>VXBX01002667.1:242070-425026 GCA_013400415.1 Scytalopus superciliaris | reverse complement strand
AAAAAAAAAGAGGAAAAAAGAAAGGAAAAAAAGGATTCACTGTAGTTTTAACTTGCAGGTTTTGAGTTCAGGAAGCCCCTCCAGCTCTGGGGCCTCAGGTTCTCAGTGCCTTCCAAGCCTTGGGTGGACACCAAGGATTCTGAGTCATCTCTAAGGAGGGACCATCTCTCTTAGTTCTTGTCTTGTGTGTTAAAGTGTAAGTGACCCAACATAAAGTAGATGGGAGATGGAATATAGGGTGTGGCCTCAGTGAGATGCAGCCTTCCTACCTTCCTACGACCCAACTCCCTCCTCTGTTCCTTCCCAAGCTGAACGTAGGATATATCCATAGTGCAAGGAAAGCATGTTGGTGTTGCATTTTAGCTGTTCCCTAAATGGAACAACCCAGAGTTATCAGGAAGATGTGAAAAAGCCCTAAAGAAATATTGAAATGAATGAATATTTCAAAGGAAGGACTTCTCTTTCTTTTCCTTTTTTTGGTATTTTGAATATTTTGGTTACTCTGCAATAAGCAAATCCTTAAGGGATGAAAATATGCTCTAACTAGCTGCTTTGCAAATGTAAAAAATTCATTAGGTGTTTGATTAAAACTTCTGTATTGCTTACTTAAGCTTTGCACTGAATTCTACAAGCACTTCATAAAGAGTAGTTCATAAATCCTATAAGGTACACGTGCCATCTGTTAAAGTCTCATGTATGGCTGCTGAGAATTTAAAAAAAAACGTTCAAAACTAAGTAACAAGTTAGAAATACTGTAAAGAAACAGCTCTGTTTATTACTGAAATCTTGGACAGTGTTGGCACTTGAAATTTTTGGTTACAGTTGTCTTGTATATGTGATATTTTGATATTCTTAAGCATGTTAGGGATATGTGCCAATGGATGAGTGGGAAAGCAATGCTGAAGAGGGCAGAGATGTGGAACTGGAGTTCTAAACTGACAACAGATTGTTGAAGGCATTTCTACTTTTATTTTAGTGTTTTTAAAATAGAATGATTAGGATAATTTTACTGTCTCTTCCTGAAAACTTTCAACAGAGTCGTCATAAAATAAACATTTTCCTCCCAAACTCTGAATCTGTGGGTGAACAAACTAATGTGGTCTTCTCAGCACAAACACTGACAAATAAAGGCAGCCCATTAGCTTATAAATCCTTCTGCTGCAGTCATGAATTGCATGACAATTGGGGGTTATGATCAAGTCCTAAATAAGGTGAGTTTATCTATATAGAAATACGTGCACTGCAAATGCTGTCAATGTAGTGCTTTTCAGTCAACCTGTTTCTTGAATGATCAATCGCAGGTCACCTGAAGTATCCTCCTTACCTCTCCCTTGGCTGAATTTTATTATACATCCCTGTGATTTTCCAACTCAGAACTAGAAAAGAGCCATAATGACATTATTGCCATGTTTTTAGTTACTGAAATTTTCTCAAAGCCCTTTAGCAAAGTGAAGCTGAACCAAAATTGGTGGCATTCATCAGCCCCAGCAAACAAACAGGACCACTCTTCACCTCAGAAGGAATCTTAATGTTTCATTACAATCCATAATTAAGGACTCACTCTTTCCTCATCTCCCTCTCCCCAGTTATTTACTTGGCCATTCATAATACTGACATTTATGCTAACCTGTGTTCCTTAAAATTATTTTGTAGGTCTTTGATTCTGTTTTTCCAAATTACCCCGCGGTGAAAATTTTTGCTGTTCTTGTCTAATGACAAAGGCTCTTGGAAGAAACAGCTCAGCTCAGTATAGGCTTAATCTCAAAAATTAGCTCCTAAATGTTTAACAACAAGAAATAATGAGCACAAGAAAAGGGAAAGTGTCACAGAAAACAATGTAAGATGTTTCAGTAGGAGGGAAAGAAAAATCAATTGGATGTTTTTATGTGTTGTGAAATCTGATGTGATGCAGAAAAAAATCACGAATGGTAATTCTGCTTTAAGGAGAGGGTAAATGTTTGGGAGAGAAGAGGTTGATTTATACCGGTTTGAGATCCCTGACGAAATGGCAAATGAAATAAAAATCAGTCTGCCTGCATTTCAGATTAAATTTAAAAAGCAAACAGTAAAAGAGATGAACTTGAAACAAATCGTATTTCTAGATGTTTCTGACCATTTAATTCTGACCATCTAATTTTGACCATTTAGCAATTTAATTCCATGCTTTTATTATAATAAAATCATCAGATTTGGTAAAATCAAGTGTGATAGAAATGCAGCAGTGAGTTTTGGATTCCCAAATGCTGGTTCTCCTTGTGGCTTGAAAGCTTCTCCAAAGTGGCAAAAAAGTAAGAAGAGAAATTGAAAAAGGCTGTTTTCTTTCCCTGGTCAAAGTGAATCCCAGTTTTCCTTGTGCACTCCAAGTGCAGCTTTTCAGAGCAGCTGCTTCTGGTTTTCACTTTGGTGACATCCCTGGAAGTGCTCAGGGTCAGGTTGGACAGGGCTTGGAGCAACCTGGTCTGGTGGAAGGTGTCCCTGCCCATGGCAGGGGGGTTGGCACTGGATAACCTTTAATGTCACTTCCAACCCAAACCATTCCGTGGTTCTTTTATTCAGAGGAAACTGATTTTGGAAGCCCCAAATTTCACCTTCTTAATAATTGAATGCACAGTACTTGATTGGAGCCAAAGTATGACCAACAGCAAGTCCATGAGAACTTGAAAATTCAAGAGTTACGATGCTGATTTCTAAGAGATTTCTTTGAAAGGAGCACAACAGTTGCTTATTTCAAGAGGTGTGAAAATCTGCAGAAGTTGGTAATGTTTGCCCAGTCGTTTCCTCACTAGGCAGGGGAACACTGAGGACCTTTTAGGCTTGCAAGGAGGATTTTTAACTGTACCTATCAAACTTAACAAAATCCTGCCATAAGAACAATTGGGAGTTTCAAATTATAAATTTTATTTTAAGATTTTGAGAGTGAGACTTGAGCTACGAACTCTACTTTCAGCTTTACTGTCATGCACAGAAGCTTGAAAAGAAGTTTGTGCCTATGAAGGCAGAGATGCTTCCCTGGCTGTCACCTGTCAGGCTGATTTTAACTTGGTGCAATGCCTGCAGGACACCCTGCTTAGCTCATCTCTGCTCAGGAACTTAGTGATGCACTTCAGTTCATGGGATGAGCACACAGCAGACAGGAGAAGTCTGGGGAGTCAGATCACCTGGAAAATAAGCAGTGATCTGATTTTGCTTCAGAAATGTCAGGATATTCTTAATTTGAGATGCTGTAAGTATTTGCCTGCTGATGAGATCATGGAAAACTTGTTTTCGTGTGTTGACGCTTTTCCCCCTGTGGGCCACATTCAGTTGTGAACTGCAGTTTCATGAGTTAAAAAATTATAGGAAGAGAAGAATGTGGAAATTTGTTGGTAGTATCTGTGTGTTCTGGAACAGTATGGAAGATTATGTGTATTTGAATGATAAATTTTCTTTGCTGTTAATTACAAAAATCCACTTGAATTCAACTGACTTCTATTCCTATTTGGCAATGATGGCTACCACAAGTGCTTGTGAAAATATAGATCAAATTGATTAACAAGCATTTCAACCAAGGGAGATTTTTTTCTGAACACCTTTCCCCCCCCTCTGCCAGTTGCTATCAATATTGTAAAAACTGTTCTCTTTCAATGAAATGTTGTGCCTATTTTTGTTCATAGAGAATTAAAAAGGAATAGTTTTGCAATGCCTTTTTACAAAACTGGAATACACAATGTTGCACATAGTAATAGAAAGTAAAAATATAATTTAGAGTATGAAATCAGACATTTGTACCCCAGGAAACTGACCATTCCTGAGCTGCATCCACAGCAGGGCAGGCAGCGGGTCGAGGGAGGGGATTTGGTCCCTCTGCTCTGCCCTGGTGAAACCCACTGTGTGCAGCAAGAAAACACATGGACCTGCTGGAGCAAGTCCAGAGGGGGCCATGGAGATGCTGAAGGAATTGAAATGGTTCAGTTTGGACAAATCTCCAGGAGACCTTGGAGCAGCACCTTCCAGTGCCTGGAGGGGACTGCTAAGAAAGATGGAGAGAGACTTTGTAGGAAGACCTATATTGACAGGACAGGGGGAAAAAGTTTTAAACTGAAAAATTGTAGATTCAGACTGGACATGGCAGAGAAATGTGTTAGGTGAGGCCCTGGCACAGGTTGCCCAGAGAAGCTGTGGCTGCCCCATCCCTGGAAGTGTCCAAGGCCAGGTTGGATGGGGCTTGGAGCAGCCTGGTATAAGTGTAAAGTGCCCCTGCCCATGGCAGAGGGATTGGAACTGGATGGTCTTTAATCTCTCATCTAACCCCAAACAATCTATGATTATCCGAAATTTAAAAAAGAGTTTGAGTAGCCCATCAGTGATTTCCAAAAGTAATTTAGAATACGAGATTTACTGTTTTCTTTATATCCATTGAATCATTTAATATGTTCTGTCCAGATTTTTTTTAAGTCAAAGCTTCTCTAAGTGTGTACTTTGAAGATTTGATGCAGATACAGTTAGGACTTATTTTGATTATTTTCTAAACAATTTTGTTTTTCACTACCTTTGCTTGTACTTTCCAATTTAGTGCCATTAAACCTTGTTTCAGAAGAGGAGATTAACTGCATTTTCCCCTGCTCACTCTGTATTTTATATTTAACTTTCCACTAATTCTGGCTGAGTGAGTGGGCAACAGTATTTGTTGCAGATCATTGTGTGGGTACAGAAAAGTAAGAAATGTAGAACTATATTCAGAAAAGTAGTTCTCAAGGCAAACAGTTTTAAAAACCATTATTAAAAACAAAGTGTAAAGTGATACCCACACTGAGTCAAAGATCCTTTGTGGGTTTTCTTAGTTACATCCCTCCCCCTCTAATTTTCTGTAGTCCCTGTTTCTGTCTAAGAAAGCAAGTGAAATAAAGCCATTTTCTCTATAAAAATTACCACAGGATAGATTTAGTTTAGGTTTATTTCACTAGATTTCAGTTGTTCACCCACTCTCCTGGTAGATATTAGTGTAAATCATACCATGGAAAGTGAATTAAAAGCATACATGTTTAATTACCAAATGCTTCATATTGGACTGTTTTGTCTGGTAATTTGAGCTTTCATTCTCTAAATCCTTGGGCATTGAGTTATTTTACATGGACAGGTATTTACATTGAGCTTCAAGGGTTGTTCGTGTTATTCCCATATGAGTCTTCCAGGTTTTTGGCATGGCCATATTTTAGTCTGTGCACAGACCTGGGAGTTTGGAGCATGTGTTAGCTCTGTTGCCACCTCACTAGGAACAAGTTGCCAGGTTATCATGTCTTTGTTTCTGCCTCCATAAATTCCCAGCGGGCATTTTTTTCCCTAGACCTTGCATGTGTGTTTTGACTTCTGTCTGTTAAGAAATAAAACTGACTTTTGTCTCTGGCCTGGGAGAGTGGAGGTTTCTTCAGCAAAGGTGAAACACTTTGATAGAGATGTCTTAAAATGCAGCAATTTTCATGGTAGCCACTACTTAATCATTGTGTAGCATCAGTCCAATATTATCAAAGAGTCTTTAAGTTGAGCAGTGTCTTTAGTTTTCCTTAATTACTAAGGGTATCCAGACCTTGAGTCCTTTTGGGGTTCTGCTGAGAATTCTGACTCTGTGTCAAAAATGTCCCAAATTCAGCTCCAAGAAATTGGGAGCACATCAATAAAGTCCTTATCTACCAGCTCTTCATTCCATCCCTTATCCAGCCAGACCTTTCCTTCTCCCATTTTAGTGGAAAAGTTGATTTTTATGTTTCTTGCATGAAAATGGACCTCTAGGAAGTCTCCCATTGCTTCTGTAATTTATAAATCCCTGTTTGACAGTGCAGTTCTTTCTACCCTGTGCATAAACGGGGCACAGATCTGTAGAGACAGATCCTAAAGGAGACCTATAATCAAATCAGAATTAAAACCAGAAGCAGTCTCACACTTGAGTGAATTCTTCTTTCTTAGGGATGCTCATTCAGGCATCTTATCCTGAGCCGCTCTGACTTGTGTTGTCTTGGGCTTTTTTGTTGGCTCTAGGCTGTCTGTAACTGAAGCAAAACTATCACAAAAGGTATTACTTTAAGCTGTGTATTGTACTCTTTCTGTCTCTACCAAATTCTTTCATGACATACTAGGAGAGCTTATCTTCCCTGCACTGTTGCTTTCTGTGTCCATAGTAAAAATAATTTCTAGATTTGCCTACTTCATGCCTGTATTTTTGCACATTCTCCATCTCTTACAAAGTGAGTTGATAGAAGTTGAAAGTGGAAATATGCATAGTATCAAGAATCATTGCCTCCTGGAATATGTTAGGAAAGCACATATGACTGACTGCTTGAGGATAGGGGATGTAGGGGTGAAAAGGGCACGAGGTGGTTCTGCTGTGCCCTGCTTGGTGCTGCCTGTGGGAGCAAACCAGCAGGTCCTTATATCCAAACTTCCGCTTTTATCTCACCCTTAGCATTTTTTCTGCTTTATCTTTTCCTTCCAACTTACAAAGTCTGATAAATTTATCAAATGAATTTCAATCTAGGGGTTTAGTCCAGGGCACAAACCTAGGCACCTGCCTAACTTCAGGAAGTTAGGGTCAACAAAATCATATTTATTATATAAGTTGTTGAATTTAATGTTCCTTTTTTACTTCATTTTCTAAATTGAGCAAAGGACAGCTGTTTCGCAGTTGGAACATGCTGATGTTAAATCAGCAGCCTACACACTCTTATTTAAAATTGTTTGGAAACATCTCGTTTTCCTTCAGAATCTTAATGAGTGACCACCTGACCTGTGCCTGCTCCTTCAGTCACCTCCATCTGCACCCATCCAGTGTTCAGACACATGTCTGAGTCACACAGACACTGCAATGCCATGGAATCACAGAACCATGGAATGATTTGGGTTGAAAGGCACCTTAAATGTACCTTCATTCCAACCCCCTGCCATGGGCAGGGACACCTTCCACTAGACCAGGTTGCTCAGAGCCCCGTCCAGCCTGGCCTGGGACACTTCCATGTGCTCATGATGCTCCAAAACGAAGTGAGAGAGAGAAATTAAGTGAGTGGGTTGCAGAATTTAACATACAATAGGGAAAATGAGAGGGACTCGCAGTCTTTATAACACATTTCTAAATGAAAAAATATGTATGGCTATTAAAATTAAGTGTTGTATTGTAGTGGTAGTGGTATCACAAACCTGTGTGTGCAGTTCTGAGCTGGAAGCTGTATGATTTCATACATGTAGGATTTCATAGCGTAGTTTGCAAATTCAAAACCAGTCGGGCTGTTTAGCAAAGGTGCCGGTTCAGCAGTGAGTTAATCAGCACTAGAGGTGTTTGGGGGTGGCTGCTTTTATCACTGGCTCATGAGAACTTAAAGCCGTCCTGGCACACAGCTCTGAAGTTATTTTCTGCAGTTTTGGTTATGGATTATTACCTGGGTAGCAACGTGGAGTCCTTTAAGGGACAGAGAAAGATTACTCTTCTCTGAACAGGAATGAGGTTCACGTTGGAGAATTTCCTTCTGCAAAGGGGGACAGGCAGAGGGGCATCTCGTTGAAGCAGAAATTGGTGGAAAAGGGAGGAGAAACTCAGCCAAGCTGTGTAGCTCAGGTGGGAATGGACCGAGTGATAGAGAGGGGAGGCATTCAGAAAGAACAGCAATTGGAGAAAGCAGCAAGACTTGTTTCAACCTCTGTTTTCACTTTTTTCTCATCCAGTTGTTCTGAGCAATCTCTCTTTAAAGAAAATGTCTAGTTCATGTTGTAGGAGAAAGTAGTATTGGTGGTAATTCCATGAGGAATTCCGAGGGCTGTGTCCTGTCTCACTTCACATCAGCCTTTGCACTTGTGTTGTCCTTGCTTTCCCTGCTCGCTCCTGCAGCAAATCGGGCTTTTATTACTGCAGCATATTTTTGCAATTTCACAATTTGCTATAGTAATATTTCACCCAAGACAAGGAATTTAACTGAAGAGGCTTTCAGAGAAAAAAAAGAAAACATTCTCCTCTCTTTTACAGCCTTTCGGTCAGTGATCAGTCCATTCCTGCGTACAAAGCAACCCTTTAGAGAGGAATGCAAGTGAGATCTATCCTAGTTTAAGTATCACCCAAGTTTTTTTACAAAGCCATGCATCAATTGTTTTTGAGTCACTTTTTAGCTTCTTTCAACAATATCTTTGGTAGTGGCTGGAGTTATATTTTTTTTGGTCAGAATATTTGGTGTGTTGATGCCAGCAATGGTGTGCAGTGCAGCATGTGAAGGACTGCAGAGATCATTTCATTTTGCTGTCAAATAACCAACCTATTATGGTCAATATTAACGATTCTTCACTGAGAAAAATTTCTTACAACACTGGAAACCTTTATAGAACTGTCAGTACTTTAAACACTGTGTGTGTAGTCTGTGTGGCTGCTTGACAGTGTGGACAAATAGGATGGTTGTGCTGGCAGAGTTTCCCTCCAGAATTGAAGGTTAACAGGCACTTTGTACAGCTGGGGCACGAACATGTGCTTTGAAACTCAGTCTTGCCAGGGATGTCTTTGATGGGTTCATATCCAACTATTTGTTTCCCATCAGAGCATTTCTCAGCTATAAGATTGATCTCCTGAGTGGTCATTATTCCTGTACACCTGCGTTTTACTCCTGTACCTTGCTCAGGAGGCACAAAGCCTGGCCTTTCTCTGACAGGCAATGTGAAAAGTAGGGGGATTCTTCAAGCATAAAAAATAGGTATTTTTCTCCTTTCCAGGATTAAAGTTTCACCAGTGTCAGTGCAGTACCACTCCCAGCTTCATTCCAGTGTCATCACCTCTTAGGGACATGACAATACAACATGTGTACAAAGTTCTCTGGCAAAAATAGTTTGAAGATTTTTTTAAAAACTTTGAAATTTCCTAAATATTGATGAAAGCAGGCTTCCCTATTCCTGAATTTATGTACTAGAGTTGTGACATCAGTGACTGTTCCTCTGCTTTCAGTTACATCCTGGCCCCTTTTTCAGTGCAGGAGAATGGGTTTCCTCACACTGCTGTGTGATCCTCATGTCTGAGAGTGGGGTATGTAGAGAATTGGGGTGGTTCTTACTGAACACACTAAGCTGTGCAGCTGCAGCACTGCTTACCAAGAGGGAAAGCAAAGAAAAAGGACCAAAATTTAAAAAAAATCAACTTTTTTCACATGTATTTCACTGGAGTGAAGCAGCAGTAATAAGATTTTCACTTTGGTATGAGAGTCTGAGAAATCAGCACTATTGAGGGAAATTTTAGCTTTCCTAATTAGGCTGTAAGATGCATAGTTTGTTAACACGTGTGTGCTATGTTGTATTACATTCTTAAAATGATGTTACCTGGAGTAAGCATCAGTGGAAGTAAAGCAATGTCCTAGGAAGTCAGGGGGTGGAGTAGGAGTGCGGGAGCTTGTTCAGTCTCTTGCTGTTTCATTTGTGCTGGTTTTAAGAGGCATTGAATAAAGTGCTTGTCCGGGTTCCCAAAGCAAATAGCAAAATCTGCTTGCTCATAAAATATAAATAAATTATAAGTCTTTTTGTACTCATCCTGGTGGATGTTTCATTATATTATGTGTTCATCTACTTTTTATGATTTTTACCTTAAATTTGTCAGTGTTTGCGCTCCTAGGAAATGTATGCTGTTGCAAGAGGAAAAAAGAAGAAGGGAAAAGTTTTCAAATGTTGATGGCAATAGAAATGGATGAGATATACATTAATAATAGAAATAGTTTTTATTCATTGGTTTCACACCAGTGATGTATTTTACTGAGGATTTTGGGAGCAAAGGGAATGGATAGTTTGAAGTTAAGCAATGTTGCCGTGGGCTCCGATTAAGCAGAGAGATTTGGAGACACAAAGCAGGTGGCTCTTGTATACATTAATTCAGGCTTGCCTAAGCTACATTAATTCAGGCTTTCCTAAGCTACACATCAGCTCCTTCACTCTGGGGCTCTGTGATGTGGTGAGATGGACAGGGGTGGCTCTGAGGGCCCCTGGTTTTGAGGTAAGTGTCAAATACAACCACAGAAGCAACAAACTGCAGAAAAAAAGTCGTACCCATTTATCAGTGTGGGGTGTCAGAGGGAAAGCAGTGAATCTGCACATGCCCAGGCACTTTGCATGGCACAGGAAAAGGGATTATTGCAGAATACACTGTGTTCTGTGCATCTGCATCCGGAGCTGTCAGAAAGGGACGAGATAAAGAAATCCCCTTTCCATGATGAAGCTGCACAGTCAGTGCTTAACACTTCTGATAAACCTCAGATACTCAGGAAAGGCTCAGAGGAGTTTTATTGCAGACCTGTTGCAAGTTGTGTCATTTGTGTGAAGGGTGACGTGGCTTGGAGAAAACAATATTTGCTTTCTCATTTGAAAATCGACTTTCATAAGAAGTGAAGGAAAAATTATGCTTTCACCTAAAAGGAGGAAGTATAATTTCAACTTGGTTTCTGCAGTATGAATTTGTAATGTTGTTTTTAATAATGAAAAAATTCAGGATGTGATCTTTTACAGTCAAACAATGCTAGTGGAGACTTTCCCTACTAATACTTCTTTTTTTTTTTCTGGAGAAATTTCAGTTCTGCAAATTTATCAAGTCATTTGGTAATCTCAGCTCCTGAAATAAGAGTGCAGTCGTTTGCTCTGCAGGTTTGGAAGTTGTCAGATATGCTGGGTCAACTGGCTTGCCTAGACAAAAAGAAGATAAAGATTATGTTCTATTATGTTTGAATCTGATGGTCTATTTATGTGTGTTGCACGAAGTTTAATAGTTTGTAACACGCCCACATAGTCTCAGGTGGAATAATCCCTCGGTGATTTGCAGGATGCTGACTCAGTGACTCAGCTGTCATTTATTGATGGGAGGAGAGAACACTTAATATGTGGGTTTTATTTTCCAAGTGTTCTTTAGCATCATAAATTCCTCCTGGGGAAAAAAAAAATAGGGAAAGCAGAAAATATTGACTTGAGAATATGTCATAAGGTGGATAAACAGTTTGGAGCTAGAAATGTGAAATGTAACGGGATGCCGTGGAGGGGACTTTGTGCTTGGAGCTCTTGAAAATAATATTATCAACTTCCTGCTGGATGTGGAGGGGAGAAATCTCTGGTCTGCAAATGGTATCTCCTACCTTGGCAGAAAGGTCGGCATCCGTCACCATGGATGGGAAATTATCAATCCAGAGTTCTGTGAGGTTTCATTCCCAGGTTTGAGCAGAATATTGGCAAACATGACCCGACTCTGAAGCTCTGCTCTCAGAAAAATGGGCCTGCTTATTGTAGACTGGGAGCAGTTGGAGCATTTTCTTTAGGACTGCTTTAAAAACTGTCCAAATTGCATTAATTTATTAAAATAACTTATCTCACTGAATTTATTTTGAACTATTTATCACAATTCACGGGAATAGAGGTCTAAATAAATGGGATTTTGTCACAATGAAACAACAAATTAGATGCAAATTAGACCTTGAAAAATATTAAAGAGAGAGAGAGAGATAGTTGTAAAATGCATTGATAATAAATAGTTAAAAAAGCTCTCCCAGATGACCAGACAAGGTGTGTCATTGATAACTAACAGAAGGTAAAAAGTCCTAATTCCAGCACAGCTAATTTCTGCTGCTGAAAGCCAGCAGAGAAAAAATTTCAAGCCCCATATCTTGTCTCTAGTTTTCCTGTAGGTTATAAACTCAATGCTTCCACATAGATTTAGAACATTTTTTGTAATGTGGATTTTTTGAAATGACACAGGAAAATTCTTTTCCTTTACTCTTTAAAAATACTATTTTTCTTTTTCATTTGAGACCTGAGTGAAAGAATTAAACTGAACACAGAAGTTGCTGTGGAGTTTCAGACAGACCAGAGAGACCTGAACCAGCTCTAATATCTCCCATTTCAGTTTCAACCTCTTTAGGAAGCAAAACGAAAACCCCATAACAGCTTTTATTTGCATTAATGTAAAGTTATTTGTTCATCTAACAGGGTGCCAGAGTGCCCTGCACAAATGATGCTGAGGTGTGTCCCCGGGCCCACGATGAGACTTCATGTGGGAGCAGAATTGTGGGCATGAATTTGGGATGAAATGCAGATGTGAAGAGGGGCAGAGCTGTAGATTGGGTACAACTGCTGGTCTTGGCAGAAAAAGGTCCAGGACTCCTAGGAGCTGTCAAGAGCAAACCTCTTACCATTAGACATAACTTTTGGGAGCCAAACTAAAAGTTGTGTTTAAAGCATGTGTTTAAAGTACTGTTTAATTAAAGTATGGAAATTAAAATATTTTTTTTTATTAAAATGCAGTTAGCGTGCTGAAATACAGTATATATTTTATTAAAATTCTGTAGACACAAACATAAGCCAACTTTTTTAGGCCAGTTTTTGCCTCCCAAGTTCATGACTTGCTATTGCTCATCCAGGTTGCCTGTTGTGGTGGGGATCTCAGAGGTGCTTCGTGCTTTCTCCTTAATCAGGCATGAAGAGAAGGGGAGGAAAACAAAAAAGACTTGGGGCTCTGTTTTTCCCTGCCTGTGACCTCCTGCAGCCTTCCCACATCTCTCCCTGAACGTTATCCCTCTCCTGTCTGCTGTAGACTCTTAACTCACATCTTCCTTTTTTTTTGGTCATTCATTCACAATCACCATAGCTATGATAAGAAAGACAACATGATCTGCAATGGAGTTTGATGAGCTTAAATTAAAAAAGACTAAAAAAGAAATAAAAAAAAATAAATGAGGAAAAAAGGAAGAAGGTTTAAGTAATTTTAAGCTTTTATATGAACAAGGGAAGAGGCCAACCATACATCTGTCTTTTGAGAAGATATCAACCAGATTTGACCCAGGCTGGAAGGTGACATTTTGGATGTAGAAAGGTTGATTTCTTTTTTCCCTTGGAAGGCAGGAGTGGAGGGGGGTTCTTGAAAACTAAAGTGTTGGATGCAGTAGCTAAAAGGTGGCTGCTTTCTTCTTGCATTTACCTTAGTATGAGAACTGGTGAAGTTCTTCTGCTCAGTAACATTCATTTTTTTCAAGAAGCTCTTCAGAATATTATCATTTTAGGAACTCTACTCGTTTTGTCAAATTTGGTTGAAATAACAAAAAGTATTTTAAAAACTTTACTAGGAAGGGACAGGTTAGTTCAGAGATGGAGTGAATGACTAAGCCTTGTTTTATTATGAAACCTGATACCCTGGAGCAAATCTGAGCCAGATAATGTGGAGATTTTTGCCTTTTATTCCCTGCAAGCCTTGCCATCAAACTCAAACTCAGCTTGGATTACTCCATGTTTTCCCCCAGCTAATCAATTAGCAGAACATTAATTTTTTATAAATGTCACACTGTTATAAAATTATTTTTTGTCAGTTGATTTTCCCCTGGAACTAATTTTTATAGCACAGGGAGAAGTATTGAAGTGTATAATTTTTTGGCTCTGAACAAGGCTTGTTGCAGTAGGATAATAACCATGTGCTTTAAACCAGATGGGATATCATTTATTTTCTTTGGGTCTGCTTTCTTTCAGCACAAAACATGTGGTGAAAAATATGATTGTTTATCAATAAAGTCTTTCTTTCCAACCATCTTGATGAGATTCATCATCACATATGAGGATTAAATCTCTGTCACAGGTTGTTCTAAACAAGTACTGAGTAATAAAATTATTTCTTTCTTGCAAATCCAAGGATGGATTGTTGTTAAAGGTTTATGGGTATTGCAGTTAAACTGTTGCTCCTTCTATTTTCCTGCAGTTTTTGCTTTGTGTAGGGGAAAGGACTGGGAGCAGAAAGGTGTCTGTGGTTGACCTCTGAATTTTGTATAAAACCTGTCAAGTTTCCCTGATAGAATTTTAACCTCTGAAATTCTGGGTAATGTGTTCGGCATTTTGTTGTGATTACAGTGAAATCTACTGATCTTCAGGATGTTTTACTTGAATGTTTGTGAATTTTTGCTGTTGTAAGGTGAAGGTGTTAAGAGCTCCTGCTGTGCTCTTTGGCACTCTGGAGGAAGTATGGAAAGAACACAACTGGGGACCAGTTTCAGTGCCTTTCACAGCCGTTCTTTGGCCTGTCCCTGCAGTGGGAATTGTGGTGTGGAACAGCCTTCCATCAACAAGTCTTGTCTTGAAGATCCACTTTCGTAGCACCTCACTCAGTATTAACTAACAAAACCCCGAAGTTTCCTTCCCTTCTGGGTGTGAGAACTCCACTGAGTGAGCTGTGTTAGAGACCTGTGCTTGTGGTGTGAAAGGATAAAAATTCCTGTTTGCTTAGCTCTTAGAAGTATGAATTCTGTTTTACAAAAGCAGGAAAAAATGGTTTTCTTCTCACTGTCATCCAAATTTCTGTCTCAGGAAGGAGCCTGCATTTTCTAAAATCTCTGCACTTTCTGAAATCACTGTGCTCTGTAAAGCTTTGCTCATAGACATGGTGTGTGCGCCGGCAAGTTCTGAAATAATTCTGCAGTAACATTCCCCATTTCTCCTTAATATTCCATTGCTAATTTTCCCTCTAGAGTGAATGCAGATCTGCACTCACCCAGGGAATCCCAGTTTTTGAACTAGGATATGTCTACCTGTTTGCTGTACTCCTGCTTCTCATTCTCTTTGATTTTCTGTTTCAAACCACCCAGCTAGAAGACATTCAGTGCTGTACTAAGAATTTGATTTAAATATAGCATTAAAAAGAAATTATATTTCAGGAACACTTAGCAGCTGTCCTGGTGCATATTTGCTTTCAGGTAAGGCAGCTGTGTTTTGCTGTTGTTAGTTTAGAAATATAAATCTGTAATTTTTTTATATAATGCTTTGTTTAGGAATGGTGTGTTGTGTTGATTCTTTATGACACCCATTTCAACTTGAGATTTCGTGAGGGTACCTGATTGAAAAAGAGGGCTGCTAACTGCACACTCAGCCAGTTTAATCTGCAGTCATTGGCAGACAAGAAACCTTGACTCACAAAAATATCAATGTTTCTACAAAGCCATTTATTACTGTCTCTTTGAAACAGTCTCCTGTGGCACAGCCACAAAGCTCTGCACAGAAGGAGGTATAAACCACACGTCCACCAAGTCTGAGCACTGCACTCATACTTTAGAGTGGTCAGCAGCTTATTTCCCATGATTGAGTTGTAAGGAATATGATGTATGTCATTTGCTGCTCTTTCAAACAGCTAAATTTTTGGGGTAGAGTTGTTTGGCACTTCCAGTGAACTTTGTCTGTGTGCTGCTCATGAAACTGAGGGTAATACAGGTTCTGATATATTGCTGTGTCCATCATTAGGAACTATTATACAGAGTAAAACTGTTGGTATCCTATTGAATTAAAGAAAGACCAATCAAAGGCATTAATATCCTCAAGCAAGAGAATGAGTTCAATGAGTGGGAAGTAGTTGAAAAGAAAGGTCTGTTTTTTCCAGGAGGAAGTGACAATCTGTAAGGAGAGACAAGAACCAGTATTTTGGGGAGTTTAATAAGGTTTTTGACATTCCTTCTCATAACCATTTTAGCTTAAGTAAGACACATGGTTTCAACTACTCTTCTGTACAGTGGATGCAGAACTCCTTGAAAAACCACCTGTAGAAAAGTTGGGAGTGGCTCTTTGTGAACCTGGAAGGATGTGGTGAGTGGAGCTCAGCAAAGACTGATTCATATTTTCACTATTGACCCGTCTGGTGGACTACAACACAGTAGGTTTGCAGATGCAGTGGAGCTGGGAGAGAAACTTGAGCATCTGGACTGAAAAATATAAGAATTCTTGTAGGAATGAGGGCAAACTGCTGAGTTTAGGTGGGAGCACTTTGTTGATTCTCTGTTGTGCCTTTCCAGTAGGGTACAGACCATGGAGAATTCAGACTGTTATGTGGTTATAATTAGACATCTGCACAGCATGATCTGAGAGAAGAATGAGATAATCTTGGTTTTTATAACTTGACAGAAGACCAAGAGGTACATAACAGCCCTCTAATATGTACTTGTACTGATTTGGGCTGGGATACAGTTAATTTTCTTCAAAGTGGCTTGTGTGGTGCTGTGGTTTGTATTTGTGATGAAAACAGTGTTGATAACCAGAACACCTCTGTTGTTAAAAAGAAGGACAAAAATAACAGATTGTTTCTTTTTCTGGTTAAAGCAAATGCTGAAATGAAGTTCTACAAAAAGAGATTTATACAGTGTATCTGGAAAAAAAACTAATAATAATCAGAAAGTTATGGAAGTTTGTCTTGGGAGGCTGTGGCAGCTTCACCATGGAAACCTCTGAGATCCAACCAGACAGAAATGTCTCACAAATTATTAGGTGTAGCAAGATGCTCTTGTGGGAAAAGGAGATAGAGCAGATGTCTTCTCCAGGATCAAGATCTTCTAATTTTCCTGACAGCCTTGCAAGGTTGCTGTACGTGGTGCACCAGAAATCTATGTGATCATCCATCCTCACCATTTTAATTGGTGGGTGTGTGTTCAGGCATATAAACTTGTCAAGCTGTAGCCTCCATTGTTGATGAGTGAATAAATTAGGTCTTTATTTTTACATTTATGGGACTCTAAAGGCTTCCCTCGCCTATCAAAACAGAAACTTACACATTTACTAATGGGTTATAGGAAGCAAATGAAGCTTAAATTCAGTTCTTTTCATTTTGACAACTGTTATTGATATGAAGTGTAATGAAAACAGCCTGTTGTTAGGCTTTTAGATGTTTGGTATGCTGCTTCCAGCCTTTCATTTACAAGGATGAAGTGATTGACCTTGTATCCTTACAGGGCTGACTGGGAATTGCTGGCTGCAGTTATGTTTTATTGAACTGGTAGCTCTGTGCCTTTGAGAATAAGTGAATGTGTGTCTTTATGAACACAGAGGATGGGCTGGGTAAATGTTCTCTTAAAGATTTCTGGTACTTGATAACCTTCTTTTGCACAACTACGGACTGAAAAAAGCCCTTTTGAATGATGAGCAGCAATAAATTCAAAGGAAATGAAGCAGAAAATATACATTAATATAACTACTGCTGAGTTTAGGTTCTCATGGCAAATATAGAATATTTTGCTTTCCAATCCTACAGCTGAGCCCCAAGGTATTTAGGGAATAGCATGTTTTTTGTGTAATAATTAGGATGATTTTAGTGTTATTCTTGTTCCCTTTAGTTGGATCTGATAAGCACAGAAGTTAAAACAACTTAATACATGTTATCATCCCAGATGTGAATATCCTTTGAAGATAGTTCAAGGTTCATTCTAAACATAAGTAAGCTTTGCAGAGCTCCCAGGGCACAGCCACAGCATCATAGCAAGTTAGTGGCTTCTTTTTTAACAAAACTGAGTTGCATGTCAGTTGTATTGCAGCCAAATTTTGGTGAGAAGTTTACATGAGCCCTGTGACTGGCAGAAAGAAATCTATGACCTGCAGAATCTGAGACTTCATAAAAACCATTTCTTCCTGACAATAATTTGACACTTCCCCCCACCCCCATCCTACTACTCTGATGCAGGGATCTTGTTTGGGTATTTCTAATCAGAGTTTGTACATAATTATTTTTAGTAGTTAATTTAGAGAGTTATATAAGGAATGGGTGTTCCTGGATAAGAAAGGTTGCTGGCAGTTGTCAGCAGAGAGTTTTGCTAAATTCACTATGAAGAAAGTCTAACCCAGTCACCTGGCAAGGAGTAATCTACAGCTGAAAGGCTGCAGATTTTCACTGGAAGCACCAAAATACCTTTTGCCATACCATGACACCAGCATTGTCATACATCCTTCTTTTGTTTTGACTCATTATCAACTCTCCACATTATTGACTGGCAGTTTAATACCAGCCTTTCACATTTGCTCTGCAGCAGCCTCCCTTGCCCCAAGTCCCTTTCTTTGTGCCCTCTCCTTGTATTTCTTTTATCCCTTGCTCCTAACTACTCATCCTTGACTTTTCCATCTCTCCTCTACTTGCTGCTGTACTCTGTTTTCTTCTTTCCATGCTGTTCCTGCCATACCTATTGAAGTGTTAAGGTGCACAAAGCAGGGGAAAGAGGTGGGTACATCCCACACTACCGAGGGTGCCTTGCTGCAGTATTTGAGGGATGTGTCACTCCTGGTGCCCTCTCTCCCTTGTTCCCTGGGACAGTGACCTGTGCCAGGTTATTTTCCCTAGAAGTGTTTACTTTCTTGTTCAAACAATCAAATCCATACTGGATAATGTTGGTAGATGTCTGCTGAAGCTTCATTTCTCATCTTCTTGCCATGCATCTGCCCTTCCTCTTACTTAGAGTCTGCCTGGTCTCTTAAATCCTTGCAGAGTTTTGCAAACAGATTTATTGTTGAAATTACATTATTAGTACGGTACCTAACACAAAGCCTCTGGGTGGTACCACAACATGAATAATGATAATTATAATGAGTCGAGTCAGCCATTAAATCACTTCACCTTCACATCTTGGCTATGTGTGGAAGCCTTTTTTATTTCTAGAGCTGACTTCTTCCAAATCTAAAATTCATTACTGTGTGCATTTTTCATCTCCACAGACGTGCTGGTGCTCAGAGAAAATTGGGCCGCAAGAAGAGACTGAAAAAGCTTTAATTAAAAAGCAAATAGCATTTTTCAGCAGGGAAAAGAGGTGGTGAGATCTCCCCCAGGCTTTTCTTACTATAAAAAGATCCTTCTATTTTTGTTTCACTTGCCTTTCAAAATCCACCACCTACCTTGTTTATTCATCACCATTTGGAGTTTTCTGCTCCAGATGTAAGAGAGGTGTTCAAAGTGAACAGCTGTGCCCTGGCAGCCTTAAGGGGTATGTGACTTCCTCCAGTAAAACCAAAATTGCAGGCTCTGCACATTCCTTGTGCAGCTACTCAGCTGGGGGGAGGAAGCTCTAATAGTGTCAGTGCCTTTTATATTCAATATTTAATTGCTCAGTGTGTAAAGATGGATTACTTCTGGCAATAAGTAGAGCAGGTGAAATGTGTGGTGGGTTTTTTTTTATTTTATTTTTATTTTTCAGAACAGGCTGATTGCAGGAGAAAAAGTGAAATGCTGTGGTTGACATATCATTTCAGTTTTCACAGTTTCATTTAGGGTGGTGTGGGTTATCAACCCTACCATTTATATTTTGGGCAAGGTTAGGAAGTTCAGCATAAATATCTTTTACAATATTATTCCCTTTGTGGTGTTTGGGGACATGGTTTGATGGTGGACCTGGCAGTGTTATGTTAATAGTTGATCTTCAGGGTCTTTTCCAACCTTCATGATTCTATGATTCTATGAATAAATAATATACTTATTGCTTTTCCAAACTTGGCAGAGTTGGCTGAGTTGTGGTACAATTGCTTTGAAAGCTTTTTTATGCAGTTTACTCTTTTGTATTCAAAATCAAAGCTATGAAAGCCCATTACAATTTATTAGCTATTTGATGGCCAAATGGAAATGAAATGTGATCGTTCTTTGTGCTTCACAAGAGCATATCTTGTTCTGTTATATTTAGCTATAATTGGCATCTTTATTGGCAGCCTTAAGAAAATGAAATGGTGAGGTGGGTCCTGGGAGCTGATTAGACCCTCTTAATTACTGAATATTTCTGCTCCTGGGAGACACTCGACTGCAGCTCTGGTGAAAGGGAACTTTACTCTGCTGCTCCTTTTTTTCTTTGCAACACAGTACCTAACTCTGCTGAGCTTTCAGTCCACCATCCTTCACATGAATAAGCACTTAGAATCGTTTTCTTGAAGCCATTTTAATTGCCATTTGAATGCTGGGCTCTGTATTTCTAAGTGCTTCATCAGTGCTGAATGTTTCCATGTACTGGATCATCTTTACCCATCCCACAGTCTGGTTTTAACTTCTCAGACACAAAGTCCTGGTTTTACTTTAGATGGTAAGACTTTGATTTTGGGGGGAGTGACAACAAGGATTTCACCTCTGATGTTCCATGTTAAGATGCTCCAGCCATCAGCTTATGTAATGAAAGTTCCCTGGATTTAGGGAATAAGATATCTTAAGTATTTTTTTCTTATTGACATTTAAAACTATTACAGTCTTATACTCTTTTTTTTCTGAAATTTTGGTTTATGAGATACAGAAGTGACATATAAATATTGACTCTAAAGTATCTGTAAGCTATAGTCTGATTGTTCTGAAAACTATAGTGCTTTTCAAATAATATTTGGGATTTGGAGGGTTTTTTCATAAATAGGCACAATTTGGTTGCTGTGGAGATCTCTGCTCTACCCATAAATGTTTAAAATGTCTCTGTGCACTGTCTCTCTTGAGATAAGATTTGACTGAGATGTGACTCTTTATGGCAGTTTCAAAATGGAGAACTTGCATTTCCAGCACTTTTCAAGTAGCACGGATGGACTTTACTTATGAACATGGCTTTTTGAATGGCATGGACTGCAATCAATCAGTCAATCAATCAATCAATCAATCAATCAAAGTGATCAATCTCTTCTACATCAGGGCTTGTCTTTGGCCTCATAACTAAGAACTGGCTTGGTCCTTATCATTACCATAGATATTTAGATAAAACTGCAGCTGAAGGTGGCTTGACAGCCTATCCTTTTTTATGTTATTTTCGTTTTAGCTCATTAATTTTGAAAATCACATCTAAGAAACCTTCCCTTTTTATTAGGATGTAGATGTAAGGTATCAATCCTTCCAAACAGTCTCTTTGTAGCTGACTATTTTGCATTTGTGAGAGTATAAAACCCATGAGAGTAGGCAAGTACCTTTAACCTTCTGCCATCAAATATAGGCATAAAACTTTAAGGCTCATGGTTTAAAATCTTGTAATATAAAATTTTTTGAAATCACCAATTTTGTCATAAAATTTTAGGTGCTTTTTTAAGTCTTCTGAGGGACATTGCCTTTTTCTTGTGTGGTGTCCCTGAGTGCCTCTTCCTCAAGTCTTTAATACCTAATTTTTAGAGGTTCCACTGAAATTTGGTGTTCTCTTATTATACACTGCAGATAAACTG
The DNA here is from genome assembly GCA_013400415.1 of Scytalopus superciliaris. Taxonomy (NCBI): domain Eukaryota; kingdom Metazoa; phylum Chordata; class Aves; order Passeriformes; family Rhinocryptidae; genus Scytalopus; species Scytalopus superciliaris. The sequence goes on along the minus strand of VXBX01002667.1, from coordinate 404,122 downwards.
AACTCTGAAATTGTACAATGAACAGTGTTGAGACAAGTAAGTGTTCAAGTTGCAAAATATGCTCAGAATTGTTGCAATGGATAACATATACTTCAAAAAGGTCCTTTTAGTACCCATATTATATGTTAGTTGACCTTAGTCTTATAAAAATAAATTGATACTGGATGCATTGAAAGAAAATACGATTTTGGGGTTTAAAAAATAAGTTTGCTGTGTTATTAGATGGAGATATTTCTAATTTAACTCTTAAACATGTATTAGAATTATTTTATATTGAATTTGGGCTTACAAAAACCATGTCAGCTTGAATCATCAGCTGGAGGCTTCAGGTCTCCCTCTGATATTCCTCATTTTCATTTTACTGCCATTCTCTTGGCTTTCAAAAGTTTTTCTTATCTTGTAGTTTTAAGCAGACTATTCTATATATACTTTGATTTTTTCATTGTCCCCTAGTTTCCACATTTTTAGGCACTGTCCATCACCTTTCTTACGTTGAACTTCCTGCCTTTTTTCCTGCTGAGCCATCTGCCCTTGTCTTTATTTTTCCTCTATCCAGGTGTACTTTTCTTCTGATATTCCTGAGAAGATTTATTTCCATTACGATGCCGACAAAACTGTAGAAAAATTATAATGGTGCATTTTAAAGGCATTTATTTATTTTAAAGTCATTTACTAAAAAGGGGAGCATAACTACACTACTGTTTTATTTATACATGTACTATTTTTTCTAATCCTCTTCTGTTTTTAAATTCCTAAATTTGCATATTGATTGCAGGAAGAGAAGAAAATAATGGGAATTTGAGTGTTCTCCAAGTAACTGTCTTTTAATTGTCATCTTTCTGAAGTAGTTGCCTACAAATTACCTATAAACTGTTTAAGTGTCTAAACTCAAATGCAATGGTAGAAACCACCCCCAAAATTTCCTTAGACGAGTGCTGGCAGACCTCTTAGGCATTAGCAGTAGTACTATGAGATTTGAAAGTGATACTTAAAATCAGCCTCTGTAATTTAAATATTATTAAAGGAAAAGAGGGGAAAAGATAAAGTGTCAGCAGAAGTTAATGATGTGTAAGGTATCCATGTTATTAAATATGTATCACAGGTTTAAAATTTTCTTGGAAGTTGTCACAATGGAAGTACCAAGCACCAGAATTTTGTATCAGTACTTATAAAAGGTATTTTTTGCTTGTTGGGAACAGTGATCTCAGTCTCTCACAGAGTAATAACAGCATTTCTTCCCAGTGATGAATGACCACTTAGATTTTCCTTTCAGTTAAAACCACTTTCATGTAAAATACTGTAGATTTTAAATTGGGAGAGGAGACTGTTTATCCAGCTCCTGCTATTTGTTGTATTTCTCCTTTAATATTGCTTGGAAAAATGATCCCCTTTACACAGAAACAGATTGTAAACCTTACAAAGTTTGGTATCGTAAACTATATTTCTGCCCTTAAATATTCTCTTGGGAAAGAAGTGACTGTCTGAAGTTCTCCAGGAGCAGGATGATATATCTGTGATATAAGAGGTTCAGTAAATTGAACAGGAAAGTAAAAGGATTGCACAGAGAGCAGGACAACACGTGATCCTGCCCGTGTGTGCATGATCAGGGTTTACATTCCCAGCTTCAATGAATTAATAACTGTTAATGGTGTTTTGTTGCACAAATGAGATTGATCTCTTTTGGAGCTTCTGTGCTCATGGCCCCTGTAACACCCTGTGGTGGTGAAGTCCCACAGCTCAGCTGTGCTGTCTGAAATGTGTTTTCTAGGGTTTGCTTTACTTTTGTCACTCGATAACTTCATTCATGTCCCATTTGTGTTGTGTGGAACTGTGAAAGAATTTCTCCCTCATCATCTTTATTTTATAATTCATGATTTTATACATCTGCATCAGATCCCATTTTACCAGCTGTAGACTCAAAATGCTTGTTTTTTTCTCATGTTAAAAGTGCCTTTTTTTTTTTTTTTTTTGGTCATATTGTTTGGGATTTTTTGTTGTTCTTCTGCTCTCTTTGAGATGGCCTTTCCTGCCGTGCTGGGGTTAAGGGCACACCATGGATTCCATGCAGCATCACACTAGTGTTTTCTCTCTTACTTTCAATCCCATTCTTTATTAATGTTTTACATGCTGTTTCCTTTTGTGTTGTCTGCTGAGCATTCCTATTTCCTGGAGTTCTCACAGAGTTGTCGATCATGTAGCTGAGGCTGCTTCATGGAGTGGTGATGACTAAGAACCTGTCAGTGCTTACCTTGCACTTCAGACCTGTCTTCTTCCCCTTGCATTTCAGCTGCTGTTTTGTCACCCCATCACTTGGGTGGCTTATTGGGGTGGGTTTGACCCTGGCTGGACACGAGGTGCCCACCAAAGCCACTCTGTCACTTCCTTCCACTGGGCAGCAGAGAGAAAGTATAACACAAGGCTCTTGGATCACAATAAGGACAGAGAGAGATCACTCACCAAAACAGGGCAAAACAGGTTGGACAGTGGAAAAAAATTAATTTATTACCAATAAAATCAGACTAGGACAATGAGAAATAAAAAATAAATCTTAAAACACCTTTCACCCACCCCTCCCTTCTTCTCAGGCTTAACTTCACTCCCAGTTTCTACCTCCTCCCCTCCAGCAGCACAGTGGGACTGAGAATGTGGGCTGTGGTCAGTTCATCACGTGTTGTCTCTGCTGCTCCTTCCTCCTCAGGGAGAGGAGCCCTTCCCCTGCTCCAGTGTGGGGTCCTTCCCACAGGAGACAGCCCTCCATGAACTTCTCCAATGTGAGTCCTTCCCACGGGCTGCAGTTCTTCAAAACTTTTCCAGAGTGGGTCCCTTCCACAGGGTCAGTCCTTCAGGGAGAGGCTGCTCCAGTGTGGGTCCCCTGCAGGTCCACCTACTCTGGTATAGGGTCTTCCATAGGCTGCAGGTGGATCTCTGTTCACCCATAGACCTCCGTGGGCTGCAGGAGCACAGCTGCCCTGCCATGGGCTGCACCACAGGCTGCAGGGGACTCTATTCTGACACCTGGAGCAGCCTGCGTGCCTTCCTTTGCATTTCAGCTGCCATTTCACCACCCCATTGTGGTGGTTTATGCAAGGCTACCATTTTTTGCAGTAAGCCCTCGATTTTGATTATTCTGAATGATTTTTCTGTTGATAGCAAAATTCATCCCTATGCTAGTCCATCATTTTCTAGATCATGTGCCAATATTTTCAAATGCACAGGTCCCCTATGTCCCTGCTGTGTAAAGCTGTAAGAGAGCTGTCATTTTATAAAACCATAGATTTTTTCCTGCAATATCCAAATGTCTCTCTTTTGAAGCTTTTCAGTGATCTATATATAAAGAATTTGGTGGTCTTCTGCACGTGGCTCTCAGCAGCATCTTACAACCAAGGAAGAGCAGGGACTTGAGTGGGTGTTGAAGTAACCTCCCTGCATCTGCTCTGTGATTTCCTCTGCTTAGGAGAGAGGCTCGTTGCTTCCTCAGCTTGGGGGAGATTCACATGGCCATGGCCTGTACAGCCCCTCTTTTGGGATTAAATGGACATCTAAGGATGAATCACCATCAGCCTTGAGGTATTGCTTGTAAGTGCAAAATGTCAATTTTTTTTAAGGAAAATGTATGAAGCTGTGCAATGATTTTTTTTTTCTTCTTTTGCTGCAGCCATTAGTGTGTTTTGAATCTTTAGACAGAAAAATAGCAAGCAAATAACTATTGATCATCTGATATTCCTCATATTTAGATGCGCATAAGTACAATTTCCCTTTGTTGGTTTGCTCTATGGCCCTACTCTGGCCATCAGAATGAAGTAATGTTGACATATTTCAGTTTTATGATCCTTTTTTTTCAAAGCCAGAGCTGTCTGATCAATGCTGTTATATTTAATGCACTTTGCTGTACATCCTTAAGTTGTATGGTAGTGCATAATACCGTGGTGGAATAAAACTCTAGACAATGTCGTGTCAAAAGTTTATATTGAAATGGTTTTTAGTAGTATTGGAGTGATAGATTGTAATGGCCATCCTGTGAGCTTTTTTACCAGATGCACTGACATATTTATATTGCAGGGGTTTTAGTATTTTCTTTTTATGAGAAAGACAAATTCTGTCAGTCTGAGGAAAGTTCCCACAGAAGCGATGGCAGGCAGGGTACCCTCCCTGAACGCTGGTGGAAGACACACTGCTGTGTGATTCCAGCACTTAAGCTGCCCACATACATTTTAAAGTAAGCCCCTCCTAGTACTTCTACAAAAATTTAAAAGTAATTGTGAGAACATTTTTCTGTTATCAGGTAGAGCTGACTAATTCTTCAGCTGACAGTGCTCTTCAGAGCCAGAGCTGTTTGTAATATTGTAGGGTTTTTTGCATTTATTTCTATCAAGCTTTGCTGGGTGACAAAAGCATGGAAAGAAGGTCCAGTTTCCATACAGACTATCCACTAATTCAGCACTCAAGGCTTGCTACGCAGCTGGAGGGTGAGGCTTTGCTGGCCCAGCCTTTGCTGCTGCTCTTACCCTCTTGAGTCACAGCAAAAGTCACTGAATGTAAGTTGTAGGACAAGGGGGAATGGCTTTACACTGGAAGAGGGTGATTCAGATCAGATAATAGGAAGAAATTCTTTATTATGAGGGTGGTGAGGCCCTGGAACAGGTTTCCCAGAGAAGCTGGGGATCCCCCATCCCTAGAAGTGTTCAAGGGCAGGCTGAATGGGGCTCTGAGCAACCTGGTCTTGTGGAAGGTGTCCCTGCCCATGAAGATGGTCCTTAAGGTCCCTTCCAGCCCAAACCATTTTGTGATTCTATTGTTCTGTGATAAGTTGTGGTGTTCCTGCAAGTAGATGCAGGGGAGCACTAACTCAGCGTGTTATCTGCAAGCTAGGATATGGTATTTATGGCAGGTGATTAACCATGTGTAGTTGGATTCCACGAGAATCACAAAATATGTGACATTTAACTGTATGCACTGGCTTTTCTTTCATTCTATACCTTTCGTGCTAGGAATGTGCAAGTTGAACCCTTGGAGACCCTGCTCATTAGTGTTAGGAGTTGAATTTATATCTTCTTGGCAATAAAGAGAAAATTTAAAAAAAAGAATATGTGAAATATTCTTTATGCTAAAAATTGTTTTGTATGACTGGTCATTAGACAGATTTCCACCTGGATTTTGAAGACTGGTACATTTCTTGGAATTTTGGCAGAGAGGAACTCCAGTGTGGAAATACATATTTTGAAGTTTATTTGAATTATTAGAACACTGAACCTAAAGTTTGAGAGCTCTCCTATAATGTGGAATGGCATGGAATATTTAATTGACTGTACACTGAAATTGTTTAGGAAATCTGGTAGGAATGACGTGCCATCATTTGCCACTTCTGGCAAATGGCAGCTGCTGTTTGTGTTTGCATGGAGGATTCATTCTGTGTGCCTGGTACTTTCACTGACACTTAATTTTGGTTTGCTGATGCATTTGGCCACTCTCCCCAGTGCTGGAGGTTGGATTTTAACAGATTGAAGAAGCTTGGCAGATTTTTGGGCTGATGAGCTGCGAAGGTTTTGCAGAGGACAGTCTTGAATGAGTCAGGGGTTTATTCCCCAACTGCTTCTTCCTCCTGTACTGATGCTTGTTGAGTCCTTTCTCTTCTGCAGGTTGTGATCTCTCAGCTCTGAAGTGCTTTTGAAAGAAGGGTCTGTGCTGGGTTTGCAGGGGAAAAGCTTCACTAGTACTTCTGAGCTCCACTAGGAAGAATTTATAAAGTACAAAAAGTCCTGAAAACAATTTGTAAAGATTAAATAGGAAGAGAGTGTAAACATGATGTATATTTTAGACATTAAAATCAAGCCGTGTCTATTAAAGAGGTGCAGAGACAAATTAGTGATGACACCTTTCTGACAGGGTAACGTTTGTCACTTTGTAATGAAGGACTGGAAAATTTACAGCTTTTAGAGCTCTTCATTACTCTGTAGACTAAGACCTGTGAACTACTTGCTGTGCTGAAGGTCAGACAGATGTGTTGCTGTGGATTTGATTGCTGTTACAGAAGCAGTTGGCACTTTTCTTCCCAGCCCTATTAGGTGTTCTTTTCCAGCAGTTTCACTCTTCTGTTTACTCAGTTACCAGTAGCTGAGTTGGCAGCTCCTGTTTCCCAGGGCCCAGTGCAGTATTACGTGGCTGCAGAGTTTATTCTAAAATTACTTTCAAATGCTCTCAAGTCCTTTCCCCCTCCCCCCCACCTTCTCATCAGTCTCGTTGCAGAGCTGTGGTTAACAAACCTCACTGCAGAACACGCTGGAAGTGGTCCTGTGTGGAGAACAGCAGCAGTGAGGCCAGTGGGAATGGCCTCTCCTGGATATGCCAATTACCACAAATTGAAATCACAGCTTGGAGTGATTTTCACGCTTCTGGGGGAGGTTACTCATTTCTAGGTACTGCAGAGTCACCCCTGCAGGGAACGGGATGGCAGGAAAGCATATGCTTTTCTAGAAAGTAGTTTCCTTAAAAACCCTTTGTCTTGCTCCAGGTTGTGGGTTGTGTGAACGAGGAAGGAGGAGAAGGCAAGAGTGAAGGGGATGCTTCTGTATTATCCTTACCTTCCTTCAAATAACAAAACCTGAATACTGAGTTGTGCAGCAACATTCTACAAATATTTCCAGTATGTATTTGTTTGAAAAAGAGGTCCACAGCACTTTCTCAGTGCAAGGTTCTCAGCATAGGAGTTGCTGGCTACTGAAAGGGAACGTGATGCAAGATTCCCTTCTCTAAAATCTCAGTAAAAAACCTCACTGCAAGGATGTAATTTGGTTGTGTTGCTGGAACATACAGATAAGTGTTTAAAAAGTAGTTTAAAATAATAAAAGCCATCATTTTCAAATATAGTTAGCTTAGTGCCTGGGTAAATAAAAAATTGAAAGCCTAAATAAATAAACAGGTATCAATGAAGTTAAATCCCAGTGGCTTCTGTATACTCAGTGATGGTTGTGGCTAAATTCAGTTCCATATCATTACAGGTGACTTGGACTCCTTATTTTATTAAATTCCAAACCTCAAAAAAGATTCAGCACTTAATAATGTAATTGCAGGGCTGGATGAAATTAGTTTGCACTTGCATATTATTTTTTTTTCCCCTAATAAATTCAGAAATTAGTAACCACAGCGTATCCAAAGACCCTCAGGAGAAAATATCCTGAGGAACGGAGCTTTATAGCATGGGGTGTGCTTATTTAATTTCTGGCCTATAGTGTATTCAGCAGTCATTTTCTCAGAATTTTCTGGGGCTTCACTGCCAGACTTAGGTAAGGAGAAGAGATTTTTGAATTAGGAGAAGTATGTAAAGACTGCAGGGAGGGATTTTTCACAAAGTCTATCAGGATGACTATGCATTTAGACATAGATATTAGAGCCAGTGCTTGCAGAAACCTGCTAGATTTGCCAAGAAGCGTTACCAATTAATGTGGTTAATTAACAAGAAGCCACATTAAAATTACTTTTTGGGGATGTGTTGGGGGGTAGGGGGAAGAGAGTGAATTGTAATTAGAAAAAGAAATCACAGCTGCTATTTGGAGAACTGGTGGGGAAGTTTGCAGGTCCCGCTGCTGGAAGGAGCACTGCATTGCGGCTGTGCCCTGTTCATTCATTACCGTCTCAGTTTTCTAGGAAAGAGCTCTTTGGTGGTATGTTCAGGATTTCCAAGCAATATTGACTGCCCTAATCAAATCTAACTTCTGCAGGCTAACATGCTATTAAAAAAGAGTAGGGTTTTTTTCAGGATTTCTCAGAAAGGTGTGAGGCTCTGAGTGTTTCTTGAGCATTTAATGCTCAAGAAATTATGCTGATTTTCTCCAGTTAAGGCTTTGGATCCTGCTGAGTAGAATTTGCCCAAAGAAAAATGCTGCCTTCCCCAGCTTCTACTACCCTGCATGCTGTTACTAAGCAAAGAGGAAAAATCAAGGCATTTATCTTTGCAAATTGAAATGAGTTTCAAACTAGAAATATTGGAAAGTTACTAATAAAGCAGTGAATGTCTCACACGTACCACTTTATTTTGCCAATGAAAGCTGAGCTACAGTTAATTCAATAAACTCCTGAATAGGCCTGATGGGAGCCCAAGGAATTCTTAGCTCCTTCTCAAATGTATTTATTTAAAAAATAAATTTGGGCATATGGATTAGGATTTGTGAAGCAAGCTTGAATCTTGGGTTCACCATGGCACGTGACCAATAGTCTACATTACAAATATTTTGGTGGGACAGCTACTCCCATGATGGTGTAGAGAAGATAGACTTTATCCTGTCAAAAATTGTCCTTTCTTGGCTGGTGTAATTAAACATTTCCACCAAAGGTACCAAACTCACATAGAAAAGCATCCTCTTACCCATGTGTTCTGCCTGTAGAATGAAGGATTTCCTGCTATGCCCTGCAGTCAGAGTTATAATAAGATCCATTCAGCTTCAAGAGAAAACAATTTCCAACCTTGCTGTTGAGGCAGAATGTTCATCAACAGAAAGGCATGACACCTGGACAAATGATGGTTTCTCCAGCCAGTGTTGTTTTGACCCTCTTGGGTTTAGGTGGTCAGGGCTTCCAGGTTTCCTCTCTCATGTACAATTCATCATTAAAATTGAGGCAAATTCAAATCTTTTGCTCAATTTTTGTAACCTTGTGGATGATCCCCACTGGCCTCACTGTTCCTGTAGGAAGTGTGTGAGCTCATCCAAGGTGTAAGTGCAGGTGTTTGTGCCAGAGGAGACCAAGGATTGAGAATACACCAGATTAGACAGGCTACCAGTTGGTATTTTTTAATGCAAATGTTTTGCAGGATAGTTTATGTGACACATTGTGATAATATTTAAACAGATGTGGCCCAGCCACCAAAGGCAAAGGACCTTCTGTCTGTGCCCTGTCAGTTTAGAAATAACTTAGGAACTCTTGTAGATCTGGAGAGGCAATACCTGTGAAGAACTCTGGTTACTAATTTTAATTCTTTAGTACACAGGTAAGAAGTTGTCTAATGTCTCTGTGGCTCCTGTGAAGTCCATACATAGTGGTCAAACTACCTTAGTGTCTTCTAAACACCTGAAATCTTATTACTTATTCTGGTTGAATTCAAGAAACGTTAGAAGAGATAATATTTTTACTTTTTTTTTTTTAAAAAGATTTGCTATTTAGTTTAACATAACATTTATTTGACTTTTTAATGCAGTCAATATATCCTGTAAAGGTCTGTATGTACAAGCAGTTCTATTTAAGGATTATTAGAAATTACATTAATAGCAAGTCTGGTAAGGTCTGCTTCCCATTCTCTGTTAGAAATCATGATCCTTTGTTTTTGCTGACATAATTACCTCCATATGAGCCAGTTCTAACAAGGCAGAATTAAGCATTCCCATTATAAATGAGCAGCAAGAACAGATGGACTCAGAAAATAGTCAGGTTTCATGCAAATATCAATAAAGGTGATTAGTAAAGCAATAAAAGCATTTGGCTCATATGTTCCTTTGTATTAATAAAGACTGCCTAACTGGAAAAGGCATGAGGCCAGTTGAAGGTTTGGAAAGTGAGATGTTCTGCATCTGCACGTTGCAAAGCCAAGTTTTGGATTGAGAGAAGATGGCACTGCCCTGAGGGGTGTCACACTGCCAGACCCAATACTAAAATTCAGAAGTTTTTGTTTAACGTAAGGGCTGAAAGTGTTAAATTTCATCCAGTGAAGCAGATGCTGAGCTGAGAGCCTTAACTTTGATGAAAATGCTCCTGTGACTGGGGGGAATGGGACTGGGGCCCTTTTTGCCTGAGTTTCAGTGTCCTGGTCTGTGAACCTGCACCTGCAGGTGCCCCTGGCTCTGAGCTGACTCCTGTGCCTCTGTCCTCACTCCTCCTGCTGGTGTGAGCTTTGCACCTGCTGTTTGGGGGGATGCTGGTGCACTCCCATATCCTCTGTACCACCTGGCTCTGTGCCCTTTGGTAGATCTGTTTGTCCTGCAACCATCAATCCAATTTCTGGACAGCCAAGTCGAGTCTGCAGCTCAGTCTTGTCTCTCAACTATCTAGAGGAACACTTCAGGATTTGTCTGAACATCATTTTCCAGCAGAGATATCTGGGAAAACCCAGTCAGCCCTTATCTAAATCAGAAGGTTAAGGCTGCCTCCCCCTTTTTCTCACGTGCTCAGAGCTGCTAAGAGTCACAGCAATGTAGATGTGTATTTTTTTGTGGGGGATGCTCAGTGTTTGTGGAAAGAGCTATATTTACCCTGAAAACAAAATGATTTCCTAGTCAGATAAAGCACTGTATGGAAAGGCATTCAATGACATTTTTTCTTTGTTCTTATTTACTAATGAATGAACACTTGGAAGAAAAATAATTCTTCACTTAAAATGGGGTTCTAAACAGGAAAGGGTCATTGCTCCAAGTAAGTCCTTCAGCAGAGTGAGATGATAGCGTAAGGTCTTTGATTCAACTGACTTTACCATTTAATGTTTTAGGTTTGCATTTCCTGGAAAAAAACCCTCTTGTGGCTGTCCCTGACTCCTGTGTATGTTTCTAGATCTTAGTGTTGAATCTTGTGATGAATTCAGAGAGGCCTTTGAAAAACAATACTGTGGTGTATTTGTATCATTTGTTATCTTTGATTCCCTTTGAAATTCTGTACATTTACTTATTTTTTCTTTCATTTAATAACATTTTTTCTCTGCAGTATTAACAATGGATGTTAAACCTTGGCTGTAACCTTGCTTTCCTAAGTTTTGCTGTAGCCATTGAGACTTTCAGCCAGGGCCCACTCTTGTTTTTTTGCAGTGTCTCTGGGAGGACAGGGGAGCTTTCTCAGCCAGAACCAAAGCCTCATGCATTTCACTTAGCTTTGGATCAATTTTGTTGCTGCTCGCTGTTGGTACTGTATTGAAATTGTATTTTTATTGTTGTAAGCTCCTGTGCGCTGTGGTGCTTGGCAATCTAGAAATGTGTTAAATAATATTGATTTTTTTTTTCCCACTTGGCAAGAATCTTATTCTACTCTATCTCTAATACTATTTTAAGTATCATTTGCTGGTTTTATTTTCTTTCTTATTTATGGCTGAGCAGCTCACAGAACAAGGGGCAATCACAGTGCCTGCAGGTAAGTCCTGAGAGAGATGGAGCTTATAAGAATATACCTTCCAGTTCTGATGCTAACTGCCTTTATGTAACAAGATGAGCTTACATGTTATATTCTTACGACATCATTAAATAGTTGGTTTGTGTCAGAAAAATAAAAAATATTTTGCTTTTCACTGTGGTGTGTGTAATCTGTCAGGTATTCACCCTGAATGGGTGTTCTGCCAAATCAACTTCCAGAAAACATCTGGGTGATAAAACTGTTGTTTCTAAAAGTGGTTTTCATTGCAGCTATTAAGGGAGCATGATGGCCTTTTCAGCTGTGGTAATTGTCTCTTTCTGTTGAGACTTGTCTTGAAATAATAGCGGGAGGTCAGTTTTAGACCAGAAGAGGTTAATGTGGTGGTTTATTGTCACCATTTATTTGTTTCACTTTTGCTCTGTGCAGATTTGCAAAGCTCTGAGTCGTTTCTGACTACGAAATGTTTCTTTAATAAATAGTGCTTCAATCCCAAATTTTACACAACTGCTGAAGTGTTTCATTTTGGAGCCTCAGCCCCCAGCTCAGGCTGCTGTGGCATCTCCTCAGGAGCTTGTGTGTGTCTGAGAGGAAGAGGTGACTGTTTTTCTTGAAAAACATTCTTTATTTTAAAATTCTGAACAAAAACTCTCAGGAGAAATTTCCAAAGTCTGGAAAAGTACTAGCAGTTCTTTTTTGCCATTGGAAAAGTTTGTATCCTGCTGTTGGGAAAGAGGTAAAAAGAGAAATAATTCACCTAGTTCTGATCATTTTCCTTTCTGTGTAGGAAAGTAGGGATAGAAAAGGGGAGTTTGGAGACTGCTTGGAAACCCCTCCACAGGGGCACGAGCACTTGCATTTTCGAGTTGATTTTCATTCTCTGGAGAGTGATGAAACCTGATCTTGGATCCAGTTATCCATAATTTGAAGTTGTAATTAGGTGAATGCATGAATTTCCAGGGGAATGGTACAATATGAATGTTCCCTGTGGACAAAAATAAAGCAGCCCTGACTTGTGAAGTCCAGAATTAATGGCTGGTGTGACTAATATCTTAACAGTTTGTTTAAAGAACACTAGTCTCAATAACAAATAAGTGTTTGAATTGTTACATGCATCTTCTCCATATATGTGCAAATAGAATCTTTGCTGTTATGCTCGTTCTTCTCTTGGCTTTCTGGGTCCTGAGGCTGATGTCCCTGAAGCAGCAGCCAGTGGTTGCAGCAAGTTATTGGTATGCCCCAGTTCTTCTGGGCCACTTGAGGCTGTTTCTGTGTTTTCTGATACACTTTTTCTCCTTTCTGTTTCTTAATTGTTGTGCAAGTGCATAGTACAGCTGAATTTGTTATGTAGGGCGTATTTTGCATATATAAGCCGCAAACTTTGGATAGGTTTTTGATCTCTTTCATAATCCTAAAGCTGCTTTTGCCACTCTCAGGTCTGCATTTGATAAGTTGTTTATGGCTCTGAGTCTTTTTCCTACCATGCCTCTTGCCGTCCACACCATATCCCCTCTCTCAGCTTTCAGTGGCCTCTGCTGTCACCCCAGGCCTTTATTCTTCCGTGCCGTATCACTACAATAAAAACTACTGCATAAATACTCATATTCATAAGTGTTTCTCTTTAGCCTAAATAATTACTTGCTGTGTTTATAAGATGCAAACATAAGTAAAACAAATTAAGCCTAGCTACCTGTTTAGTAGGAAAGTAGTTGATAAACTAAATGAGCTAGAACAAGCTAAAGCAAAGCTTCATGGAGCCCAAGATTAGTTGAGACTGGCTTTCCTGGGATGCAGGACTGTGATGGACAAAGTGAAAAGTGTTTACATTGCATATGGAAAATGGACCGTCTCTAAAAAAGGAGTTTTCCCAGGCAGTTTTAGGTGTGAATTATATTGATGATTTTGGATCTCATCAGTAATAGCAGCAGTTCTTACCTTTTTCAATGTGCAGACCACTTTGAGATGTACTGCTGTGGGTGTTTGTCCTCACTGTTGCCAGCTCCTGTTTCTGGAGTAAGGACCACATGAAAAAGCACAGCCAGAGAGTACATTTCCCCTCTGAACTGACTGTAGGTACAGCAGTAGACTCAGTTGTTTAGGGGAGTGAAGCCAAGGGCACTGGAAACCCCAAGCAGGACTCCACTGCCTCTTTTGCCAGGCCATGATGTCTCCTGGGGAGAGCACAAGGAAAGTGGAGCAGCAGCTTCACTGCAAAGGAGAACACTTGGGGTCATTCATGTGTCTTTCCTGTCCTGGAAGAAGATAAACCTTGTCCTGCCATCCTTGCAGTGGCCATGCTCTGAGACACACACTGTTGGGAAACCCTGAACCAGTGCTGCCTGAATCTATTCCCAGCCTTAATCCTCAGCTACTGAGGTTGACATTTGTTTCTTTTTCTTTGAGGCACATGCAATTTTCCCACATTTCTTTCTATAAACAAACTCTCAGATCTCCAGAGTGCCTTTTGGATTTGAAAATTAAAGAAGCCTTTGTGCCTCCCTCCTCTAGGATAGTCACTGGCACTGTGAACATCAAACATGGGCAAATTCTCACCACGCCCAGTTTCATGTTTTAAAATTTGCATTGCTTCACAACGTAAGTCACAGAATCTTAGTTTGGTTTGGACCCTACTTGAGCGGGGAGGTTGGAATAGATGACCTACTGTGGTCCTTTCCAACCTTACCTATTCTGATTCTGTGACCTTAAGGCTCATCCCAAGCCTCTGCAATGGGCAGGGACACCTTCTGCTAGTCCAGGTCTCTCAAAGCCCCATCCAGCCTGGCCTGGGACAGTTCCAGTGTATGGAATCTCTTTAGTCTGTGGGGTTTTTTCCCCATAAATTAGCATTAGCTGAAGTGTTAAAAATTCATCTCTGTCATTTGACGAATAAATCAGGCATTTGAAATAAATTAGCTCTTAGGGGTGGACACTACACTTTATCTTATTGAGGCCTGATACTCTCTGTGGTTGAGTGCAAAGGCACCTCTTAGACAGGTTTGTGGCATCACATCTGTGGAACCAACATTCTGGTTACACTGATACCATGATGTAAATCTCACTCCCTTTTACTTATGTAAACAGAGCCTTTTTTCTCAGATCCCTGCAGCTCATTTTCACTTTTAACGAAGGCATGTTGGGGGAGTCAAACTTTGGAGATAATATTCATGCAGAGTATTATTTTCATCTAATGCTACAGTTGTATGCACGACAATTTACACATGAATGTGAGACATGAATCTTAATTAATTTAGAATCCAGACTGAACACAATGCAGGGTACAGCACTAGGCAGTGAGCAAAGTGAGGAGGCAAAGTATGTGATGAAATTATGATAATAAAATACTGTGACAAAGGTCTGTTTCCAGGATTCATTTCATTTTCACTGACCCGTGTTTCTAAACCAGACCTGCCCCTTGGAACTGTCAATAATACCCAATGTCTGGATGACTCTTTGTTATAGAATCTGTTTGATAACCTAATTCTCCTCAGTCAATTGATTCCTGACCTGACTTTCATTCCTGTTTGAAATGGTTTTGTTAATAGCTCAGCTAACTACAGTTGCCAGCAGTTGATACTTATTAAACATTTCTTTTAACCTATCTTAGCACTTTCCCACCATCTGCTTTTAAACTGCCCATTTGTAGGGATTCTTTACATAAATATTTTGTGGCTCATTTGATTCTCTGCATAATTAATTAATTGCTTCTCACTTAGTTTTCTGCATAACTAATCTACTGCCACATAATTAACAAACTCTTTAATTCCTTATTAATTATTTACTGTTCTTTTGAATATATAAATTAATTGACTGTTTAAATTTGCTGCTGTGGTGATTTGACATCTAGTTAATTGTTTTGATTAATCAATTAATTAGTTGCTTAATCTCTGCTTAAAAGTATAACCCCATGACTGCCTTGCAAATGTTCTAGCACCCTTCCCTGATCTCTTTCCATTCAGTGCTGTTATCTCATCCACATCTGGGTGTTCAACTTGCTGTCCAGACAGCTGGACTTTCCAACTTACATATATCCCTCTAAGAAAGGCATCTCTGCAGCCCCAGTGATGCTCCATATGTTGGAGCTTCCTCCAAATATGTTTTCTTTCCTCCATGTGGTACACTGAAACCTCCAGAGAGATTAGACTCTGCTTAGTTATGCCAAAAAGGGGAGAATCAGGAAGAAAGGCATTAAAATATTGAGGTATGAAAACCCATGAGATGAATGTGGTACAAAAACAGACTTTGAGAATTATGGATTTTCATGGCACACAGGATAAGGATGTTTTAGATTCAGTATAACTACTGAAGACATTTGTGGTAAATCTATGTAACTGATAAAATTCCCAAAACTTTATATTTATGTAGAGCTCTTTCACTAGACTTTCTTGCTGAGGCTCCTTTTCTCTGGTTCTTTATGGTAGAAAGGAACCTTTTCCTTCACACTTTGCTTTATTTATGTACTAGTCCTGGACTTAAGATTTCACATCTGGTTGCTGTAGAAACTGCTCTTCTCTTTGAGGACAGGACCTTTACAAGAGGTGTTGCCTGAACAAGTAGCTTGGGGTTACATATCCCGAATAAGCCAACAAAACCTCATACCTGATGTTACGAAAACTACTTCAAAACCGAGTGTTTTTTTAAAGTTTTCCACAAGGTGTCAGCTGCTCTTCAAAGGTATTAAATTATGGCTTCTTATACAAATGGAAGAGTGGGAAGTGAAATGGCTTTATTAAGCACACAAGGTGAAATGCAGGGGGTGCTTTCATGAGCATTACATTTAATATCAAGAGAATAGCCAAGTCAGAATCCAAATAGGTTGGACCTTTTCATATATTTGATGGGCACCATCCTAATTTATTGCTGATGGTGATCAATCTACAGACTTAATACTGAGAGACATTGCCAGAAATAAAATAACTATGAAACACATGGAAATGTCTTAGAACTGTGTTATCAATGGACATTGTCAAATACACGGTTATGCTGTTAAACTATGTGTGTGAAAGGTTGCAATACACATGATATGTGTGTTATAATATGTCTTAAAAGGACTGTTTAGCATGATCACGTGTGTGCTGAATAGTAGAGAGAAATAGGCTGGAGCTGGTAGAGCAGTTCCCAGAAGTGGTTCAATCTTCACTGCCCAGCAAACCTTCTCCTGCATTCCATCAGCTGTGGCAGCTCCATCCACAGGGGACTGGAAACACCAAGTGCAGGTGGATGTACCTACATGCAGATGACTGAATTTAGGTGTCATAGTCTTGAGCTGAATCCTGCCCCCAGGCAGGATTTTTAACAAGCAGTTTGGTAAGAAGGTACCACCTGGTCCATGAAAGGTCACCTTAAGTGTAGTCTCCATGCCCAAATGTAGGAGACTCACTCCTCTGGTGCTAAACACTGGAAAATATGCAGAAGTTGTTGATATTTCAAGGGAGTGGATGCAAGAGTCTGCTAATCTTTTTTATCTCCAATTTCTGTGAAAGTAATTACCATGAAAAGACAGCGGGCACTATGCACAATCTACTTGCTTGTGTTTGTGCTGGAAGTGCAGAGGTGAAGAATTTAAAGTAATTTGCTTTTCTTTATTTACCTTTGGCAATTTAACTTGAGGCTTTTTCGGGGCTGTTTTGCAACATATTGAGTCTAATTCATAAAGAATCTGAAACAATTGGATTCCCTGCACATGCAGTGAATAATAATGAGAAACTAAAGCTGAGGTTGTTGTTCCTTTGTCAGTGTGTGATATAGTGAGTGTTCTGCAGACAGTGGACTGTCTGTTAGTCCTCTGTCTAACTCTGAAAAACAAAGCTCAACTTTTAATGTTTCCAGACAAAAGTTATCAATACCTTTGATCAGCGTTATCATAGAATCATAGAATCAGCTGGGTTGGAAAAGACCTCTGAGATCATCAAGTCCAACCCTTGATCCAACACCATAGTGAAGTGCCACATCCAGTCTCAACTTAAAAACCTCCAGGGACGGAGAATCCACCACTTACCTGGGCAGCCCATTCCAATGCCTGATTACCCTCTCTGTAAAGAATTTCTTCCTAATATCTAACCTAAACCTTCCCTGGCAGAGCCTAAGACCATGCCCTCTTGTCCTACTGATAGCTGCCTGGGAGAAGAGACCAACCCCCTCCTGGCAACAATCTCCTCTCAGGTGGTTGTAGAGAGTGATGAGGTCACCCCCGAGCCTCCTCTTCTCCAGACTAAACAACCCCAGCTCCCTCAGCCTCCCCTCACAGCACTTGTGTCCAAATCCCTTCAACAGCCTTGTTGCCCTTCTCTGGACCTGCTCCAGCACCTCGACATCCTTCCTGAATGAGGAGCCCAGAACTGGACGGACCACTTGAGGAGTGGCCTCAGCAGTACCGAGTACAGGGGGAAGGATCACTGCCCTGGGCCTGTTGGCCACACTGTTCCTGAGACATGTATTTGTATCACAGAGTCAGAATCACAGAACTGTTAAGGTTGGAAAAGACCTCCAAGATCATTGGGTTCAATCTTTGACCAGACACCACCATGACAACTGGACCATGAACACCTCTGGAGATGGTCACTCCACGAGCTCCCAGGGCAGTCCACAAAGTATTACATTACAAGGAGGCTGTTCATAGGATTAAAATCAAATTAATGTAAAAGGTTAGAGAACTCAGTGCACCCAAGCCCTAGTAATATTCATCTTGGAGATTTGTCATTGCTAAAACAAATATATATATATATTTTGAGAAGAGGTACAATCTGAATGAAAAATGAGCTTTTAATTTTTTTTTTTTTTAAATGCAGGAGGTGTGTCATAATGTAATGCAGGAGAAATATGTAAGGAAGTGATATAGATGGGAGAAATTAAACTTTTTATCATCAAGAAATATATACATACATTTACACTTATTGTCAGCATTTCTTAATAGTAAGAAAAAATACGTCAACAACTCAGTGGTCTACAGGAGTTATTAGAGAAGGTGAAATAGCTGAGCCTGCAGGAATGTAGTTCCCATTCAGCTCTGTCTCACTGCAGTTTTATGTCAGTATAAATTCACTGATTCAGTGAAATTCAGCCCACACCTTGATTTTGGTGTCTAACTGAAGCCGTGCAAGCAGGAAGCTGTAAATTTCTAAGTTCCTTTTTTATTTACTGCTGATGCAGCAGCATTGTAGGGTGATACAGAAAATAACATTTTAATATTTGGGGGTTTTTTAATAACCAGAACTTCTTCCCTGGCTTCCTGTATGTTTAGTAGCTCACTCTCAAATTTAAGGTAACTGTCATAATAGAGCATTCAGTTTGTCTCTTGGTATTGCTTTTCTTTAGTCTTCCTTCTAAAATGTAGAAGAATCATGTGCAAAACTATAATTACTTGTTTTTTAAAAAACTGCTCATAATTGTGACGTGTTGCTGTTGATTTTATCAGAAGAGCTGAGAAACAACATTTCAGATAAAAACATCTATACCAATGTCTTTCCATGTACCCAAACGTTGAATACTGAATGATCATTTTCGCCCATGTTTACCTTCCTATCTTTCTACTAAAAGCAAAAGTTTATCAAAATAGATAAAATATAAAACATGCCCCTGTCTTTTGGCAGAATTCGGTGTATTTGGGTGTGATCGAGTAGTTGCAGGTGACAAAAAGGACGGAGGCAGAATATCAGAAGCCATTGATTTACCAATGGTTTGTGTTCCCCCTCAGCTTTAATAGTCTCTTTTTTAATCCTTATATGTACTTTTCAATATTTGAAAGCTGTAAGTGTTTATATTGGAAGTATATTGGCCCAAGTATTAAATTGGCATTGTTTTAGCAAAGCTTTGGAAAAGTAACTGTAAGTGCTAAGTAAAAATTGGCTTCCTTTGCTACTTGCTCTTCAATTAGGAATTTATTTAGAATTTCAATTTATTTGAAAATAAGACATGGGAGAAGCTCAGTGTTCAGCAACTTAATACTTTAATTACCCAGTATTAAATTTTGCTTAATTATAAAACAACTCATAGAACTGTTTGACATGTGAACAAAACATTACCAGAAGCTTCCTTTGGAAATCTAAAAATTCAAAGGAAGAAGCAGGTGCTGAGACATTTAATAATGCTCAGTTATTTTAAAAAACCTCCCTTGAAAGACTATAGAGTGTTTTAATGAAAGGTTTAGAAATCACTTAGCTGTTATTATTCAATTTATGTAAGAAGCCAAACAGCAAAGTTATTTTTATTTCTGTGTACATGCCACAATATTTTCCAGAAAAAACAACAAAAGTCTCTTTTTGAATCTGTCTTAAAGTAGCCCAGTGGAGTCTTATGGTGTCCCACAGCTTGTACAGGCAGCCCAACAACAGCACCTCTGCCCTGCTGCACTTGAGTGCTCAGATCAAGGAAAGCTAAAAAGAATAGCCCATCAGGCTGAGAGAACTGGGATTGTTCAGCCTGGACAAGAGAAAGCTCCAGGGTGACCTCATTGCAGCCTTCCAGTTCCTGAGGGGAGCCGACACGAAAGATGGAGAGGGACTTCTTACAGTAGCATGAAGTGACAGGACAAGGGGGAATGGCTTCAAACTGAGAGTAGGCTTAGATTAGATATTATGAAAAAAATCTTCCCTTTTCTAGTGGTGAGGCACTGGAACAGGTTTTTTTCCAGAGAGGTTGAGCCTGCCCCTTCCCTGGAAATATTTAAGACCAGGTTGGATGGGGCTCTGAGCAACCTGGTCAACAAGTGGAAGGTGTCTCTGCCCATGGCAGGGGGTTGGAACAAGGTGATTTTTAAGGTCCCTTCCACCCCAATCCATTTTATCATTCTATGGTTTGATGATACTGAAACACTAAGCTTGGTCACAGAGGGTTTCCTTTGCTCTACATGTGTTGAGCATTAATTACCAAAGCAGCACTTGCCTTTTAATTGCAGTTACAGCTTTGCTGCTCCTTCCTCCAGCAGTCCTGGGCTGCCAGATGTTGTCTCTGGTCTGAACTGTTGATTTAGTCCTTAACAAATCCTTGGGTGTAACACCACATCCCAAAGTCAGTGAGTGCTGACTTGTTTTTGAGATTGCTGCCTACAGAAAGGGACATGGCTTTTACTTCTATGCAGATAAATAATATCTGGCCTGATGTTGTTGATTTTGACATTGTCCATTAGGATGATCAAATTGATTCTTTGCTTTTTCCCAAGATTTTAAGTCTTCTCATAAGATTTCTCCCATTCTTGAGCCACTTCTCAAAATGTGATGATTTTAAATGGCAAAGGCACAACAAAGCTGCTGCTGTTCGAGTTCTCTCATAAATATTCAGTCTGCTTCTTGTAGCTGTTGTGTTCAATAGGACTAAACCACACTAAAAGGGTTTAATGCTGGTAGGAGCTGTTCCTTTGCTTTGACTCCTTTTACTACCAATTTTCAATTATTTTTTAGTCTCCCTCCAATAGATATCCTCACACTGGTTCCCAAAATACCTTCTAAGCTTCAGTTGCCCAGTAGGTATTTTCTTCATAGACAAGCTGACGTTGGTACCAGCAACTGCTGGTTGCTTTTCTGTGTGGTATTGCATTTTAGTCACACTCTGCCTCAGTAACTTTGGCTTTTCTACAGCATTTTGTTTTATAATTGTGTTCCAGCAGAGCTGCAGAACATGAATGTCTTTATTTTAAGCTGTTAATTAACACTGGAAGCAGGATGTGTAGTAAACTTTACAAATTTAACATCCAATTTTAAAGTGGTGAAATTATGTTTCAAGTTCTGCAGAAGATAGGAAAAGGAGCAATAGAAAGTTTATTTTTTACTCTTTCTTCAGAAACCACACGCTGAGGTACAACAAAGTATCTGAGGATAAATGAGAGGACAGGAAAACAAACAACTCCTAAGCCTGGTCTTGTTGGAATTTAGCAACTTGGGAGATTTTCTGAAGACTCTGGGTTTTAACAGTTCCTTCAAATAATGGTCTAAGACTTGCTGAGAGCAAAGCCCCACATCTCTGGCTGCTTGCAGTTGAGTAGCAGGTGACAATACAGACCTGTAAACGCTTAATAGACTTAGTTGTGTTTGTGTATTAATACCTACTTAGTTTTCCCCTAAAAGTCAGTGAGTTGTTGTTTGCATTTCCCTCAGCACAACCAGGACCAGATTTAAAGCTGAAAAAAAAGCTGTCAGGATTTTTTTTTTATTACTACTGGTTTTTATTGCAAGGGGAGGCTCTGACTGATTTGCAGGTGATACTTGAAGATGACTGTGGCTGATGCTTCGCATTGATTAGAACCTGACCTAAGCCATCACACATTCTTGTTTTATTAGTTCTTCGTATCTGTTTTTGCATGTACCAGACTTCATATCTCCCATACACCCATTTACCAGCACTGGTGTGATAACATGCAGCAAACCATAAGGGAAGGGACAGTGATAAAATGCCTCCAGTGCTGTGTACCAGGGTGCATTCACAAAGTCCCACTGCACTGTGCAGGCAAATACAGAAGAGATTCTATCCACCAGCCTTTCCTACAAAAGCTTCTACTTTTGATTTCATCAAATAGCAACTTTCTTTTAGTAATCAGTTTCAAATCCTGATGGCTTTAAAGGAAATGTAGGTTTCAGCATGTTCATGTTTTTCTTTGTGCACTTCTCCTGCTTGCAGTGCAATAAATTGGAGCTTGTGTTTGTATTTAAGATCTCTTGATTTTCAGGCAATTTCATAAAGCTAAGTAAAAGGACAGTTTTAATAGGCTGAATACATTATTGTTATGTTATAAGTAGTGCTTTATGCAGGGCTTTTTCCCATATCAGTATGAAAACAATGTTCTGGGCTTAGTGTGCTCATGGCAACAAGTTACCGTGAAAGCACCCAAAAGGAGAGGCTTGGAAGATGCTCCTTCATTTGGTGATCACTTTTATTTATCTCTTTCTGCTTTCTCTTTGCTTTTCTGAGCACTTTTGAGAGTTGCCTCATGTAGCATTAAAAAATTGTTTTTGTTAGTCCTATATTTTAAATCTCACATCCTTTGTAGATTGAAATGGTCGTGTTTGCACCAGGACATAAAGAGTTTGCTGCACAGCATGTGGGTGTCAGGTATCTGTCTGCTAAGAACCCAAAAGGCACTTTCTTTACAATGAGATGTTGTGTTATAGAGCTGTGTCTTCTCACTGCAGGAAAGAAACCATTTCTGATGGGTCACTCAGAGCTATTTTAATGGTGCAAAAGGCCACATTCAGACAGCACCTGTGCTTTGGAGATAGAGGAGTTCTTGTCTGTGTGCTCTCGCTGGTACAGTGATTCAATCACGCTGTATGAGACAGAGGTGAATCAGCACCACTGTGGCCAGGCTGGGCACTGGGAGCAAGATTAAAGCTAGCTTTGGGGTGGGGACAGGCTGAGAGAGCTGGGGGTGTTCAGCGTGGAGAAGAGAAGGCTCTGAGGAAATTTTAGAGCCGCTGGCAGAGGCTAAAAGAGAGCTGGAGAGGGACTTTGGGCAAGACCATGATGTGATAGGACAAGGGGGAATGGCTTTAAACCAAAACAGGACAGGTCTAGACTGAATATTAGGGCAGGTCTAGACTGAATATTAGGAAGACATTATTTCCTGTGAGAGTGGTGAGGCCGTGGCACAGATTGCCCAGAGGAGTGACTGCCCCATCCCTAGAAATGTTCCAGGCCAGGTTGGATGGGGCTCTGAGCAACCTGGGATAGTGGAAGGTGTCCCTGCCCATGGCAAGGGGACTGGAACAAGATGATCTTTAAGGTTACTTCCCAACCATATCAATCTATGATTTTATGATATATGTCTATATATTGGACTCCTGTCACGTCTTGGATGGTGTCATTGGTCTGAAGTTTGAAATGCAGCAGTGTTGACCCTAACCCAGTGTTGACCACAAGGTTTCACAAGGGCTCAGGAAAGCCCCTCGATCTGCTGGCTGGAGGAGCAGCTGTTTTTCCGTGGGAATCAAGCTCTCTGCCTCTGTGGAATTCTCTTTCTTAGTACAGCTCTTATAAATACAGTCTGAAGAGGCAGTTTAACAACCTGAATGTGCATTTTCTGCCCTACCTAGCAAAAATGACATCTAAAGATTTAAATTCCTATATTTTTGATATTTCACTCTTGAATAGCATTTTTGTCTTCAAAATAGTTTTGAGACTGCATAGCTTATGCTCACAATTTCTGGGATGCAGCTGCTCCTTAGAGTACCGCTGGGAAAATATAAGCCCAAAACTGAAAAAATATATAGAGCTGGCACCAACTTTAGGACTCAAAAACTGTCCCTTTATTCCTCTGTACTCTATAAGGAAGAGAGAGGAAAAAACATTTATTCTCATATGATAGGCTGGATATTTTTGGTACGTATAAACTGTAGCTCCTTCTAGAGCTGTGTGATTACCAAAACAGTAAAGAAAGATGGAAGTTTTGTTTAACTCTCAGCAGGTGGATGTGCAGTGCCCCAAAAAGGTAAATCACCTTGAAATCACAGAGTTAAGCACAGTCAGCACACTGCTGTCACGGGCTGTACTCTCAGAAATGGGAAACAAGATGATAGCTCTCCTTGGTTCAAAGCTGAGACTCAAACTCCAAATGTTTCAAGGACTTTGTAGGAATTTGTGAATCTTTTATGTGTAAGGCAGTTAAGGATTCTTGACAATTCATGAAAGCCCACTGCTTTGCCTTCAGTATTCAGCTCCTAAACTAGAAAGGGGTTGTAATAGCAATGCCACAAAACTCAGGTTCTTGTCCAAAAAAATTGAAGTGGACAACATGAAGAAAGACAGTGGAACAGGTTGAATTTATAATGTGGATTGCTAGAGTTTACTTGGTCCCTAGTCTGGGGAGACAGGTGTACCCTTGATGCTGTGCTAGAACCAGGTCTGAGCACAGTTTCAGGATGAAAGGATTCTACTCCAAATTTTGGAATCACACAGGAATTCCCCAGAGGTCACTGTCTAAATTTGCAGAACAATAAAAGACTCAATAAGACTCTGCTGAGGAGGCAAGCAGGTGTTTTTCTACTTCTGCTCCTCTTAAAACATTAAACTGTTTTCATAAAATATCTTTGAGAACCTGAAGAAGTGTTTTATTGTTTTTCCTTTTGTGTGGGTAGTGTGTGTGAAGGGTTCTTCTTGATGCTGTTGTGGGGTGCACCCACCTCAGCTATAAGATGCAGTCTGGAGTGAATAAAGAGTGGTGTTTATACTTCTCACTGTTAATGATAAAAATTAATGAAAGGCAGATCAAATGATCCAACAAGAAAAAAAATTATCATTCTCTGTGTCTGTTCCATAAAGATGGAAGGTCCGGCACAATGAGCTTTGATATATCTCTGCTGTGTATTAAATATTGAATGTATAAGTTAGATCCAAGAATATTTGATTTAATTATAAACTTGACTTCTGATTTGTTACACCTTTATGCCCAAGCACATTTTGTGGGTCACAGTGGGCTGAAGTGGCTACCATTGTTTTGGTTTTTTTCATTTGGACAGCAGGAATACATTGTTTTGGGCTCACAGCTCACTATCATTCATGTATTTAAAATTTTCTGCCTATTTTGGTCCTTGCAATAGCAGGGAAATATTTCTTTATCTTACCTAAAGCTAAAAGTTGAAATTGCTATTTCTTGTTTTCCAGATTTAACTTTTAACTGTGTCTCTTTGCTGTTCAAAACTTCATCCTTTTTCAGGAAAATACGGGGTGGCAATGCAAGAAAAACTCCTGCTGATGGTGCAGGGTGATTTCTGGAAATCCTGCTCCAGAGAGCCTGTTTCTCTTCCTGGACATAAAGGGAGACTCAACTCCAGCATGGATCCTCAGATGCATAATCATTCCCATATAATGATTTCACTTGTGGATTTGTTTTATCTGACAAACTCAAATGAATTTTATTCAGTCATTAAAGTTTAAAAGAGCAAAAAGTCTCAAAGCCAAAAAGAACGGCCTTCTGAGAGACGTTAACTGTGCTTGTTGTACAGCAAGCACCAGGTTCACAGTGGTGAAATTTGCTTGCCTAAGGTCAAAGTGAATTGAGAACATCCCAGACCAAGACCTAGAAACAGGGTTTCAGGGCTCTAATTACAAGCTGGAAAGGGAATAGTTGTCTTAAGCTGTTTTATTGCATTGCTTCTTTGACCTGAACGTAGTCAAGAAAAATCAATATTTTCCAAAGACTTCTGGAGTTGGCTTTGTGGGTGGATGAGGACGGGCTGCTTTATTTAATGAAGCTTGTGGCATGAAGTAAATACTGTCACAGAGTTTGTCATCACATATTGGAGGGAAAGCAGTGGTTTCTAAAGAGGATGCTATTTGCACATTTATTGATCTTTTGGTGGAGCCGTTGCTACTGGTCCTTCTGTGATGCCAGATTATTTTATCAGTGACACATCATGTGCTTCCTCCTCAGTTCATTTATATTCCCTTTAGGCACTGGCAGAGCATGGCAAAGAAGCCTCAGTTTTCTGGCTGAAGGTGTCATTTTCTTTCAGAGTTGGAGCATTCACCCTCTCTCATTGCCATGCTAAAATTGTCTAATAATTAAGAACTGATGTGTAAGTTTGGTTATAAAGAGCCAAGGGGTTCTGACTGAAGGCTTTAAGGTTGTTACTTTATATGCTGTGTCTTTCCAACATAGAAATGGAAGAGTCTCAGTCTACTCTTCAGTGAAGCAAACACTTCTCAGACACTCAGAGAATCCCAGTAAGCCACAAAAGGCTAAATAAGAGATTCTGTATCATTGTTCTTGACAGCCATAGAAGACAACATATGATGAGGTTTGGCTCATGAATTTAAACACCAGTGGAATTAAGAAAGCCACTTACCAGAATGATGATTGCCAGTTGCAAATGGCAGGGCTTTTTAGGTCTGCTTGCTGTCATTTACAGAAAGATTGACTTGATGGTATATTTTAATATTGTTAAGCAGCTGTATGTACAGGATAATGAGTCCCTAACCTTGTTTGATCAAAGTGAATCAAGCAAACTTGTTAAAGTCCTTAAAGTCTCATAATTTATGAAGTTTAAAAATTA
Organism: Scytalopus superciliaris; assembly: GCA_013400415.1. Taxonomy (NCBI): domain Eukaryota; kingdom Metazoa; phylum Chordata; class Aves; order Passeriformes; family Rhinocryptidae; genus Scytalopus; species Scytalopus superciliaris. The sequence continues at coordinate 378,050 of VXBX01002667.1, read as the reverse complement.
TTTTAAAAATAGAGTCTAATTGAGGTACATATTGCCATTTCTGTTTCTTCATGCTCCACAAAGCCAATTAATTCTCTCAGCAAACCAAATGTGTGACAAGGAGGAATTGAGCACAGCTCAAGGGTACTCGTGTCTTTGAAGGTTTATTTTTGGATGGGACACAGGCAAGAAACTTTTCAGCCTGTGAAATTTCAGAAGTGTGTAGGTAGTTGCAAAGGCACTGAATGCCATCGATGTCTGGACTCAGAGAGATGCATGAGATGGAGACAGTGGCTCAAGTGGGGATCTCACAGGGGGGGTGAGCTGGTGGAGGTCATTTGCTGCTGTAAGTTGGCCATGCAGATGTTGGTATTTGTAAGATCATCTATTCTAGCAACATCAGTTTTTTATCTTGAGTAGGCAAGCACAGAGGTTTTTTTTATGTGTGACATCTCCTTTAAGGGGGCTTGGAGAGATACAAATCTTTTCTTAGAGCATTTCCAGCTGCCACTGCACCACTAGAGGGAAAAGGAGGCCGGTCTAGGGAAATCCTGATCCAGATGGCTGGTGGAATTTTATGGCCTGGATTAGAGTGATGCTAAAGGTTACATTATCAGCAAGAAGTTGCTGCCTCAGAGGCAAGTTTTTAGCTTATCTTTAATATTCATAACTTTCAGATAGTTTAGGTCAGTCCTCCTAACTCAGAGCAGTAGATAAATAAAACATTTCAGCAGTGGCTCATTAGTGGCACGTGACATCATCTTAATCCTTTTCCTCCTTGGAGAATTAATGTTTAAAAGCCAAAAGTCCCATAAAACATTAGGCTTGCACTCTGTTAATTATCCAATAAATATTTGTTTTCAGTTCCTCTGTGTCTGTTACTTGCAGATGTTTGCATCTAAACCAGGAAAGTTGTCTATTTAGAGCTCACAGGATAATTTCTTCCCTACCTAGCAAAAAGATATTGGTCTTTGTAAGCAGAATAAATCAACCAGTTGCTTCCCTACCACTGGTGCTCTTTAATCAGTTTACCATCCTGTTTTCCAGCCAGGGTTTTCTTAGTACTACCAGCCTGAGACTCTGAAGATAGATATCTTGTTTTGCTGGTGTATCTCTAAAGTGCCTTGAGCACAAAGTCATTATCTGAGAGCTACAAACTAGAATTGATCTGGTTTAAGCTTAGCATAATTTCCATGTCTGGGCTGACCCGAATGTTATTGTCCAACAGGTTTCTGAAAATGTCAAGAGCCAGAGGGGAGGTCCAAGCGAAATTGAAGTTCTTCCTTCCCTCGGAGTAACTGAATTTTCAAGTCCCCAAGCCCTGTAAATAAAAGAGAAAAATTGGTAATAAGAAAGGGAATTAATAGGATAGTCTCTCACACGATTTATATAGCTTTCAAAAACTGTTGCATTATTGTGTTTAAAAGTGCTGGTCTACAGCACTTTCACACCAGGAAGATAAGATTAAAAACTTCAAGGGGCAGCTCTGGGAATTAGCAGCCAGAAGAGCTGATGGATTTGAAACGAAATAAAAGCTGCTATTGGGGAAAATTTATTTTGAAGCTAAAATAGTGTGACTGCCAATAAAGTATTCAACAGACTCGAATGTTTACCTTAATATTGATGTCACATTTCAATTTAGTAGGCAAGTACTTCTTTTCAGCTACTGTTGTCATTATGGAAATCAGCTGAATGAATCTCTGCCATGTAATCCATTATGGAGTAAATTGGAATCCGAGGCGAAGTTCCTGTTAGCCAGATGTGAGATCCTGTTTGGATGCATGTGAAGTCATGTTATTGCAGCCCTCTGGAATATACTGCCCTTGGACGGGAGAAAATTCAACCAGGAGTTAGAATGGTCTTTTAATTAGAAGGAAGAAAAATGAACAGGCACTGATGCATCTGCAGAGCATCTGTCTTTATTAAAGATTTCTTTTTCGGGGAAGCTATTTATTTTAAACTTGTCGAATTTATGATGGAATCCGTCTTTGCAGTGAGCTGTATTTGAGGGAAACAAGGGCACAGGGTGCAGTATCAGAGGTGGTGTGTTCACTCACTGTGGCTTTATTTGTAATGTATTTCTGAGTGTCTATAAACTGCTCTCCCTCTTTCTCTCCAATGTGTCTGTGTTCTCATTTATTCTTGCTGTGAAAATGGCTGAATTTGTAGGCATATGCACAGAAGTGTTGCCTTATTCATAGTTCTACTGTGCAGTTAATGCATTGGGGATGAGACTGAGATGATTGCTTCTGCAGTGAGGTACTACTGGAGCATTCCAAGTTCCTGTAGATTTCCAGTTTTTCACAGAAAGTCTTTTTGAGTACAGGTTTGCAAAACACTCCGACTTTGGTACTTTATTTTGAGTATTTCCTGCATGAAAACTCATGCAAAGGGGGTCAGCATTACTGCTAATGACTTTTTAAAAAATACTTATGTGGTCTTTTCATCAGAAGCTTTCTTTTTTTTGCCTGCAGTTTGCTGTAGGGAGTTTTTGCTAAGGATTTCTATCTCGCAATATTGTTGAGTTGTCTATCTTACTTTTTTTCCCTCCCTTATGAGAGCTTCAGAAGTTTTCTGGGCAAACAAATTGATTGTTACACTGCAGTGTGGGAGGATTTTGTGTTGCATTTTGTTTGAAAATGTTATTGCTCCTGGAGTTTCATGTTGAACTAACAAAGTTCTGTAGTGCCTGCTCTGTTTTTTGCTCCATTTGCATCTTTTTTTCTGACTCCATGGAAATAATCTACAGTAGTGCTAAAAGGAAGTTAATGAACAAAACATAAAGAGTGCTGCAGGAATTAACAGAACTGTGAGTAGGAAATGCATATTCTTAGAAAAGGTTTGGTGTCAGCAGAATCCAGGATCACAGGATGAATTATTTCTTTTCTTTTTCCATTTGTTCTCAGGCTATTTATCTACAGTATTTAGTACAAAAGGAAACAGAATGAAGTTTCTACCAGTATTTTGAGGTGAAAAAAAAAGAAAAAGAAAAAGAGGAGTCTTATTTTTACCCATTTAGAAACAAAGTGAAGGAAAAGCATGGAAAGCAGATTTGGCCTAAGGATTTTTAAAAGCTAACCTATTTTTTCTAATATATAACTGCTATGCTGTTCCCTGGTAGTTGGCCTAGTAGGACTATATAGAATACTTAATGTTAGAGGTATCTGCAAGTCTGTTTTATACCCAACAGTTGCACAGGTACAGTGGATGGTATAGAATACGTGCTTTGCAAAAATCTGCATATCTGACCTTGAATTCCACCTGTCAACAATGTTCCTGCACAGAACTCAGCTGCTTTTTGTGTCGTGGGCCATGAAGATGCTCCGAGGGCTGGAGCACCTCTGCCCCATCCCTGGAAGTGTCCAAGGCCAGGTTGGATGAGGCTCTGAGCAACCTGGGATAATGGAAGGTGTCCCAGCCCATGGCAGGGGTTTGGATTAGATGGTCTTTAAGGTCCCTTCCAACTCAAACCATTCTGTGATTGCACAATTTTTCATGAGCTGCAGAAGGAAACACAGAAACACAGCACAGCACGGAACAGAAGGTCCCATTGACCACAGCTGGTGTTTGGAATGTGTATGGAAATCACTAAGTAATCACAGCATATGCTGGAGGAGAGAAACTACCCTCTCTCCCACCTTTCAAACACCTCCCCAGCACTGCAGATGCATTACCAAATGGAAGCTTCACATCAGTGCCAAAAATTAAGAACTGAATACAGCTTGTTGGTGCTTCTTAACTACGATCATCAGTGCTATCTACAGAGTCTCGAAATTAGCCTTTTAAATGTGGGACAAGCCTAGAGACTCAGGGTGCCAAGTAAGGAGCAGAAGAGTTTTGGTATCCTTCTGGATCTTCGGCCCATGTGAAATGACCTCTTTCTTCTCCCTGTCAGGGCTTTGTTAAGAGGACAATAACATAGAGCCAATGTAAGAGTTGTGAATTTGTCCTTGCTGAGCTTTGGCATCATTCCCATAAGTGGTGATGCCGAGGACTGTTTGGGTCCTGTATCTTTGGTAGCTGAGGAGAAGCACCATAGCTGCACACTACCAGCATCATGGAACCACTTGGGTTGGAAAAGACCCTTAGGATCATTGAGTCCAAGTGTCAAATTGCCATATTGTTCATGTGCACTCCTGCAGAAGCTGGTGCTTTTGAAAACACCGTGCCTGTTGGAATACTTAAATCCCTTCAAAATACCCTTTTTTTGGGCAAGTTTTCAGTCTTTTTTGTGTATCAACTAATCTTAAATACAGTGATTTGTAGATGACAGCATCCTCTGAAGCCTCCATTTCTGCAGGATGTTTCATGGGTTTTTGGCCATCACACACATTTTATTGGTGTTTTGGTGTTGGGGTTTTTTTATTTGTTTGGGTTTTGTTTGCTTGTTTGTTTTTTGAATATTGATATTATTGTGCTGCTCAGTTTTGCCTGAATAATTTTCAAGTATGGAAGGCAGCCCCAAACAACTTTAAATTTCAGAAATATGACGGTAGACTGTTAATCATAAGGATTTCACTGTCAGCTTTGGTTTTTTTAGGTTTACTCATAGATTCATGTAAATCAATGTTACCAATGTTGCAGTCCTGAATTAGGATTGGTAAAAATATTTTTTACAGTGAAATTGCCCAGGGATTTAAACAAAATCCACCTAAAACCCAACCACATGTAGTTCTTCTCCTGAATTAATGTAGAAATTATAACGAATACAGTGCCAAACAGTATTTTGGGCCTCACTGGGTTCTCAGTACTTCAGAGTATCAGGCAATCTATCTGCATGCTTAAAAATTAAACCAAAGCATTTTCATTCGAGTTTTATTAAAAAAACTCATTATATTTTTGCACATTAGAGTCAGAAACTCAAACCAAGTGATTTAAAAGGTCCCTAGATGTCCAGAGGAGTGGGACTTTCTCCTCAGAATTTGTCCAGGGACCTCTTTATGTGTTCAGGAATCACCATTCTATAGCAATGACCAAGTGAAGTAAGCAAGCTTTGCTTTAACTCCTGAGAGAAAACAATGGGGTGGGTCTTTTCTGCATAAGCTGTCATCAAGCTGTCCTCTACAGGTTGCATCCAAGCCTTGGAACTCATCATGTCACCATGGTTTATGCCCTGGCTCTTATCATAGAGGGAGAACTTTTGAAGTGTGGAGGGAAAGGCAGATTTTGTTTTGTAGTTTATGTAGTCAGTTTGAAGTGTTTGAAGTGCTCTAGAACCTGTTTCCAGTGAAATATAAAACATAAGAACTTTGGCACTAATTTCTTTGTTAATAGCCTGAGAGGAGCACTTATCTGATGGCATGTACACCAGCAGGGGCAAGAGGACAAATTGAGTATTTTCCACTGAAAAAAAAAGAAAACAAAAAAAGGTAAAAAAAGGCTTCTGAAGTGCTTTCTGTGCTTTAGATGTGAAAAGAGAGACATGGAACAAGACTTGGAAGACAGCAAAGTCTGACTAGCAGATAAATGTAGAGTGAAGCAAGAAGAATGGTATGTGTAGAATCACAGAATATCCTGAGTTGGGAGGGACCCATAAGGATCATGGAGTCCAACTCCTGGCCCTGCACAGGACTATCCTCAGGAGTCACACCATGTGCCCCAGAGTGTTGTCTGTCAGGCTTGGTGCTGTGATCACTGCCCTGGGGAGCCTGTTCAGTGCCCAGCCACCTTCTGGGGGAAGAACCTTTTCCAAATATCCAGCCTAAACCTCTCCTGGCACAACTTCATGATAAACATATTGTCATAGTTAGAAATAGTGATTAATGGTTTGGTACGTTTCGTGCTGCTGTGGCACTGAATTACTGCGATTAAATAAGAGGAGCATTCTCTAAACACAGGTGAAGGGTTCCATCTGAGCACATGGCTCTCAAAGCAGTTGTGTCACACTGCAAAATGCTCCTTGCACCCTGGCATTTTTGAAAACATGAGTGGGTACTTCAGACAGGGTATTGTTTATGACTGGGAGGCTTCAGTGAAGGAATTATGAAAGAACTAATAAGAGGAAGGGAATGTGCATCTCATGGATGGTGCATCTCACTTTGCTGTAGCTGGGATGGAAGGGTTGACCATGCTTTAAATATTTAATACTTCCCAGAATGAGCTAGAAAGCTGCATGTCATCTTGATGATGTGTGACACACACAGACTGTGCATATACACAAGGTAAATGGCACATGCACTACTCACACTCTTGTCCTGCAGTGATCTTGTGTTCTTAGCATTCAGTCTTATAGTGTAACAACAGAAAACATATTTGGATTCAGAGTAAATCAAGCCACACTTAATAAAAATGTTTTTCTGGGTCTAGGCATTCTGGGTAGCAGATCTAAATATTTGTGCTACAGGAAAAAGTTTGTGTGCCTTAGGTTGTCAGGTGTGCTCTGCCCTTCCACCCTGTCTGCTATGAATATATTCTGTATCTGAAGCCACAGGCTTCGGTCTGACTCCCTGGAAATTATTCTTCTATCCTGAAATTTTCAGCTCTTATCTGAAGGAACTGGCAGTCACAACCAGATGATTCCTATGCCTGGAGTCTGTAGTTTAGTTTTGAGTCATTTCTGATTTGTGCTGTTTGGTAGCAGAAATAATTAGTATATTTGACAAGTGCTGCTGTCACTGGTTGTTTTTCTGGCAGTACACCTGGTACACAGTGTTACCTACCTCTACATTGACTATCCTCTCATTCCCACTTGCCTTCTATTAGATATTTTCCTCCTCTTGTCTTGCTTCCATCCCTCTTTGCTCTATAGATCTTCTTCCAATTGACATTTGTATGTTTCACCCCTGCAGCCTTGCTACGCTGTGAAGAGATTGCCAAAATGATGAGAAGTGTGAACTGAGATGGGAGACTTTTATCAGAACTCAGGTGTGCTGCTACTCTGGCACCTGCAGCATTGCTCAGTCTTCTCCCTCCGTGGGTGAGAGCCTGGACTTTATCTACCTTCACACTCTGGCTTTTTTTCTGTATTTGTACAAAGTTGTTTTGGTAGTTTGGGTTTTACTTATCTCACTTACAAGAAGAGCAGAGTTCAAAGTCCCCTTGGGTGTATCAGAGGTGGAGGCAGGGAATGAGCAGGTGTGGGAGCTGTGGAGTCTCAGCTACCCAGCAAACACAGCAAAACAAGCACTGCTGAGAAGAAGTTGAGGTTTTGTTTAATTACAGCAGCAGGCAGCACAGTAGAATGTACTGGGTAACCTGGCCCTTAAGTGGTGATTTCCCATGCATATTAAAAGTTTACAGATTAATGAACTTTGAACAAACTGTGGTAGAGTTGAAGACATTACCAAATCTTCATTAAAATGAAATGCAGCAAAGAGGAACCATCAGCTTGGAAAGCCAACAGGGGGGATGTCTCACTGTGGACATGCATCCCAGGAAATTTTAAAGTTCCCTGAATAATCTGGAGTGCTTTAAATACCCCATAGTGTGATTTAAATACCCCATCTCAGTACCTGGCACAGGGTGCCCAGAGAAGCTGTGGCTGCCCCATCCCTGGAAGTATTCAAGGTCAGGTTGGATGGGGCTTGGAGCAACCTGGGCTATGGAAGGTGCCCCTGCCCATGGCAGGGCATTGGAATGAGATGAGCTTTGAGGTCCCTTCCAACCCAAACCATTCTGTGATTAATATGGTTCTGTGATGCCCCAGACTGACACAGCACAATAAGCTGTCATAGACCAGCACATTTTGGTGATGAGATTTGCCCAGAGAAGTGGGCCAGTGGCTTGGCTTGTCCTTTGGGCAGAGCTGGGCTCTGAAAATGAGCTTGCATGTGTGATGTGCCCCTTGCTATGTTAGCAAAGTCTTAATTTAAATGGATAATTCCATGAAAATAGCTTCTTCCTTTTTTTTTTTTTTTTAATGTTTTTTGGTAAATTAAGCTAAAGCTTTCATTAGCTTTAGAAGAAAACAAAGGCCATGGCATATGTATTCTTAAAATGCACCAGGGAAATAAAGTGCCTGTCATGGGAAAGAACCACTTTCCTTTCCTTAATACAGTAAACATTCAAGAAAGTCCATGTATGGATTTTTTTGTAATCTAACCTTGATAATGTTGGATTTGAAGAACTGGATGAACTGTGCATTAAGCTAATGGTAAGGGTAATCCCCAGAATCAATACAGAAAAGGCCTTGATTATTTAATAGAAATATCTTAATCGGGACATTCAAAGAATAAAACAAAATTAACCATTTACTCTCCAAATATATTTTGAAAGGAGCATGTGTTTTCTGACATTATTTATGTGAGAAAGGATTTCATTTAATGCCAAGTCTTTAGGCAGTCATCTCAGTGGAGAGCAGAACCCAGTTCTTGCACAGCTGTACTATGAATTCAGTTGTTATTCCCAGCATTTATTTGTATTTTTGACCAATTCCTGGGAATGAGGCTTTCTGTGCTTTTGCTTATCTTTGTGACCCCTGCTATGTTTTAACCTATTGGGTAACCAAAACCAAATTCAAAAGAGTGAAGGACAACTCAAATATAATTTAAAGATCACCAGTTTTACAAAAAAATTGAAGAAAAGGACCCCAAATGTCCGTGAACTTGGGAAGAATCTGGAGAATCTGTCTGGTTTGTGTGGATGTGGTGCTTAAGGACATGGTTTAGTGGTGAACCTGACATTGTTAGGCTAATGTTTGGACTTCATGATCTTTTTTCTAACCTGAAACCTCAATGAGGTTTTTTCTAACCTTAATAATTCTGTGTTTGGCAGGAGCCAATTTACAGGTCCAAATTAAGGCCAGTGCTTAATCGCTTTTGCTTAGTGAAGGTGACCTAACGATTGAGAGGACAGAAAGGCAGAGCACATGTGCCCTTTGGCATTTCTTCTGTTTGCACTGGTGTTTTTTAGCAGCTTTGGCAGGTTATTTGTATCTCAAAGCAAGCTCTGAACAAACTGCGGTAGAAAATAGTGGCCGTCTGGTGTGGACACCTGAAGTGCATCAAGGTCTCCTGCTGCCTGCCCAAGCAGAGGGAGCAAGCTGGTGGCTATGCTTTACTTCCTTCTCAAAGTCTCATTTTAAAAACCAGTTTGCTCTGCTGCTGTTTTCCTAGATGGTATATGTGTAGTGTTCAACATAAAGACCAGTTATTGTTGTGGGTAAATGCTGAACAACATTATTCCCTTAGGCTTGATCAGCAGTATCTGATGGTGAAGTGTCTCTCTGAAGTGCATCTTTAAGTACTTTCAATGCCTACTTAAAAACTGAGCAAAACTCAGCTTCCAGAGCCTGCTTCAAAAACCAGGTACATGCCAAGAGCTGTTTTGCTTTGTCCTGTCCTTCAGTACAGATTGAATTAGTTGGCTTTTCTTTCTGATATTCCTTTGTGCAGTAAAGTTTGCTGGGAAAAGGGGGCCTCATCCTTTTCGAAGTGACTGACCCATGCTCCAAAGAGCACACCATCAGGAAGGCAGTTTTTTAGCAGGAAGGTGAGATGAACAAATGATTTGTTGTGATGGACGGAGAGTACAGAACAACAAAAAATATCTGCAGTTCTTAGCCAAAACAGTTACATTTTATTCTTTGCTAAATGTTGCTCTTAAAAAAAAAATTCCAACAAACTCATCGCTTCTGAGTTTTGGTGACTGAATTCAAGCTTCTGCTGAGAGGGCAGTCAACGCTACTGGGCTGGTGATGTGCATTAATTTCTTGGCTGGTGTAATGAGGCATATAGTTGTCATGCAGGGTCACTCTGGGCATAGGAAATTGTGCCAGTCGGAAGTGATAACTTGCATTCTGTCCTGCCCAGGTGGAATCGCAAAGAATTGGCTGCACCAGCCCGGGCTGTAGCCAAGAGCTCATCATGCATGCAGAAACTTGAAACATCAGATGGTGCCTTATGTGAATGGCAGGGGAGTAGAGATTAGTCAGGAACAGATATAGTTCATATGTCAGCATGTTTCATGTTTCCATTCTTTATTCTTGACTTCATAATTCAAATCCATTGATATCTATCGTGCCATCTTCTGCTTATTTCCTTAGCTTACTTGGCTGCATTTTAGACTTCATTGGTATTGCAGTCCTTTCACTGCTGTGCTCTTGACACGAGCCGAGAATGCATCATTTAGCATGATCCTGTCTTTTGCTTTGTTCAATGAAATGACGACAGTAGGATGATGTATGTTGTGCTAAATATATCCTCAGGGTTTAAAAATGGCATTTGGTTGGACATATGGGGCAGTGCTGTACGACATCAAAAGTCATGCTTAAGAAGATCACGCTTCTTCACAAAAATCATACATTTTTGGCAGTACTCAAGGTGTGTTACAGACCCAATTATTTTTGTTACTGATGTGAACTTCACAACCTGCTTCTTTGAAGTCTGACCTGCTCTGTCATACGTGGTGAAAAGATGTTCCAACCTCTGTGTCAAATACTGGAGGACATTACTATAATGAACTAGAGGCCTTTTAAAAATAGCACTCATTTTAACAGCAACTCAGAGTAATTTCTCAATACCTGTTTAAGAACTTGGTCATCTGTTAATTGACAGAACGTAAACACAGGCTCTGATTTTTAGAAATACTTTATTTTTCTTTCCTGATTGGCCATATGACTTTGAGCTGTCATTGAAAAGCTTCTTTGCTGGAATCAGTGAGTTAGTGAGATTCAGTGCAGTATGCTTTAGGTTAGTAGAATTTTTCCATTACACGGTTAGCATAAAAAGTGTAAAGAATTATTCTTGGCACCTTTCACAGTGGAATGGAAAGAATAACTGTTATTTCAAAGACATCCTGCATTATTGATGGCTAATCACTAATAACTATTTTGAATTTAAAAATAAATTCCTAAGGGGAAAAAACCCCTGTTAATCTATTTGCCAGTAGAATCCAGACTTAGGCTTTTGAGAAGATGCCTCGTGTTTCTTCTCATGGGCTGCACACAGCTGGTGCCTTCCTGTTCACCTGTTCAGCTGCTTTTGAATCAAATTCATATGGGTTTTTTCAGTGTAATTTTAGTATGTGCTTGTGAGTGATTTGCCTATTGACTGGTTTATTGGAACATTAAATGCAGTTTAGAGATGCAGAGTCAATTCTCACACACTTAGACACAGCTCAGCCATACCGGGATATGGCACATTGGCAGCATGTGCAAAGCTACTTGGAAATGCTGGTTTGGCTTTTATTTGAGCTACTGGACAGACATGAAAAAGAGTGAGAAAGAAAAGATCTTTTTCTTGGGCAACCCAGAACCCTTCATCCCTTAGTGACTTAGGAGAAAGCATGTTATCCCTGGGGAAATAACGTGGTGTACCGGAATTGCACTGAGCTGAACACGAGCACTCACAAGCTCCCAGCTGGGGAGGACAAAGACACGATGAAAATAAGGAAAGGAGCCAAAAATGGCTTTCATTCTCAAAAAGAGTCTTGCTTTTCAGCCTGGTTTTACTTGGAACAGCAGGAATCAGTTGCTACAGAGCTTTAGGGAAGATGTTCTAGTTAGTTGGTTTAGTGTAGATGGTGCCTTCACCTTGAAAAGAAACAATTGCAGGAACAGGCAAGAAGTAGAAATAAGCTGTTCTGGGACTGGCAACACTCTTTACTCTGGTTGAAGCTGCATTTGAGAGCTCCAGAGTTCATCCATGAGAAAGCATCTGGTGAATACAAGGCGAGTAAGATCTAGTGAGACTGATTTGTTTGTACCCAAAGGTGTTTTCCTGGAAAAAGATGCCTCTGCCCACCTGATTGCCCCAAACAGGCTGAAGTTTCTCATCTGTTTCTCTCTCCTTCCCCTGTCACGGCACTCATGCTGTGAATACTTGTATAAGGATTTTGTCCATTTTACATTTCTGCCTCATGAAGCAAAATGAGGGATTTTGCAGCCATACATGAGGGATTTTTAATTCCTGTGCAGAGAACAGATGAAAATTTTATTTTATTTGCTTTGTCCTTTATCCACATAGAAAGGGAAGAGTGCAAACACAGTCAGCTTTATTCATTTCTAACAAGAGATTGAAACTGTAGTCTGGTGATGAATTGAGAAATCATTCAGTCAAACTTTCATCTGATGGATTTTCCTGTGATTTGTTTTGCTTAGGGGCTGGGGAAGAGGAAGCAGGAAAGCTTTAGCATATAGACTAAACTGAATTTGTGAGTGATTAAAAACAGGAAAAAAGTTCTCCATCAGCCTTTTTGTGGGAAGTTAGAGAAGGCCCTGGTATGTTGAGCAAGCTGTTGAGATTATGTAGTGGTGAATAATATATGTGTACCAGTGGAGAGATCTCACTGTGGGTTATTTGAGTGAATGTTTTTGTGGCCGAACTGCTTGTGAAATACACAGAGAGATTTTCTTATTAGCTGAAGTGATAAAGAGAAGATTGGACAGAGCTGTTGAATGATTGGAAGTGAAGAGATTTGTTATAGGGGTGATTAACCACACTCATTGCATGACTTTTGGAAGACTGGCCACATGTGTTTGCAAGCAAAATTGTTATCATGACCCACGACACAGAGACTGTTCAACCCACCTGTCTTGGAGGATCTCATCTGGAAGGTAATACAGTGCACCACAGCCATTTTCATCATATGTCCCTTTTTGCTTGAGCAATTGATACCTCACTGATCCCAAAACAGATGCAAGAGGAGTAGTGTGGGGTTCCTGCTGCCACGTTTTCATGTTGGGGGCAATGGGAGAGGTAGGCTCCCACATTCTGAGAGCATCCAAGAAAGGTAGAACAAATTCTTCACACTGTGACTGTTTCACTCAGAGACAAATCAGGATTGTGGCTTTCAGTGAAACAAAACCAGTTCCCTGCTGTTTGAAAGGGCTTTGCTCTCAGTGAGGGGCAGGATGTAAAGATGCCCCTGTCACCTCCATGGTTCCTCCCAGCTGAGCTCGAGGTCTCTGGAGCTTTCCTGGGTCTGTGGAGTCTGTGCAGCAGCAACTCATCAGCCCATGTGTCCTTCACACTTCCCCATTCAGGTGTGTGACTTCAGACAGCCATTAGATGAGGAGAGAAAATACTGTCACATCTGTCGGTCCACTTCTAGTTGCCTTCAAGTGCTACATCAAGCAACAGGATTATGCTGAGTCTTTTCATTTGTTTGGACTTCTTTTAAAATCAAATGTGCATGCTGAAATCATCAGTTGAAGTCAATTATTTTAATATGCTGTGGGTATGATTTTATTGTATTTTACTTGCTGTATGCCTTCTTGACTCATGTAACTCTCAGAGAAAAGGCAGAAAATGCTTTTAAGATTCCTTCATTAAGAATTTGACTTTAGTATAGTTTAGTGACAGAAGCTACAGGTGCAGCAGTTATACAGTCTGAATTCCTCCCTTCAGGAGCATGAGCAGTACAGGGAACACTGAGTCCATACAGCAGTGGCAGCACCCCCAAATCCAGCTCAAGGATTAGCTCCTTCCACATGTGCATTTTGATTTTGGCCTCTGTTTTCATGTAAAACTGCCACCGTGTGTTATTTCACTGAGTGTTATTTCAACCAGTGTATTGCCCAGCCACTGGGTGCAGGATGCAAAACACAAAAAAAGCAGAGAATTCAGGTTGTTGGAGAGATTCATGGCAGTGTCCTTCAGCTGTTCATAAATGCTGTTAATTGACCCCCTTGACTACCTTCTGTATCATGTGAACTGAAGTCATTGTAGTGAACGTCCTCGCTCATGTATTTGAATGTATCAAACACTTCATACATGGGCTCTAGTTCATCATTCGATCACATAACAAGAGCTTTGGCCTCACTTCCAAAACTCTGTACAGCTCTCACCTCCCAAATCAAGCTCTGCATTCTCTGCTTTGCTGTAATTTTTTCAGCTTTTTGGCTAATTGCCTCCTTTCTTCCTCTTACACGGCCTCTAACATAGATTGTTGCACTTTTTGGCTCACATTTAGGTTCACATAGGTTCCTCATCAGGACTGTTTTCCTTAAATTGAGATTAAAAGGGTTGTTTCCCTTTCCCTTGTTGACCGGACTGTAACTCCATGCAAATCCTATGCCAAGCCCTATTTGCTTTCTCCTCCCTTCAGTTTGTGTGCCTTGTTTCTCAGATTTGTGCTTCAGTTTTGCTTTTGGTTCTGTAGAGCTTCAGAGGTTTTGAAGCTCATTTATGAATTTGCTTTGTCCTTTGAGTGTTTGCATCAGACACTGTCATGTTCCAGTAGCTGAAGTCTTACTCTGGTAGATTGTTTTTAGTTAAATGGTAATGTTACTGCTAGGAATTCACTCTCAAATACATTGCATGTGAATTTTCTTACAATTCTGTCTAAAATTGCATCCTGAAAATGTGACAGTGACCAGAAGCTGGAAATACAGTTCTTGACAGAGGTGTGGTACTTTGGCACTCATTGTCTCTGTTCATCATGGGTGTTCATAGCAGAATAAACACCACCTTGGTTGGCCATGGTTCTTACCATCTCTGGCTTCTTTGAGTTCCACTTCTTCCTCTTCTGCACATCAGAAGCAATGCACAAATAAACACAGCTTAGAAATAAAATGAAGTGGAGATAATTGGTGGGTCTAGGGGAAGGGTTTTCAGCATTCTTGTCACTTGGTTCATTGGTGACTGCTGGATTTAAGTTCAAGAAAAATAGGAAGTATATTTGCAATTTCTGCCCATCACTGCCTGCTCCAGGAAGTGCCTTAATGCTCATCTGTCTCTTGCTTTTGGGTGAATTAATGGAATTTACCCTGTAATTTTATTGAGCAGATATATTGGTTTTCTGTCTTATTCTGGTTGCATGAATGAATTGAGGAAGGAAAAAGCTGTGCAGCCTTGTTGGGAACAGAGATTGTTAAAGGCACAACTGTTCTTAAAATGATGCCATACTAATCATTTATTTAAAAGAACATGTCAATTATAATGGCACCATGATACTCTTAGATACTGATTTTTCTTTATGTGCTTGAACATTATTAAGAGAAGCAAGTTTGTAATTTGTTTTCTATTTTTATTTTCTTTCTTTTCCGTGTTCTTTTGCAGTATGCTAACAGGTGGGACATAAGTAGAAAATCATTTTCAGAAATATATCGTAGAGAGACAGAGACATCACAATTAACTCCATCTGTAAAGCAGGTTTAAATGTGGCTGACCAAAAAGATGAATTTAAATCAGCCTTCTGATAAGATTAGACATCAATGTAGGAAAGAGTATTTTTGGGAACAGTAGCAATAGAGCCAAAGGACCTGTTTGGGTAATCTCTGCAGTTTTACTGATTGCTTGGCCCCCCTGACCTTCAATATTACATGTTCTGTTTAGAACAACCCTTTGTGTGGGTCTGGGAGAAGCTTCTTCTGTGGAAATATTTATTTTATTTATATTGATTTTTGGATATTTGTGAAAATGTTGGTATGTTCATATAATTTAAGCTTTCACAGAGTTGTGGACACTTTGGTAGCCCCATGGTGGTCATCCAGTCCTACCTCCCCTTCAGAGAGAGTCTGCTGCCAAAAGTAGGTCAGGTGAGATGTCACTTGTCTTGTCCAGGTGTTAAAAGTCTCTTCAGACTCATGCCCGATCAAGTCAGTGCCCAATGCTGCAAAAAACTGGGAAAATTAAATCCAAAGTTCATCCTTGCAAAAGGTTGTTTGGCTCCCACCTCATTAGAAAGTCTGATACACTGGGTGCTGCCCTGCAGTATCCAATGGCTAGGACAGTAACATGAAGCGAATTCAACTCTTTTTCACACAAAACTCTGCTTTCTGTTGGCCTGAGTTTGCTCTCTAGCTCAGTTTTTCCCACCCTGTTTAACCATTCAGACTACATCTTGTGCGGAAAATTTGGATGACAGCAGTCAGCTGACAGTTTTAGAGGTTGCATAACAGAAGTGTTATATAGAATGATAAAATCATGGAATATCTCAAGTTGGACGGAACCCATAAGGATCGAGTCCAGCTCCTTCTCCTTGCAGAGCTACCTAAAACTAAACCATATGACTTGACTAAAAGCAATGTCCAGACACTCTTTGAACTCTAACAGGTTTGTGGCCACTTCCAGATAACAGCTCCAGTCATCAGCTGTAACATAAGGATGGGGAAGAGAGTGACCTGGTCTCAATGTCCTGGGAGAACAGCGTGATGGCTGCAAGAGCAGATGCAGAAGACTTCTGTGTGGAGTACAGTGAGGATTGGTTCTTAGAGCAGGCATTTTCACATGGCAGATTTTCCAAAACTGTGGCTATCTGACAGCTGAGTTATACTTATGAGAAAGCAGCCGTGTTTTGTCAGGGTAACATGCTCCAGGACTACTGGAAAATGTTCTTTTGTGTTAGGTGAACTTTCCTTGCTGTTGGTGGATCGCACTAATTTGCACTTTCCCTGAAAAGGAGGAAAACCTGCCCCTTCTTGCTGTAGCAAGTTCTCAGTGACCTGCTGACTTAGAACTAAACTTTGGAAGCTGAATCCTGTCCACTGTTCAGCATTGCCTGCTCCCCCCTGGGTAACCAGGGACTGACTGGTATGCTTGTAAGGTCATAGCTGCAGTATGTGAAAGCTTGCCACAGTTTGTGCTTAGAGAAATCAATTTTCTCTAGCAATAGGTAACAAAGTGAACTACTTCTTGCAAAAGCCCTCTGTGATCTGTAATCATTCTGCTTGTCTGAGTCCTGGTTTTGCTATGCTGGGAGTAAGTAGGCAGCACTTGAGATTTTAATTTTGTGCTATCAGGAGAGCACGGTCTGAACTGAGTTGACCAAAATAAAGAATTATGATGAACTTGCAACCACCAGACAAATACCAAGCAGAAGCAATTGTTAGCATTGCCGGTTCATTTTATATTTAGAATCTGAATAAACTAAATCCAGGATGAAGGATTACAGCAAACCTTCCAGATGGAACACTACAACAGTCCCTTTTTGAAGAGATAAAGAAACTATATTTCTGATAAGGTTTGCACATGGAATCCTACAATCCTTACGCCACAGCAAATGAAAACTTGGTTTATAAGGAAAAAGGATAATGTAAAGAACACTCCCATATGTCACAAAAGTTAGGGAGCAGAACATTTTCATAGCTATTCATAGTGATAATTTGTTCAAAGAACTACATGTGCTATTTGTAAATTGTCTTGAAGGTGGAGAAAATTAGTTTGTGTAGCTCCTGACCGTGTCTGACGCATTGGAGAGACATCAGGGTTTTCCACTGACTTCATTTCTCTCTCGCTGTACTCTTGATATTTTCATTTCCTTTGAGGTAAACTGTAAGTGTGCATTTCCTGGCTTTCTAATATTTGGAGTTTATTTGGTGTATCACTACAGACTTTTAAATGAAGTTACCAAAATTTGCCTTCAGGCTTCGCTTTGTCTTAGCTTTTATTTGTGGGCATGCAGCATATTATGGCACATCCTGGTGGTACTTTAAACTTCAACTTTTAGCAAACACTGTAAGCTTGTATTTGTAAACATCTCATTTAAACAACAACAGTCAGAGTGAACAATTTTGAGCACCACTTGAACTTTCACTGGAACATTATGAAAAATGGATGAGACTAGAGAAAATAATAGGTATTGACAATTACCTCTTTGTCAGAGTCTCCCCAGAAAATCTCCTTCCTTTGCATGCTTTGCAAGGGAAGAGTAAAAATGTCTTTTCTTGTCCCTAGTCCATATCATTGAATCTTGGTTTGTTGTGTACCAGTTCATAGAATATGAGTTATAGTTCAATAGCTTTTGTCTAGAGCTCATTGTCTGTAATTGAGTGTATGCACCAAGCTGAATATGTTTATTTGTGACTTGATAATTAAGCTGCTGTGCACACTTATTCTGGGAAGAGAGAGGCAGCCTGTTATCCCACAAATGCTGCTCTGGCCTGGAATGGGAAAACCAGGGTGCGTTAGAAGGTGGTCAAAGTTCACCTCCCAACATTTACAACCACTGTTCATATCTCCCTGGGTTACATTTTTTGTTTATTATTTTCTTTGTCTCTGAATTAAGAGGGCTGAGGAAAAGGGGCTTCATTGTTCTTTTCATGGATTCTGTTGGCCCAGGTGTGACTTAGTGTCCTAAGGTTATTTAAGGCCAATTTCAATCTGAAGCTTCCTCATGAGGGGGAGAGGAGGGGCAGCCACTGATCTCTTCTCTGTGGTGACCATTGACAGGATCCAGGGAATGGCCTCAAGTTGTGTCAGGGGAGTTTAAGTTGGGTATTAGGAAAAGGTTCTTCCCACAGAGGGTGGTTGGGTGCCCCAGGGCACCACCAAGCCTGACAGAGCTCAAGAAGCCTTTGAACAACGCTCTCAGGCACATGGTGTGAGCCTTGTGGTTGTCCTATGCAGGGCTGGGAGTTGGACTCTGATCCTTGTGGGTGCCTCCAACTCAGGATATTTTATGGTTCTGTGTTTCTATAGATTTTTACTGCTGTAACTCCCGATTTTAGTCTACCCTGTGGGTTATTGGGCAGGATATGTGGGAGCACCTTTCCATTACTGCAGCTGATACTGAACTATGCAAAACTTCTTACCAAACCCAGAAAGTTTAATGGGAGTGTATTACATTTTGGTAGTTCATGGTGATGAAAATGAGAGCGCACTGACGTCTGGTAGCCATGGTTGCTAACATTTCAGGAAGCACAAAAGCAGGGATGAAAGAAAAAGTCTTTTTTTTCCCCAGTTCCTATGAGGTTTTTGAATAAATCAGACATACAGTGCCATCTTAATTTTTACTAAATATATCTTAGTTTGCTAATGCTTTCTGGGAGCAGACCTGGGATGGCATTGTAGAACGTAACTGCTTTGTTTTTGCTCTAGTTACCCTTATGCATTTTTTAAAGTAGAGCATGTTTGGTTGAATTTTTATTTTCTGTCTACATTAAGTCCCATTAATCATGTTTTAAAAATAAGTCCAGATCCTGAGAGGAAAATCACTACATTCACTGATTGACTTTCTGGGTAACAAAACAGGGAAAATAAATTACCTTGGGAAGAGCTAATATGCTTCAGGGTCCTGAGCACGTGAAAGGTACCGACAGGCACATTTAATGTCGTTGCCTAAGTTACCCTTCTGAGGCCAGTAGGACCAGAGGGTTTATGAACCTGAAGAGAAGAAATGCCATGACTCTTCAGAGGATTGTGGTGCATGAGAGATGAGTCTTTCTGTTCCTGAATTTGGAACCATCCTTACACACAGCGTGTAAAATAGTCTGAGTACACACAGAACAAGCCAAGGAAGAGATTTCTGTCACTTGGTTAAAGATCTTAATGAACTTCTAGTCGAGGTTGGCTGAATGTTTCAGATTTGCTTTACCAGGCAGTCAGTCTTAGGAGTATCCTTGCAAATAGTAAAACATACTAGAAATTAGTATTTTAAGACAAGAACATGATCACTGAAATCTGCCAGGTTGGCTGGGCTGTGCTGGAGTTGTTGGTTTGGGAATCTGCAGCCTTTATTTTAAGCTGAAATGGGCCCTGACACACTGATACAGAAGGTGCTGAAAACTGCTGAGTGGCACCTGTGTGCAGAACATCTCAGAAAGGGACACTTTGGTTTCAGGCTGAACTCCCACCAGTATTTCGGATTAGCTGGGTAAAAACCAGTTCCAGATCTGTACTGCCACTGTCTGTGAGTTTATTTCACAGGAATAAAAAAATGCAACAAGTCATAAAGGAACAGATGTTGTGCAAGTGAGCAGTGATTGCAGAGCACCTGACAGAAATTGGTGGGATTTTTGCCTAAAATGTAAGAGGTGTGCATGAATAAATATGTCCCTACACAAAGATACACCACATTCTGTATCTGAGACAGGGTTTATTACCTAGCTTTGGTGTATTTCCTGCTGGGTTTTGGGAAGTTTGAGGTGCTGGGGAATTTTGTGAGGTTTTATACACACCTTTGTCATCTCCTGGGTGCTGTTACTGTCTGTGAGATGGCTTTGGTCCCCCAGGTTTTTATGACAGGACTGCTTTCTGCCTATTCTCTGTAATAACTGTTGTTTGGGGTTGTTATCTTTGTGTCCTGAGCTCAGGGAGGATTTTCTTGAATCTTGTCAGCTTCTCTTGGTATTTATTTTATATTTTGAGGAAAAATGTAGCCAAAAGCCATTCTGAATTTTATGGATATAGAAGCAAAGAGCAATTGCATGAGGCTGCAGAAAGATTTGTGGTTTAATTTCTTCATTAGAGACACAAAAAATAGGCCTTAGTGTTAAATTTTTACATTTATAGTGTTAGAATTAGTGTTATATTTTGGAATAAAGTGGAGTATAAAGAAGAAATACATAGCTGCCTCTAAATTCACTTTCTTCCTTCAAAGCTACGTAAGTCAAGTCTCTGCCTGTCATTGTATTTGAAAGATCATTAAAATCATCTATTTGATATGCTACTGTGAAAGCTTTTTTAATTCTGAAAGGTTGTGTTAATGCAGAGATGTGAGCATAATATACAGAATGATTAAAACTTCTGAATTTGTAGAATCTTTGAGTATAGCATAATTTTACCTGGAGTGACCACTGCATCAGACCGCTCTGAATTATTCAGGTACTAAGGAAGATGTTTTCTCCACAGGGATTTACCACCTTCCCTTCATCCTGTAATGTGCTGCCTTCCTTTCCATAGAATAATTTCAATTTGAAAGATGATAGTCTCTGGAGGTCATCTCACCCCCTCTGCCTGTACAAATTCACCAGTCTTAATATACATTCATTTATAACAACAGTATTGTGCCAGTTTAAATAATATGGGTAAGAACTCTGTATTTTCTTACACCTGGATTTCCTCAGGTTTGTGTGCTAGTCTTCTCAATGAAACATTTTTCAGTAGGTGTCTCTGTGTTTTGTGGCTTTCTTCTATGGTTTTAATACCCCTCATGTGTTAAAATAGTTTTGAATGTTGCTTCTCTGTTCATTTCAACTTAACCTGAAAGTCTGTGGAGTTGGTGTTTAATATTCTTTTGTGTTTGGAAATGGGCAACAGCTAGGATTGATTTTTGGGTGGGAGGGTCTTAGAAGCTGGCCCATGGTGGATTTTTTTTGCCTGTTTGAATGCAGTGAAAATAATTCACTGATGTTTTGCTGAATACTCAGGAAAATAGAAAAAAATAATTAAGCCCTCTGAATATTGTCTCTCTTTTCACAGTGATACTCTCTTAGAGACAAAGATTAAATGACACAGTTTTTCAAAGCATCCCACCCAAACACAGCAGCATTTGAACTGAGAGTCAAGAGTGGAAACGTGTGTGGAGATCTGTATTGTCTCTGTATATGCATTTATACACGTATGTGTATGTCAGTTTGGAGTGGTATAACTCACACGTCCACTTCCCAATCAGGTTGCTCATCCTATGCCTTACATTCATTGTTTATCACATACATTATCTAAGTGCCAACAAGTACAGTAAATTATATATGGTGATCTCTGGTGGTGTGGTAACAATTCAGTGAAGCAACCATGTTCAATAACATCTATTATTTTAGGATATAAAAATTCAAGGGTATTCCCAAACAGTGTTTTCTTTATACTGTGCGATTTTTATTGTTAAGGCATTTATTGGTAAGACGTTGCAACAAAGGGATGATGAAGCTGCCTTTGGGGTAGATTTTATGATCAGGAAGTCTTGCTCTCTGCTCCTTTCCATTTGAGGGGGAAGCAGAACATGCCACAGCAACAACCTTTCAACCTGGCTCCTCTCTGATGATGCCCAGGGTACACACAGAAATCAACTGGGATGGTTTCTAAAGGAGATGTTTTGAATCCGTAAGGCAGCAAAGTTAAATTATCAGTCAAAATGCTTGGCCAGTTGGCTTCATAGGCATCTCACAGCCAAATATTTGTACAAAACCTGGGGGAAGTGCTGGTTTTTTTCCCCTTCTGCCCAAACATATGTTCTGGTTTTGTATGCTTGCTAACAGGGCTAAGCTGTTGCTGGAAATTTACCCACTCTCTGTAATGGTATAAGCAATTGAAATAGGGTTTCTTTCCACATCTCTGTTTTGCTTAAGTCACAGGCAGACTTTAAGTCTTTGCAAACAGGAACTCTGGTAGCATTTGAGCCCATTTTTAGGTCTTTTACTGAGTAATAATGAGAGTTGGACATATTTGATGATTCTTGGATGGGGATTTTTTTTCTTGAATGCTTGACCTATGATTTCCACAATGACTGCTGGGGATAAAACACCACCACCAAAACAATCCCAACCCAGCAACAACAAAGCTGGGGCCCCATGTGAGCCATTTTGCTCATAAGTTATGCAAAGGACTTACTGTGGACTATGGGGAGTGAGCAGAATGAGGTGCCCCGTTTTGGTCTGACTTTTTGATGGGCATTGCAGACTGGGATGAGTCTGAAAAGAGCAGTCTCCGAATCCTCTGAGCAAAGTTGGGGCTCCTCCTGAACTTGTGACAAACTGCTGATGCGTTCCCTGCCTGACTAAGTTTGGCTGGCTTTGGTAGCTTTGTACATATAAGTTTACAGTATATTTTCCAGTCCTTTTGTAGCAACTGTCTGGGCTTCTCTTCTTGCTTGAAATGCAAATGTTAAGATGTATTTGTTGCCAACTGACAGAAAGCAAGAAAAATTATTTTAGGAGAAAGAAATCAAGCAAGCAAGCATAGCCATTCATTATTGAAATGACAGTGTTTCATGGCAATTTTGTCTTGAAATAACTTTCTGGTTTTGTAAATTGTTCAGCACTGTTTTTCAGTAGCCAAAACTCTTTGTCACACACTCAAACCCCCTTTGTGACACATGCATTGCTATTTCAGTAATGGAAAGGTAGGAGCAGATAATTGGCAAATAGTATTAACCATCGCTATGTTCCAGTGAGGGCAATGAATCAGTGTTTTGCTTTGGCACATGCTTGTTGATGTCCAATCAATTTGGCAAGCCTTTAGATTTGACTTGAGAAAATAAGTAGAAAAGGGTTTTCTATGTGTCCCCCAGAGTCGTCTTTCCCATCTGGCCCTTCCCCCCAGAAATGTGGAATCGAGAGTTTATTTCCCACCAGTGTGAAGAAGTTTCTTTCTTGGCTCTGGCTCCTTTATTAGGATGACTATATAGAATGGACATTCTTAGTGAGGATCAGTCCCTGAGCTGAAGTAATGGGATGTGCCAATTTTGGAGGCTGCCAAGGTGTTTCAGGAGGTAAGTTAGAAAGTGGCCATGTTGTACATTCGGTATTTTTTCTTTGCCATCTGCCTGAAAGAGCTACCTTTAAGGAGATTCAGATCAGGGAAGAAATTGCAGTAATTTTTTCAAAATGCCTCATTTTATGCAGAATCAGTTGCTTTAAAGGTATGATTTTTTGCAACTTCTTTATTAGAGATGTTTGGCTTTTTTTCCCCTTCTTTCTATTATCCCATTGATATTTTATGGGTATCCTTAACCTAAAACCAGAAGATTCAAGTTAAGTCTAATTTTTCATTAGGAGCTGATCAAAGAGATAGTGATATACATATAATGTGTTGGTTCTCTCCAAGCTACTTGTAGTAGAAGAGAGTTAGTATCCAAAAGTTGTTGCACCATACCTTCATGCAGCCATCTAAACACTGCTTTTGCTCGGGTTTTGAGGCAAAATGTCTGACTTTGAAAGCCACTTTTAGATAACAAAATAATTGCCTGAGGACTCCAGTCATCTCAACTTCGCAGATGAATTTCTTCTGCTGTACCCAGAGGAAACTCTTATTTTGTTCATATCTCAGCTGTTTTGTGATCTGTGTGATATTTTGCCACGGTGTTTTGGCTTGCAGCAAGTTGCCATGTGTGTTATTAGTGCACTCTCTCCAGCAGTAATCTCTGTATCTGTTATGATAGGGATGAGCCCTACAAAAGCTCTCATAAAAGCTCTCATAAACACTTACTGTGTGAGGAAAAAGGGCCCCTGGCGAGGGCTTGTTGAAAAGGTGTGTTGTATTTCTCATGCACTGCTTTTCAGACTCTCCTTTCAGGAGTGGTTCACTGGAATTAATTTGGTTTTATGTCTGACATTAACAAAAAAAATTGCCACTGGTTATTATTCCTTTAAGTAGGTGTTTATTTGGATAATTGAAGTTTGGAGGGGAGGGAAAAGCTGTGATACACCTGTGATAGATGCCTCAGTTATCTATGATGACTGTAACGCTGGTGTCCATTAGCACAGTCCTTACTCATCCCTGTTCCCTGTCAAATCAACCTCATTTTAATGGCTTACCAGAGACCTTTAGTAGAAGAACTTGGTGTTGAGGAGGAGGAATTGAAGCTGTTGCTCTCTTGGCCCTTCCTGGACTCTGGGCATGAGAGCTGCCTCCTCTTGGAGTGCAATGCTGGAGCAGCCCTGGAGTGTTTATCCATGGAAAGTGATAATAAATAGTGCTTGTTCCACACATTCAGGTCTGGAGCAAAGCAGTGCTTTTTACTAGATTCAAGAAATATTAGAATAATAAAATTTAGCTACCATGCTTGTTCTACTCCATGATAGTGCTATACAGAAGAATAAATAAAGAAGTGTAAATACAGAAGTGAGCGCATGGAAGGAAGGGAAGGATATTGGCATTAGGCACAGCCCACACTGACACTGTTGGTACTGTTGGTACCCTGCCCCTAAAACCACTACTGTGTCAGTAGTGGGGCCTCTACTGTGGTCATTGTTCAAAAAAATCAAATCATCTTTGTCGCTCAGTGTCTCATTATTATTAAATGAGTTTCATGACTCCACACAACAAAAGTCTATTGTTGTCTGTGGACAAGTGAGCTGCATTTTAGACCTAAAAAGGGAAATTAAATTCATGAATTAGTGATGATACCCAATTTTATGTTTTCCTTTTTTTTTTCTGTCCTGCTGCTGAGATTAGCATCTTACACAGATGCAGCAGAAAACACCTGGTGTTGCAGCTTAACTAAGTGCATATTTAATGTTCCGCAACAACATGTGACTAAGGCAGGCAGTGAAAAAAATTAGTCTGTTATTGGCAAAGATTGTACAGACAAAATACATTTCCTTCATGCAGCGAGAAGGAAAAATGCCAGCAAGGATGATAAAGACTTTCTTAATATGATTTCTGTTTTTAAATATTCCGCTTCAGTCCTCTTAATAAAATGAATGCACAGAGCTAAGATCACTGTTCAATGATATGCTCTCGTCCATTTAATAATGATGCTGTTGCAGTTTTTTTCCTTCCTTCTCTTTTAACTTTAAATATTTAGTACTGAGCAAATTTTGATTGGATTTAAGAGGGTCTATTTATTATTTTTTTTCCTAAATAAGCTTTCAATTTGTGTAATCTGAGTGGAACTTCATGTCACAAAAGTCTAAACATAATTTTTTGTAGTCATCGTGTGACTTCAGTGTCTATGTACTGCAGGGGCCACATGGACAGGAGCCTTTTTAGGACAGCATTTTGAAAATTGAATTTAAAGAGACCATTTTGGTTTAATTTGCTGGGTCAATTTGTTTAAATGGGCAATAATCTTGTATTTGTCCCAGTGAGACCTTGGATAGAGAGTACATTTGGGCATCATTTTTGATGCTGTAGAATATAGCACTTGTGCTGATAACTGCTGGTAAACTGATACGTTTATGTATTTTTACTCAGAATGACTGATTTTTGGCTTATGTGTTATTTGTGATTGATTGCAGGTTGCCTATTCATTTTCTTTCTGGCTGGGCTGTGGAAAGAGAAATTACTCTTTCTCTTTACTTCCTTACTCCCCTCTGTTCTGAGCTGCCTCCCCAAGAGATCAGCTCCAATCTTGGCACCGTGTGACAGTTAGCAGTTGTGACAGGCTAGCCTATTTTTGGAAGTCTGTCCCCACTCTTTCCCTGCTGGAAAAGAAAAGCGAGTTATCTTTAAAAATTAATCCATTTGGAAGAGGAGGGGAAAGCTTCACGCAGCACTCCCCGCTCGGTGCTGGGGCTGCAGTTCTGCTCGTTATTTGTTCAGCTCATGTCACGGGAGAGGTTTGCACTTCGCCTGGCATTGATCACCTGCCCTTAAGCTCTGCAAGAGCCCTTCTGTTCCGCATGGAAAAGGCAGCAGACTGAAATACAGCACGGAGCTGCATGGATGTTGTCCAGTCATGTCTTATATTTCACACATTTCTAAGCTGCTTCTGCAAACCCAGAAATACTACTTGCTTGTCTCCAAGGAACAGAAACAGGAGTTCAGAATTTGGTGCTTAAGGTGGAAAGACTTTTTTTTATTATTTTAATCTTTTATTTTGCCCCTTCTTTAGACTCTGCAGGCTCTACAAGTAGTAGAATATATGTGTTAAATTGTACTTGCAGTGGGATAACATCCATAACACTGCTCCATGGGAAGGAGTAACTGCTGTGTGCTTGGTGATTACATCTCTTATTTTGATGTGGTCTCCTTATAATCCAGGTTTTACATCTCTGTGCGTTGCAAACTCATCCCGAGTAAGGTGGATGTAGTCCTGGAACTTCCTCAGGATTATCAATTAAAAATTATCAAGCAAATGCTTTCTGGTAGGGAAATTACGGCAGCAGAATTAGGTTGTCAATAGATGGTTTATATTGTATCAAAGCAAGAACTTAAAGTACATAAAACTATTACCAAAATGGTTTTTTAATTCTCATTCCATGTTGTCTGTGTCCCTAAAGCTCAGGAGCACACTGGGCAGCTGATGTTAGGGCTGATCTCCCAAAGCACTATTTTATTTTCTCATACATGGTTATTATTGGAACTTTAAAAATAGACTCTGCTGTCTGTCTAATCTATTCATTTAATCTTGTTCTAGATGCTTCCTTTTTTTCCCTTATATATGATGTGAATACCTCTGTGCCTACACTTCATATACCTGTCATTGCTATAGAATGTCAGAACACCTTTCCCTGGAAAGTCAGTGCTGAGTCATATTCAGAAGGTGCTGCCCCTCACCACATCAGCTTGGGATGCAAGAAATTAGGCATGTAAAATACCATTGATGTAAGTGCCACAAAAAGAGTAGGGAACACTCGGTCCTTCAGGGTTCATCCTGTATTTTTGAGGTCTGTGGAAGCTGTGTTGTTTCAGGCTCCTGAACCACAAGGCACAGGTATTACAGAATTACAGAATATGCTGAGTTGGAAGGGACCCACAAGGATCATCGAGTCCAACTCCTTGCCCCACACAGGAACATCCCCAGGAGTCACACCATGAGCTCAAGAATATCATCCAAATGTTTTTTGAGCTCTGTCAGGCTTGGTGCTGTGACCACTGCCCTGAGGAGCCTGTTCAGTGCCCAGCAGCCCTCTGGGGGAAGAACCTCTTCCTGATATCCAGCCTAACCCTCCCATGACACAACTTCAGGCCATTGCCTCGGGTCCTGTCACTGGAGAGGAGATCAGTGCCTGCCTCTTCTCTTCCCCTCCTAAGGAAGTTGTAACTGCAATGAGGTTTCCCCTCAGTCTCCTCTTCTCCAGCTGAACAGACCAAGTGTCCTCAGCTGCTTCTCATATGACCCATCCAGACCCTTCACCATCTCTATGTCCCTCCTTTGGACGCTCTCTAACAGATGTTTCTTATGTTGTGGTGCCCCAAACTGCCCCAACATTGCAGGTGAGGCTGCCCCAGTGCAGAGCAGAGTGGGACAATCCCCTCCCCTGCCTGGCTGGTGATGCTGTGCCTGATGCCCCCAAGGACAAGGATTCCCTCCTGGCTACCAAGGCACTGCTGGCTCATGTCCATCTGGCCATGGACCAGGATCCCCAGCGCCCTTTCCCGGCACTGTGTCCAGTATCTCATTCCCCAGTCTATCCGTACATCCAGAGTTTCCCCATCCCAGATGCAGAATCCAGCACTTCCCCTCATTGAACTTCCTATGGTTGGTGATTCCCAGCCCTCTGATCTGTTGAGGTCTCTCTGCAGGGCCTCCCTGCCTTTGAGGGAATCAACAGCTCCTCCCAGTTTTGTGTCATCTGCAAACTTACTCAGTGTCCCTTCCAGTCCTGTGTCCAAGTGATTTGTGACAATGTTGGAGAGCACTGGGCCCAGGATGGAGCCCTGTGGAACCCCACCAGTGACAGGTCACCAGTCTAATGTCACCCCAGTCACTGTCACCCTCTGTGCTCGATCTATGAGCCAGTTGCTCACTCACCACATGATGTGTTTATCCAGCTGTGGGCTGGGCATTTTGTCCAGCAGGATCCTGTGAGAGACAATATCAAAAGTTTGCTGAAATCCAAAAAGATTACATCAACTGACTTCCCTTGATCAGCCAGGTGGGGTACCTTTTCTTAAAAGGAAATCAGGTTTGATAAGCAGGACTTTCCTCTCATTAAGCTGTGCTGGCTGTGACAGATGACAGCATTGTCTTTCAGGTATTTATCAATACCTCTCAGAATAATCTTCTCCACAACTTTCCCAGACACTGAAGTGACACTGACAGGCCTGTTTGTTACCTCATGAGGCAGATGCCATAACAATTTACAAAATAAAGTACCTCCAGAGGCAGGACTGTGATACCTAATCACAGTGCTCTGTTTGCACAGATAGCATCCAACTCTGGGGCCCCCAATATAAGAAGAACATGGACCTTCTGGTGCAGGTCCAAAGGAGGCCACAAAGGTAATCAGAGGGCTGGAGCACCTTTGCTCTGGGGACAGGCAGAGAGAGTTGGGGATATTCAGCCTGGAGAAGAGAAGGCTCCAGGGAGACCTTCAGAGTACCTTCCAGCACCTAAAGGGGCTACAAGAGAGCTGGAGAGCAGCTTTGACAAGGGCAATGTAGTGATAGTAGAAAGAAGAAATGGCTTCAAACTGAAAAAAAGGAGATTAGCTTAGATATTAAGGAGACATTCTTTCCTATGAGGATGGTCTGGCCCTGGCGCAGGTTGCCCAGAGAAGCTGTGGCTGCCCCATCCCTGGAAGTGTCCAAGGCCAGGTTGGATGGGGCTCTGAACAACCTGGTCTAGTGGAAGGTGATCCTGCCCATGGCCGAAGGGTTGAAGTGAGATGATTTTTAACATCCCTTCCAACCCAAAACATTCTGTATTTCTGTGATTTTCTGAATCGGGTTTTCCCTTTGTCCCCTACCAAGGATCACGATAACAGTATATGGCCCTTTTTGTCCCCTGTACCAAGGTTATCTGGGTGGAATGGGTTGAACTGGAAGTGAGGCAGTGCATTAAGTTAAAGCTACAGCAAAGCATGTATTGATTCCTCCACCTCTACCACTTTTTCTTCTTTCTACCTTCCAAAGAAATATATGCATATTTTACACTTTTTAATCCTTCAGGGTTAAGACCTTCATGAGGAATATAACTCATCTGATGATATTCTCACATAAAGGCTTGTTTTTATTACCGCATTACATAAAATTCATACTTCCCTCTCTTCTGTGCCTTCATTGCCAGAAGAAGTCCACGAGTGTACAGGTACCATAACAGTTAGGTGTTTACCCCCATGGCAACTTCTTGGAACAAGAAGACCTTTAAGGTCTCTTCCAGCCCAAACTATTCTATGTTCTTATAGAACAGAAAAGTTTCATTGTGGAGGACAAAGAACTGGGAGAGGAGAAACAGTTTTTAGGCTAGTTTTCAGTACATAAATGTATGTATATATTACTTGTTGTTTCACAAGGTAGATCAGTAAGGGGCAGCTTTCTCTGGGTGTTACATTCCTTCTGAATGGCTTTGGTGCATGAAGGAAAAATGTTTCCTTAATTCTGCCTCTCATCTCATTTCCAAGAAGATTAAGCTTAATTAGGCCTGTAAATTGATGATCACTTTTTCATATCCATCACTGGTAGGATGCAGCATTTTTAAATATTTATTTAAAGTACATGTGAACTGGAAAAGTAATGAATGGGCTGTGCTTCTAGACTTTGTCTTTTCATATGCTAAGTAGTAATAGTTAATCAGCTTTGGTATGTGGTACAACATCAGATCATCAGACCAAAAACATCCATCTGCTTCTCTTGAAGTGAATCATGATTGTAGCATCCTTGCTCAGTATCTTCTGTAGGAGAAAAATGAAACAAACATCTTTGAGGCTACAACGTGTTTGTTTGCCTATTCTAGATGAATATTAGGAGGAGGGGGGAAAAAAGTGAAGCAATACAGTTATGCATTTATAGAACGCTGGACAATCTGTAACTTCTTCTCTACATCCTTTGTATCCATCCACCAGAAACAGATGTGCTTCTTCACACATTGGCTTGCCTGGACATGTGGGGAAACATCTGTTCCTAGAAGTTTTACGCTGCTCTGTATTTGTATCTTAAGTAAGAGCCTGCAGTCATCCAATCTTTTTAGTTTATATACTTTATTTTTAAAAATATATTAATTAATTTTATGTAATTGCATGTATTTCAGTTAATAACTTACTGTACACAGTGATCACCAAATAATTTCTTCTTTTTTGCCTGTAACTGTAGATTTTAATTCTTTATGTGCTTTTCTCCAAATGTCTCCAGACGTACTGGTCTAAATTTCCTAAACCAGTTCTGTGGCTATCAAGTATCATGACAAGTTTCAAGGCAGTCTATATTTGAACACACAGAGCAAGTCCTGGGACGTTGCTCTGATCTATTTCCATCTTTAAACTATTGTCCTTGTCATATAAAAATCATTCTTCCTGCAAGAGGTGAGGGGTTTGCCTTCACCACTCTAAACTTGCTTTGAAAATAAATGTTACTTGTACCTTGTTTTTTTTTTTTTCCATGGCCAGTGGTCTTTTTTGCTGTGTAAGTAATTATTTAAGACAGATTATTAAAATAGTTTTGGTTGTATATTAGATAATGGCCAGTTAAACCCATGAACTGCAAGGAGTGGCAACGATTGCAACTTTACAGGGAGGAGTGTTGATTGTCTCATAGCGGCAACAAAGATGTTGATGATGTGAAAGTTCGGGTTGGCAAGGAGTATGGGAAAATTTTGGTAAATTAGTAGGCCGTGTGGCACCTCCCAGTTACTGGAATTTCACACCAGAACAAGTGTTTAATCCTGATGAGATGACCCACCATCTGCTAGAAGGGTGTTTTCTATATGAAGATCCAAATATGCGATCCTTTGCTTTGAACTGGGGCCTGACTAGTGCTTATCAAATTGCAGTAGACCATTTTCAAAAAGTTATGGCTGAGACAGTAAAACAAATTACACCTCCAAGCGACACAAACGAAACCATCAGTGACTTCACCTAAACCACCACCAGCACCTAAAACCGCACCATCAACAACCCACGCCATCGAAATGACTGGAGTTGCCAGTGGCTTCGCTTGAGCCGATTGTGGTGTAGCCTGGGTTGTTGATGTCCCAGTAAGGGACAAGGGGAAGGGAAAGGGGAGAGGGAGACAAAATAGGGAAAAATAAGACAAAACAAATATATATACGATCTAAATTCAGAAATTAACTCAGTAAATAACAAATACAATAGTAAATTCACTACTTTCCTTGGAAAAGCAGATTCTTAACCTTCGCCGCCGGCCCAGGCAAAACAGCCCTCAGAGCAGGCCTGGCCTAACACAGATAAGCCAGGCCCAAACACCGAGAGCTCGTCAGCGTGCGAGCCCGAGAAGGAAAAGAAAGCAAAAAAGAGAAAGAACACCTCCCCCTTCGGCTTACATACACCTGATTACGTAAAGAGATGGGATGGAATACTTCCTAAATCTTGACCCTGGTTACCAAGGAAGGCCTACAAAAAACAACCCATCACAGATGTCACCCATTTTTTAGCCTTTATTTTCATCAGAGATTCTTCATTGAATGGTCTGGGTTGGAAGGGACCTTAAAGATCATATTGTTCCAATTGCCCTGCCACGGGAGGAACACCTCCCATTACGGGATACTTGATTTTGGTTTGCATGAGTTTGTGCTCTGAGGTTGTCATTTGCCAGGGCATGACACAAGCGGGGTGAAAAGGGCACTTTGCCCAGCAGCTCCTGCTGTGTTTAGTCCAATTTTTGTGCCTGGATGGACTGTTCAAAAAATTGTCCTGGGTTGATCCTGTTGTACAAGTGATCAGATTATACATAAGACATCTATTAATACTCAATAGAAACTTTCCCACATGATGATTATGCAGAACAGTATTTTATGTGTTGTTAAGATGCTGAGCAGATGTTTTGTATCTAGTCAAGGTATATCAATAGACCCCACCTGGGGTCTAATTAGGGCCAGTTCAAGGGCCTCCAACGTAAAAAGGACCTTTTGTAGCAGATTCAGAGGAAGCCATAAAGATAATCAGAGGGCTTGAGTACCTCTCCTGTGAGGACAGACAGAGAGAGTTGGGCATATTCATCTTGGAGAAGAAAAGACTCCAGGGAGACCTTCAAGCATCTTCCAGTACCTAAAGGGGCTACAAGAGAGCTGGAGAGGGTCTTTTGACACTGACATGGAGTAACAGGAGAAGGAAAATTACTTTAAACTGAAAGAGGGAAGGTTTAGATTGAATAGTGGAAAGAAGTTCTTTCCTGTGAGGGTGGGGAGGCCCTGGCACAGGTTGCCCAGAGAAGCTGTGGCTGCCCTGTCCGTGGAATTGTTCAAGGCCAGGTTGGATGGGGCTCTGAGCAACCTGGGATAGTGGAAGGTGTCCCAGCCCATGGCAGGGGGATTGGAATGAGATGATCTTTAAGATCCCTTTCAATCCAAACCATTCTATGATTTATGCAATTTTGCATGTGCTGGAGGACTCACAGAAGTCCATGATCAGCTTGATTAAATAACTGATCAAAAGCGATGTGAGGAGTCTCCTGGCCAGCTCACACAACCCCCTGGGGAAACTGTCAGAACTGTTAGAGAAAAAGGAGGCAAAGTGTTTATGTAAAGATGTTAAGTTCGAGTTGATCATTTTGAGATCCATACAAACACATGTGTCATGTGCCTCTGCAGTCAGCTGAGGAGGTGTGACTGTCACTTGGAGCAAGCGAGAAAGTCTACCCAAAGCATCTGGCAGGAGATGTCTGGTTCCCTCCTCTCCCTCCCATCTCCCTTGGTCTCCAGCAGTGTCTCCTCTTGGGGGTTCCTTCACCACGTTTTGCCATAACTAGTGTAGGTTTGTCCTCTGTCATTTCCACTACCTGGAGCCTGAATCAGGATGTTGACAGTGCATTTGAAACTGCAGAGGAAACCTCACTTTTGCCAGTCTAAAGTCGGTTTTCCCTCCCTAAGTCTTGTTGTTTCTGTCCACATACTTGTTCATCTGGTTTTAGTGTTAAACACCACTCTTTTTGTTCTCTTTTTATTTATTGTTATCTCATTTAGCTATAACGCAATGATTGGACAATTTTTTTTTTCTAATTCTGCTAATTTCAGTGGCTTTCCAAGGGCTAGTTATGCATATGATTGTAAATCTGCAAGTTATGTATGTCACTGAAATTCCAAATCATTCAAAGTGCTTCCATATGGCCATCCCAGCTTTAGTGCTTTGTTAATCAGTAGAGGAAGGGGTCTAGTTGGATTATTTTTCTTTTTCCATATGAACATCCATCTGTTCTATTATTGTCCTTAACTCCATGAGTTTGGCATGGTCATACTTTGCTGTGGCAATTATCTGATTGCAGAAAATGCATCTGTATAGATTTGGTTGTTACAGTTCTTGTTCTTTGATTACGAGCTTGCAAAGCTGGACAGTGTCAAGATGCTTCCATAACGTTTGTTACAATCCAGAGTAAATCAATATCTGTGTAATGGAACAAGAACACATGCATAAAGACTGTGCGTTATGGTAGCGTCTAATGTTATTTAGTGCTTCTGTATTCCAGCCTTTCAGAAGGCTGGGATGATGTTGACTGACAACAATTATGTGAAAGAGATGGTTCATGTAATGTTTCTTTACCTGGGAGTCCAGGTAAAGAGATCTGTTTGTTGTTTGTGTTACATTTTAACAGGGTAAACCAGGGCCCTTTATACTACAACCTCGAGCCCCCTTTGTAAGCAGTTAATGTTTTATTTGTCTTGTATCCCCCACCTTAATTAAAACACTGCCATACTTACATTTCTACCAAACATATCGAATCACAAGTGAAACCACAATTTCAAATAGCCAAATATCCCAACGTTAATGTTCTCCTGTCCTATAGACTAATTGTAATGAAAACTAAAATGACAATGTCAGACTTACGTATTAGTGTGCAGAGAGCCGGCTGGTCATTAAGCTGGAGTTTTCTTATCAGATATAATAATAGGAAACAAATACCTGATTTCACCCCCTTTTACCTAGGAAGGTGCTTTATGCCTCTCTTCAAAGCTTGCTTATGGCACTGCTTTTTATGTAGTTACATCTGCTGAGATGTGTGGAAGTGTTTTTTCTTTGTATTACTCAGAACATTGGAAGCCAGTTCACCGAAGACAGCCAGCTAATGCCTGTGTATCACCATCATGAGGTTTTATAATCTTACTGAAAGGACTGTGCTGATTGTTGAAAACATGCTCTTCTGTTCCTTTTGATGCAGTTACCTGTACTACATCCATCACAACATCTCACTTCAAAAACACTACTGGTGTTCTTGCCATGTTCCCAAGAAAAAGATTGGTGAATTGGTGATAGCTAAAATTTTCTTCAGCCTAAGATCTGTCCTGGCTCTTGGACAATTTTCTCTTGGTATTGCTGTATCTAAGGAATGGATTTCTTATCCCCAAAGTAAGAGATAATTTGTGGAGATAATTGGGATGTCTTGGCTTCAAATCTCTTGGAGGCATCAAGAAAGGTAGGGATGTGTGATGTGACTGGTGTGGTTGTAACTGGTGAGATCTTTGCTATTGGTGATGCCATGTAAGAGGATGATAACACAGATTGAGTTTTAAATCCCTTTCGGATCCTGCATTGATCATGAAGCAGTAGCTTTTGAGGGAAAGCAGAACTGATATGTTAAGCATGGCAGTGGGGATTCTTAGCATGGAGAGCCATAAGGTTGTTACTCTAGGGATATTATTCCCAGCAGAGTCCGTTTCTCACCTCTAGTGTCCTTCATATCGTGTACTTTTATTGGATATTCAAATAACATGGGGAAGGATATCCCAACCCTGCCAATTTTGTTCTCTGATCTTCAAATGCTTTCTTATATCCTTATATTTATTCATGTGAGTTGTTCATGTGACTAGGCTGGCTGCAGAATAGGAGATGCATAAATAGTGCATTTGGAGTTTATTATGCAAAGTTAAGGAAGATATGGGAAAGTGTGTGTATGTCATTGCAGCTCATTTATTTCACGGTGCATTGTTCAGAACATACCAGCATGTTCTACAACACAATTTATCCTTGTGCTGCTGGTGGTACAGAGGAGTGAATAAAATACATTATTATAATAAATCATATTAATATCTAATAAAATAGCATAAGGATCTTGTTATAGATACTGTGGCTGCAATATAACCCAGGGCAATATGTGAATAAGTAACATTTATTACTAACTGTAATTTTTATGCAGCTTTGAAAGTGACAAACATTTGACATGTTCAGTTAATAGGTTTAATTAAAATTCAAGATTAATTATGAAGATGAGTAACTCTCCTTCATTACCTTGTAGGAACAAAAGATACTTACATTTCAGGAAAGAAAATATGATTAACCCAGTAACATGTATCAGAAGAATTGCAAATACTCCCTTACAGGAGCACGGATCATGAATATTAAATTCTGCCTCCCCCAGCAAAGAGGGAATGAGATTCAAAGCAAATTGGGTTTGCAGAACTGCTGGGTTTCAAAAAAGTGATTTTAAAATAGCTGTAAATGCACTTGTCAAAGAGGTGAACTGTTGCTTCAGACAGATCAGAGATGATTAGAACAGGGGAAAGTGTTGGAGTCTTGCTCTAAATTTCAACATGTTACTGAAGGATAATTCAGGTGTAAAACATTGAATGTGGGATTGGTTCCCTGGGTTAACTTTTGAATATTCATCCCATAGGCATGTAAGAAACTTGAAAGAGGGTATTAGACAACTATCCTAATTTCTTCCACCGTTTCCAAGAAAGTGGCAACACCAGCTGATGCATTGTAATATGTTGCATTTATAGGTCAATTTAGCAGCTTTTCCTATTACGTCTTGTCAGGCTCTGTGATTTAAATGATATTTGTTCAGCATGCCTGTAGCAGATACGACTGGCTAAGCTGAAATATGAAATGTGTTAACCTCCGAGTTGAGCTAATGATAAAGTTGAATTAGGCTAATAAGAGTTTAAAACAGCCATATGTTTCCTTTCAACTTTGTAGACTTGCAGTCTTAGATCTGTTTTAGGCTCATATGAAAATACAAAACATTATTTCTTTGTAAGTACAGCATGTTGTTCTGAAGGGTCATGTCCAGGTCTTCAGCTTAGAAGTAGAAGAAAAAGTGGTTTGTTTTTAATATGTTCTGAAATTCCATTTTTTAAAAAAAGTTGTCTCCTTCTCGTATTTCCTGTGTCAATCATCAATATTTAGCTTAGGGTTTTAATCAATTGCCAGGTCTCACAACTGGTTGAAAATTACTGGTAGAGTTGTTTCATCTCTGCAGCATTTTCTGTTGGGTCCTTTGAATTAGCTCAAAATACACTGCAAGCACCACAACTCTCACAGCCTTTTATGGATTGGATGTGAAAACAAAGCAGTGCTGTACCAATTATACAAAGAGACTTTTGAAACTTGTCTGATGAGGGAAAAGAGCATATTGGGCAGGGTTCAACTCCTCACTGTCAAACTTGACAAGCAGGTTCAGCTTTCCAAAGCTGCCCTCACTTCAATGACATCTTGGGTGGTTGGTGTGTCCAGTCAAACTGTTCTAAATGTTAAATCCTGTTGAGCACCTTTTTAAAACATGGAGTACTCTTTTCTTCTCATAAATGACAGAATTCGATTTTTGGGAGTGGCATTTGTGTCACTGTCATGCCTTGAAGGCCACAGTGCGTTTCATGATGTTCTCATCATTGCTATGCCTTTTATCCCAGTTTTCCCGCTTGTGTATCTCACCAGTTTACATACAAATTCCTAGGGAAACCCACATTAGGGTGTTCATTTAGGTCTTGCTTCATTCATGACAGCAAAAGGTGTCTGGCAATGTGGAATTCTTAGTGGAACTAGTAGACTGGGAGAAGGCAAGATGTGGATATGGAATGATCTCTTCTATTCCACAGGTTGAGAAATTCTCGTTGCAATGGGAAGTCCCTGGTGGTGACTCCTTCAACTGCTGTATGAATATCCAGGTGTAGAAACTTTTTGTGTACCGAATAAACAGTAAAGACTAGAAAATACAGAAAACTTAGAATATCCCTTACCCTTGTTCTCTTTCCAGGTATTAATTTATGTTCAAAATATGCTTTCTTTTAATTGTCTTGATTAACAACCAATATATGTTTTTATCCCCAGTAGCTTGGCTGGCAATTTTTTATATGTAAGTCTAGATTGAGCACATTTGCCAGCACCCAGAGTCTAAAACATGTAGTTGTGAAGACTGGCTGCAATATCTGGTGTGGAGGCCATAGAACATAATTAAATTCCCACCAAACCAGAATGGCCTGTGTTAGCTGACTCATCTAATGCCTAGAGGTAAGCCTTAAAATCATACATATTTGTGCTGTGTAAATGGTGCTTGTCAAAATGTTTCTGTCGGGGGGACGTGGGTTTTTTATGTGGACAAGATTACTGCTCGGGACATTAGCAGAGAGCTGTGCTTTGCCATAGGCAGTGCAATAAACCTCCAGATCTTGACTGTCTCAGCAGAGGTACCAATCTAGGGTGAATTTAGATTGCTTTTCAGCACATGGCTGCGAGATCAGATTGGAAGAGCCCAGGACAATCTTCTGAGTGGAGTGTATCCTTCACCCCATGCATCCAAATGTATTTGTGTCTCACATAAAAATGCCCTGTAATGGCAAGCAGCAACTACAGAATATTTCTTGGGTGAGCCTTTGCCTGGTGGTGTGAGGTAGATTAGAATAAAATAAAGATTATCTGCAGCACAAATCAAAGCAGAAAGGAAATCCCTCTGTTGGACACAGCTGTGCTGCAAGTTGTTTAGATATCTTGTGTGTCATTGTCCGCACTTCTTTCGGATGTATATCCTTTGTGTCAGGGGCTAAGGGTGCCTCTGTGTCCTCTTATCTCATCAGGCCATCCCAAATGGTTTCCCAGCTTTTGGAGGCAATGATTTGGAAATTGCACAGCGATGGTTACTCTGCATTGGGATCCTTCATCCAAAAAGGAAAATCCAATGGATTTATGCAGAAAAAAAGCAACCTTTCAGTTGTTTTCTTGAAAAATTTAGGTCCTAGCCTTGCACGGTGGCAAATCATCAGTTTAAGAAAAGGCAGGCTGCCACCCTATACAGGATCACCAAATTAGCTTCATGGAGACCTTCCCAATCCAGGTAAAAATGTTCTTACAGAGGATTCAGCATTTCTGGAACCTTGGTAGAATCTGCTTTCTCAGTGTCTTTCAGTTTAAGGCCAATCTTGTATGTCATGGAATCATTATTGCTGTTCTTTTGTTTTACTTTGGGATCTTAGGAAGGGCTTTAGGGGCTCGTGGTAGCTAGTTATGGTAGTTGGTCTAACCAAAAGCGATTACCTCTTCTAGAAAACTTGCCCACATCAAAGAAATCATTTACTCTTAAGGTTTAGAGGCCCAGCTGTTGTTGGGAGCTGTCACCAGATGCTGGAGGTTCAGTGGGAGAAAACTTAAAAAGGAAAAATACGGAGTTCTTCATCTGCAGACATGTTTAATGTAAGAGCGCATTTTGGGGAAGAAATAGAAACCCTGCAAGGTTTTCAGTGAAGGCAATTCTAGGATGAGTAGGAAAGGTTGCAAGGTCACATGGGTAGAGACAAACTGTGTGGGAGGACAAATGATAACTTTCATGCATTGTTTTACTGTTGGTATTTTTTGTGTTAGGTAACAAACACATTTAAACTCCAAGCACGTTTGGATGCTTTCTGAAGTGCCTTAAAACACAGAGCTGGGCTGCATTTCAGTCTTTGCAACGTGTAGCCTGGAAAGCTGGCTACTCTGAGAGACAGCACTGAGGTATGCTTTTAGCTCTGAAGATTTCTCAGAACACAGAAAGTTTTCATCAAGGGAAGAATCTCATCCCTTTCACATTTGAAAAGTTCATAGTCTAGAATCAAGTAAAAATAACTACTGGCCTGTGCATTTTCAGTCTCTCAAAAGGGAGTCAGTAGAGGTCTCTTCCATATTTATATTTATTTTTCATTTATTCTTGGAAAACAGTGGAAAAGTTTTTATCTAATTTGGGGTATTGTGTATTTTTCTTAGTAAGATTTCTTATACTTCCGCAGGAAGGTTTGGCCCCCAAAGAATCAGATCTTACTTCCCTTAAAACCGTCTCTGGGAGAAGATCACAACTTCTCTCATTTACACAGGGATGTGAAGGCACATTGAAAAGAAGCTGGATTTTCATTTATTTTCTAGACAGAGTGATCTGAATTTTTCAGAACTGAGATGCCCTTTTGCCACTTTTGTTCTCTGTCTGGTGCCTGCCTATAAATAACAAACCCTTTTCTACATTTTCCTGCAAAACTTCTCAGCAGTGTCACCTGTGTCTGAGCTCGTAGGATGTCAC
The DNA here is from genome assembly GCA_013400415.1 of Scytalopus superciliaris. Taxonomy (NCBI): domain Eukaryota; kingdom Metazoa; phylum Chordata; class Aves; order Passeriformes; family Rhinocryptidae; genus Scytalopus; species Scytalopus superciliaris. Next base: position 338,724 of record VXBX01002667.1, on the reverse strand, counting down.
ATATCACAAAGTGTCACCCATAGCCTCCTGTATTGCCATCCAGCAGGTCTAAGGCCTTTATAGAAACCAAAAATAGGTGCTTAAACTGACAGATAAATGTTTTCACACAGCACTTAACTGTTTCTCTTCTCTTCAGCTTTTTGGGGTCTAGAAAGAGTAACCATACCAAAACCTGGTGTAGGTGAGACCCCCAGGCCAGTATCCTTTTTCTGACAGTGGCCAATAGCATAAATCTTTCTATGTCAAGTCTAAAATACCCCTTTCCCAAATGAGTGCCCTTCTAGTTTTGCAAAACCATGTTCTAGGCACTTTTTGAGCCAGAGGTTGGATCCACAGCTTTGTGTTTATTAGGTCATGCTGAACTTTTTGGGATGGATTTGTCTAATTAGTCTTTGAAACTACTTGTACTTTTCAGTGCCTGTTTTACAGAGAGGGAGTTTTTTATGCATATTTTCAGGCAGCTTGAAGGAGCTCTTGTGATTACCTACAGCTGGGATTTTTTTTTGTCTAGCATAAATCCTTTCCTAAGTGCATAAATCCAATTAGTATAGCTTTTATTCTATCTGTTGGCATTTTAGTAAACATTTCTGCATCAACATTTTTATCAGCAAGTTTATATAACAAGCTGTTACTCCAGCTTCTGTGCACAACTGTTCTTAGTTGTAGGAGAAGGAAATGTTTTTACTCTGCTAAATTTTATAAAAGAAATTTACTAATAAATGTTTAAAGCTCTCTTAAAGCATATAAAGTTCAGATATGAACTCATGTATAACTGAATGATTCAGCCTTATCCTCTCACCTTCTCTTTCTTACTGAAGCTCCTGTCAATCCATAGGATGGTTGGTTGTCTTTTGTGTGAAGATGCATCTGTTCCACATAATCCTTTATAAAACATGTCCCAAAACTTTTACTGTTTATTCTGAACTAGTTATCAGATGTTTCTTGTTATTCCCAATGAACTGACTGGCCTCATTGTTCCTTTTTTTCTCTCAAGCTTAGCATCCTACTGTTCTCTATACCTCATCTTTTGCTGTTAAAGAGACCTGGTTTCTCCCTCCCCTGTTTTCTTTATAAAGTTTTAGGTCTGCTTTTGTTCAAATTCCAGGGCTGATGGGATTTTTGTCTGATAGCATTCAATGCTTGGGGTTTAGGATTGGAATCTTTACCAGTTAAGGGTGCTCTTCATCACAGCCATGCTGGTGTCCAGTTCTGGGGTTTATGTATTTCTTCTTTATCTTTTAGTTCTCAGAAATCTTTCACAAGTTTAAAGGGCACCAAATGAAGGTGTGCTGAATCTCTAAGATTATTGGGGGGGGTTTAAATTTATTTATTTCCAGCCTTCTCACCCTAAATTGTTGGGTGATCTTGTATCTACAGTGTTCAGTGTATTTCTTACCAGCCAGAAGGGAATAATGGGATTGGTTTAATATTTAATAGGATCTCTCCTCTGGAAGCCTTATGACTATGTTATTCTTTTCTTTCATGCCTTTCTTATCCTCCATGTTCTCTGCAGGGCATCCCTTTTTTCTTTTCTTTTTTTTTTTTTTTTCTTCTTTTCCCAGTGATATTTATTTTACTGGCCCTGTCTTAGTTGTAGCTTGTAAAATGTATTTATCTCTGGCTTAGACACTGTACTTCCAGTTCCTCCTGCTTCCTGATTCAGTTTTGGAGACAGAGTTTCTGATCTCAGCTTCTCCCCTGGCAGAAGCTGTTTTATGTCTCTTCTATTCTCCCTTGGATCTTCTGTTTCCCTCTTGAGCAACCACAGTCTATTTGCCAAATTCCAAGCTGTGAACCTTCCTGGAAATCTCTTTTTGAGCACTTATAGTTGCTCCCTTCCACAGACTGTTCCATAACCAAAAGAGTAAACCAAAAGTAGTGAGCAGAGAGTGGTATTTTTCGAAGAGTTTGAGTTCTGCCAGTTCAAACTCCAGCGTCGAGCAGTGGCACTGCAGGCTCCTGGTTTCTTAGTGTTTCTTTTCCTCTTAATATTTTTTACCATTTTAGCATAATGGCAAATTCAGAAATTAAAAAACTGTTTGGATGCAACTTACGTACAGTTGTAAAAAATTAATACCAGAGAGTGTTTGTCTTACAGATTTTAAAGTACCTGAACTTGCTCTTAAATTGCCAATCCATGTTGCCGATGTTCCTTAATATCATAAAATTTATCCTTATAAACCTTAGAGGAAACAGTAAAACTTTTGCAGGTGATGATTTCTGCAAAGGAGGAAAATAGGAAGAGTTTTAATATCCAAAATTTGTTCTTGTTGTAAGGCACTAGTTTTAGGATTATAACATGTTAAGTGTTTCCACTTTTTAAACAGAGCAATTTTTCTGGAAATTGTTGAGCTTTTCCTGTAATGAAAAGGCTTTTAATGGAAAACCTTGCAGTAAGAGAAACTCTTCATCTTCATTTGTGGAAGGTGGAGGGAGAATTACAGAGAAAGAATAAGAACAAAAGTAAGGAGAAAATTAAGGCTGCGGGCTTGGTGGCTTCAAGAAGGAGCAAAGGGCCACAATGAAGAGTAGAATCCAAGATATAAGGGAAGGATCAAGAGCCAGGGACATGCCTGTGCTGTTAGATGTGACATGTTGGGTGGAGAGGATGATTCCATGCAGCAACAGCTTATGTGTCTTGGGAGGAAGGGAAGGACATTCCCAGATTATCAGACTGGGAGAATAATTTTAACAGCTGTGAATTTGAACTGGCTGGAAAGGTGGGAAATGTGGGAATTGGAAGTCAGGTGGGAAGGAATCGCAGTAATTGAGGCAGGAGATGTTCAAGGCCAAGATGAATGATTTAGCTGGGCTGGCAGGAGGAGCGTTTGATGTTCAGTGAATTGCGGAGCAGGGACGTGCTGTGACCTGCTGAGCATCCAGATGCCACTGGAGCGGGCAGTGTATGGCAAGGCTGCTGGAGCAGGGATTGGGAGTGGCATTCCCAGGCAGGGAAAGAGGAGATGTGGGAGGGAAAAGGTGTGTGATGTGCCCTCCTTGCTGGGATGTGTGGGGGCTGCACAGCAGACCCCGCACAGCAATGCTGGAGTTCCAGTTGCTCGTGAATGAGTGGGTTGTAGGCAGGAGGGGAAACAGAGGTGAGAACTTATGCAGGCAGGCATTTTGCAGGTGGGAGAGTGAAATGAGGGAGATGTGAAACAAGTGCTCAAGGAGGAGGTTAAAGTTTACCAAAAAGTGCAATTACACCATCACCCCATCCAGCAGCAAAGAAGGAGGCTTTTTAATGGCATCTAATACTATTTCCTCCAGCGGGTTTTGATTTTTTAACAAAGTAACTGTATGCTGTGTTTTCAGCTGGAGGGAAGTGACATATGGTGTTGTTTAATAATTGAATTTATTTTAGAGCATCGTGTAACATGATTGCCCTGGAAGTGCTGTACATATTGCCAAGCTGCCTCTGAGAATGAAGAACAGGGCTCGTTTCTTGCCTGTAACTGTGCTGTGGTGGTGGTAGATAGCTGTGAACAGCAACAAGTCAAATAAGCGATGTTAAATGATGGAAGTGATTCTGGAACCACTCATATCTGGGGAGGTGAGAGATTTTTTTCCTGGCTTTCTCTCCACTTTCCTTGTCAGCTGGTTGTGACCATTTGCCAGTCACGATGAGGCCAAGTTAAGACACCTGATTATCATTGGCTGTAAGTGCAAGAAATGTATTCCCAAGCACTTGTTATTCTTGACTCCTCTTTGCCCATTAATACTTTTACTTCTGAAAATAGAAGGGAAAAAAAATGACATTTACTCCACTTACCCTTCCTGTGTCTACAGATTTTTCAGAGTGAGCTTTTGTTTAGGTTCCTTTTGTCCTGGCATCCTGCTTTTAGCAGGGCTGGCAAATGGGAGCACATGGGAAGGTGTTGCAGGGCTGTCTTGGGCAGCTCTTGTGGTGGCAGAAATGCTCTCCCAGCACGGCTCTTGCCCGCTGCTGGATGTCAGTCGAGGCCCTGTGCAACGCAGAATATCTTCTAGTTTATTCCCAAGACAAGTGAAATGGCTGAGAACATTGAGACTCTTCCTAGTGTAAGTCCCTGCTGATACCTTTTTGGCCCTGGAAAAAGAAACTTTTGTTCTAATTGAATTGTACTACTGCATTGTTTATTAATATATTTTTAAAAAAAATTCATTCTGTCTCTTTGTAAGATTGAATATGAGCCAGAAGCAGCAGGATTGATATTCTTCCTTGGTTGGATATAAATTTTTTATCATATTAGCAATTTTCTTGTCATATTGGTTTTCTCTTTCAGTAGTACAAGGCATTCAGATGTTTATTTTCCTTTTGAGTAAGCTGAAATAGATTACAGTTTAATAAATGCAAATAGTTGCATAAAAACAGCATTAGGACTGAGGGGAAAACTAAGAAATAATTAATATAGAGGTAAAGATTCTGGTTCTTTTTCCCCTGGTCCCATGGGGTCCCTAAATAGACATTCCCATTGCAGATTCTGCTTTGGTTTTTGCTAGAAATTTCAGTCACCACAGTAAGGTTATTCCTCACACTGCTCTGACCCAAGCAGGGATGTTACACAGTTTGTCAAACAGTTTCCCACCCTCTTGGGTTTGTGCTTTATTTATTATAGTATGGTATATTATTTACTGTATTGTATTACCTGTTATTAATGCTATTAACTGCATTCATAGCCTTCTACATCCTGCTCAGTCCATAGGTCCTTAAAAAGGTAAATCAGCTCTTTCAGGGACCATGATGAAGCAAGTTATTTCACTTCTTCAGTTCATCTTCGTGTCCTTAGAGCCTCTATTAGTTTTCCTGGTACTCCTGTTTGATAGTTCTCATTTAGATGGAAATTCATAACTCTGTTTGAAATGGCTAAATAATTATTTCTAGATAATGATTTGGCTCCACAGTGTGTTTTGCCAGTTCTGAATTATATCTGCAATTGCACTTATTTTGGGGGAAAACAGTCATTTTGCTGATCTCTCTTGGGAAAGTGTTTTTGCCAGCAGATGTTTCGGGAAGCAAAGCCAGAAAATCAAAGACATCAGTCTCTATGTCCATTTTGAGCCCGTTAACCCTGTGTCACAAGGGGTTATTTTAGCTTTTAGCTGATGAAAGAGTCAAATAAGAGAACCAGAGTAGCTGGCTCCTGCTGAGGAATCACCCCTTCCATCCTTCCTTTCCGTTTCCTTCCAGCAAAAACGAGAAGGGCAATATGGAAGATAGTACCTACATCTGTAAAGATTTCTCCAGGCATGTCTGGTGGTCAGTCCCAAATCACACACAGTCAGTCTCAGAGAGTTGAATAACTGGGAACTGCTTGCAGGGACACTCTGGGTGAGGCTGTACTATTTTGGGGAGGAAGAGGGTTTAACCATGTACATGAGACTTGCCATGGCTCGTACCTGCCTGGTCAGTTTTTATTTCTTTATACAGATTTAGTGTTTGAGGCCATTAGAGCTCCTGCAGAAAGCTGAATTTCCAGGAGAGATTAATTTGTGACCTCTTGGAAAGGGAAGACCATAAACTTAATCTCCAGACTCCCTGGTGGGGAGATTGGTGTCCAAACACAAGTGACTGGAGTTTCAGTAGGAGAAGGAAATGAAATTATATGTCCTGAGAAGTACAAGAGGTTAGAGAATAAAAAGATATAATGTTACCTGTTGGTTGTAATGTCTGTGAATCAGGGACAAACTCCCAAAGGAAACATTCATAAATCTGAGCAACTTCCCTGTTCAGTTTATTTTAAGCCAACCTGGCAGGTTGGTGGTTGGGCTCTTGGCATCATGAACAGCAGCAAAGTCACTTCTCTTCACTTGGTTCAGGAGAAACCTGAAATCTCAGATTGTCTTTGCAGAAATGATAAATATTTCTGCCTGATATTTTCCCACTGATCTGCATGGATACATAAAATCCATAAAGGAGGGAAGGCTGTGCATGTAATTTCTGATTTCCTGACCTGTCCAGAGCTTGCATAGCAGGTTAGCATCACATTGTTTGATGAAGCTGCATTATGACACACTATTTCGCTCTTCCCTTCTACCCAACAGCAAAAAAAAAACAACTAAAAACCCTTCAAAACCAATCCACCATTTGGCATCAGAGGCACAAAGGAGGGTTATTGGAAGAGAGGCAATAAGCTGCTATAGGCTGTGAAAATAAACAAACAAATCCCCGAGCAATGTCAGTATACAACTATTTAAATGTTGAAGTGAACGTGGAAGAACTGTGCATATGAACTATAAATGAGACAAAATTGATAATACCAAAAAGTGAATATCATTTGAAGAACTCTATTTAAGTAGTTGCTTTGTACATTAAAGTGATTTGGGGAACGTTTTTTGTCACAGATAAAATTTCACAATGGAATTTACTTCTAGGAAACCTGGAACACTCCGTTAATATTCCTCAATGCATCTGAGGGCAGGATTTAAGGGACAGACAGACTGCTAAACACTGAAATATGAGCAAGCCCGTGATTCACAATTTTGCGAGTAGGAAGAGCGAACACACATTGCATTCATAAAGTTATTAAAACCTCCAGCATGCTGCATTTAAAGGATATTTGAAGGATGCAGGTTAGTCTTATTGGATCAGACCCAAACCAGATGGGTTGTTTAATACACGAAATTGAGAGGAGGAGCAGCTTTGGAGTGTGCCTTGAAATCTCACAGCGCAACTACTGTAGTTTGTCCCAGGAATATGAAAACACTAATTTGTTTTTCTGAAAATGTGAATGTGAATGAAAGTGGCTGCTAAACTGCTGAAGTCTGTTTGGTTTTCTCCATCCCCTTGATCTTCGGAGGTGTTGGTGTTACTGCAGTTTTGAAATTGAGTAACTTTGTTTATCAAAGTTTATTTTAAATTGCATCCCAGAAATCAGATGCTACTCAGACAAAGAGAAGTTGTTTCCAAAAACCAAGATCTCCTGAGCTGTAGCCTCTGTTGGCAGCTCTGCAGGGCATTGCAAAAGGTGGCTGGAATGCATTATACTTAATTTCTACAAATTCAGTAACAATTTTGCTTTTGTTTGCCTTGTAATGCCTACTTTGCATTGTTACACCTTTGCTGTCCAGCAGTGGGTGCCATGCATTTTTATGTGAAGGAAAGGACTGTAATTAAGAGTAAAAGAAAAGGAAATGGTATGGTAGGTCTTCATGTGAGAAAGGTTGTGGTTGTGCTAACACTGCAGGACCTGTCACTGTTTAGGAAAAAAAAAAAAGGGGGAAATATGGACCAACCCTTTTCTCTTTCATCAGCTTGAACTCCTCAGTGTATTTCCTACCCCAGAAGGAAATATTCAGCTGAAAATGTCTTGGCCTCATCACTTCCTTCTCTTGCTTCCAGTTAACTGCTTACTGGAATTCCTTCACCTCTCTCCCTGGGCTGAATGTTTTACATGACAAATTTGGCCAGTAGACAGTTCAGATAAAATAGAATCTGAACTTATAGGTCCATAAATTATCAAAATAAAATAAACAACCATAAAATCAACAACCCTAAGCTCCTTTATTCTACGTATTTTAAACTGATTGAGTTCATTAGCACCTTCTAAATGTCTGCAGTTGCCCTACTATGGGATTTTCCATGTTCTTGTGGCTGTAGGAAGGATTCTCACACCTCTTGAGCAAGGGCTTGTGTGATTTAATAGAGAGTTTTTCTCCTTAATTCCCAAGATTTTTTTTCTCATGAGTTGGCATGTGTCTGAGTTTTAGTGGGCTTAAAATTGCTCTCCTTTAAAGGTTCATTTGGTCAACAGCCTCTGCAATGTACACCAACTGTAAAGTGTTCATTGTGACTAATGGTCTCCTTCCAGCAACCTGAAATAGTGCTGCTTTTTCTATCCACATCTATGAATCCTGGTGAGGATTTTGGAAAGCCAGACACATAGACATAAATTGTTCCTATTCAACAATAAAAATACCATTGGTATGTTCAAGTTAGATTGTATTTCTATGTGTCTATGTCTAATATACAGAAATAGTTTTCTAATATATAGAAATAGTCTCAGTTCTAATATTTGGATATTTTTTTTCTTTAAAAAAGAGGAAAAATAAGGAGAAATCTAAAATACAGTATCTTTTTTCAAAGACTAGAATTAATAAGTGGTAATGTGGGAAAGTAAATTAGAAAGTGCCATCCATGAAAAATGGAAGAATCACTTATTTATTTTCCCCAGCTCCTAATCAGTTAATTATTATATATTATTGGTACAAGCATAGAACCTATAAATCCTGCTAGTCCTGCTGAATAACTGGTGCACTGCAAGCAACAAGACAAAAAAGACTGTGCCCAGAAATAACCATCTGTATAAAAGATGAAAGGATTTTCCTGAATGAGTTGGGAGGACACAAGGAAACGAGGAGATGCTGTGGTTCACCATGATAGGCAGTGATCTCTAACGTGTCAACACCCCTGTGAAGCCTTTGTGGGCATCACCCCAAGGAAATGCTTGGAGGAGGGAGGAAAGCAACATAACTCTTTCGAGAGCCAATGGGCAGCATGAGCAACAGCTTGAAAGGAAAGCTTGATTTAAACTCAAACAGATGGGCGGTGGATGTTCTTAGACGCCTGCTAGAGGAGAGCACAGCCTTCCAGTGCAGAAACAGAGAGGAGAAGACACAGGAGGACAGACTGCAGGAGGGGCTGAGAGCAACGAAATGTGGCAGGCGTTACATTTCCATACTTCTTGTGTGACGGCATGAAGTCAGAATTCATTATAGCCTTTTTATAGGTACAGTAGCAACACCATATGGAAGATTTCTGTCTGGCTGTGGCCACATGATAGTCTCTGAAGAATACCATGTGCATTCAGTATAAAGTCTGTGACACTTAAACTCTAGATGTGTGTGGAAGGGATATACACACAGAATTAAATTTACTTAGTACACAAGGAGTTATTTTCTGGGGGAGGGTGGGGGGAGTGTAACGGGTTGACCTTGGCCAGATGTTCCCCCAGCTGCTGTCTTGCTCCCCTACCTCAATGGGAGAGCAGGAATTAAGAGGTAAAGCTCATGGGCTGAAATAAAGAGAGGGACATCACTCACCAGTCACCATTACAGCAAAGTTGTTAAGTAAGGTCACTTTGCCAATGTCTTAACAGATCTCTGCAACTCCAAAAAATGCTTGTTTCATGTGCTGATTCTTAATGCAGCATATGAAGCCCAGCCTGTGGGAAATGGCTACTTTCATTCCCATTCCCAAATTCCCCTTTCCAACTGCCCGTTCAGGGAGGCAGGAAGGAAGAGGAGGCTCTTTATTGTCTTTACAGTGGCTGTGTTAGGTGTGGTAGGTCCCATTGTTGAATTAACCTCTTCAGTCTACACAGAACAGTGTGGAGGAGCAGCCCTGGGTGAAAACTCCCAGTCTGAATTTCATATCTCTAAATGGATAAAAACCCGCCTTCCTAAACATCTACAAACTGAGGAATGCAAATAAACCAAAATGTTGATGGTAGTTTTGTTGCTGCCATTGCTGATAAATATCAAAATATTCTAATTCTACCAAACCAGGGAGTGTTTGCAGCTCTCCATCACGTGAAGCCCAATTGAAAGCATAAGATATAATAAGAATGCTGATGCAAGTCTCAGTGCAGATTGCAGATCTGGGGCTGAAACCATTTCCATTTTCAGTTCAGCTAATTGGTTTCCAATTGCCTCTTTCATTTCACTGCACCCAAATGCTCATTTTCAAATCTGGGAGCAACTGCATTGCTAACTCTATAAAGCAGAAATGTTTTTGCTTAGCTTGTTGATTATCTGAAGCATTTTTCTGGTATCAATGAACTTAGAGCTGCTATGACACTGACAACTAGAGTTACTATATTTACATTACTCCTACAAAATGTAAACTTAAAAAGTCTCAGTTGGTTCCAGTTGGTTCCTACTCTGTTGTCATGTCGTTAGTTCATCACTTGGAATTGCCATTAAGGCAGGACAAATTCCTTGATGTCAGAAATGTTTTAGATTTAAAGGAAGTTTGCATCAAGGAATGATGCAGGTTTTGCAGGCTGTCAACACCCCGTGGCGTGTCACACACGTCCATCAGATACATGTGTCTGATGTGTGTCTTTTCATCAGCTCTGCCTTGCCAGTCCCGGAATAAGAATTATTTACAGGTTTATTATTATGGTAGACCGTGGACATGTTTATTTCTTTCTGAAGTGTTTGCATGCTAAGGAAGAGTTGTTATTTGGACTGGATGTTTACCCCAGTGCCCATGTTTTCAGTTTGCCAGGCTGAGGTTGTCTGTGCCCACCCTTCATGTGCTCTCTGTGCCCACTCACACCACTGAGCTGCGTGTGACCTTCAGGAGTTCTTACATGAACCAGAGGGCTACTGGCCCTGATTTCATCAGGGAAGATAAAATGCATCAATTAAATTTGACATATTTAATGTAGAAACAAAGTTGAGCAGCAGTAATATCTGGGGTTGTGTTAACCACAAAAATAAGAACAGCGCTAATACAGTTTATGACTTGAAGATTGTTAATGTTTCCCTGAAGAAACTTTTGCATTTTTGTTTGCCTGATTTGTGATGCTCTCCTCTTTCATGTTAAAATTACAGTTCTCTCTTTTACTTACCTGCTTGGAGAATGTCTGAGGAGTCTGTTTATGTTTATTTGCATACTTAGAAGAATTAATGCTGGTTTACACCTCTCAAAGATAATTACATTTTAAAATTAGCTAAATTTTATTTTCGTTCTTCTGTCTAATAGGTTAGATGGCAGCAATATTGAAATTGCCGTTGCATTTTCTATCTCCTTTTCTCTGAGCTGGCCACGTTCCTTACAAAGAAGCCTTTGAGCAAATATTAACCAGCAAAAATTCATTGTTAAAAGGCAGCACACATCATGTACAGTGCATTAAATTCAGTCTTTTTTCAGTTGTCTTATGTAACATCATTATGGAAATCTGGATAAAATCTGAATATGGTAATCCAAATATATATATATCTATTTTATATATACCCTTTGCACATTTTCAGTTGTAGGTTATTTTTATGTTTCCTTTTTTGTCAAGTAATACTTTTATAATAAAGATTTTAAACTGTTATGCTAAAACTATATAGGTTCCTAAGATATGAGCAGACTTTGATGTATTTTTATCTTTAGACCACCATAGTTACATCTAGCTTGTTGTTATAAAGAAAAATAGCAATAGTTTTGAGAAATTGAATGAGATTCAGAAATGCTCAGATGACTAGGAAAATGTGCTAAAAGGATTGGGAGGGAGCTCGATGCATTTAGTTTTAAGAAGACAGGGCTCTGAGATGTTGATTACAATCTGTGCATATCTTTTTGAGGAATGGACGACTGGTAATGGAAGAAAAAACTGGTGGTGCCAAAGAGACCATCCACCCAACTGGAGATTGAAGTTACTAGACTTCAGACTCGAATCAGGCTGTTTTTCTGAGCAGAGAGAATAACTCACTAATCACAGGAGCACTCACGTGAAGGGTGTTGGATTTACCAGCGCTCAGCACATGATGTTTTTCTAGTTGTTCCCGTGTGAACACAGATAAATTGGAGGAGTCTGGTGGAGTGTGTTGGGGAGGTCACACTGCAAGTCCTCAGAAAATCTGCTTTCTCTCTGAGTTATGACCAAGTGGGTGGATGTGTTAGAGATGGTGCAACCTGTGGAAGGGCAGTGTTGTCTCTGGATGAGATCAACCACATATGGTTGGTCTGGGTCAGGGCTCCTCAAGGGTATCATTGCTCTCTGAATTTAAATGCTTTGCTAATCCTCCTAATGCCCTAATTCCTTCATGTGTAATAGGCAGACAGGCAGGAACACCCACTGCTACATCATGGGAAGAAAGTGACGTTGAGTTGTTTGCTTCCTCATTACCAAGTAATGTTGTTAGTGGGAAATTATTGTAGCCAGCATACATAGGTAATCCTTTCTCCAAAGTAACAGCTTTTCTGCTCCACTCTCAGGCAAGTGATTCATCCCATTGCATGACTTAGATTGAAAACAAGAATGCTACAGTTTGCATTTTTTTCCCAATGCAAGGTTGATGCCAGAGGCTGAGTTCTCCAGAGGAGGTTAAAAAAGTCAATACTTATTGATAGTAAGAATCGTGCCTGTTGCATGTCAAGACCTTTTGTAAATACATACTTGGTTTATTCATTCTGTGTTATTTTCTTTCTAAATTGAGTTCTCCTTCTATACGAGTTTTCAGTGATCAAAGAGAAGGATGTAGGATTCCTTTAAACTTTTTTTCATTCATACCTCATTGGAGTTAGTACAATATTGGAAGAACATGACAAAGATTCAGACTCTTGGTTGGTTACTGATTCATTCTACCAGTGAACTTGCTTTCCTTAAAAAATTGTTGTTGCTCTGCATTTGTTGGTTGCTGAAAACAGTCCAGAGAATAGGATGAATAAAATTAGAATATTATATACTTAAAAAGGAAGTGGTGGCAATTTAAGTCATGGTTTTCTTTTGTTGTAAGTGGACAACCAGTCAGAAGCAGAAATGTCCCTTTTGGATGTAAAAAGCTTGAGGATTCTTCTTGGCAGCCAGTGGTGTACATGGTTATTTTGCATGTGAATAAAAGTGACTTTATGGCCTTGAGAAACAGTACTTCTGTTGCACATATGGGATCTCTCTTTTGCAAGCACAAACCTGTAGCAGGGTCACACACATGTAAAAATATCCATATTTATGAGTGCCTGTGAATATAATTTGAAATGTCTTCTTATATGGATTTAATACTGCTATTTAAAATTAAATTAAATGTAAAAATTATTACTGACCAGTGAGTAATAATATATGTTTACTGATTGTGCCTTGTCAGTGGTGCATGAAATAACTGTGTTTTTTGAACATTGTGTCATCCCTTCTGAGAATATCTCAGGTCCCACTATGTTACGAACTCCAATATGGACTCCTAATAAACATACACTTAAAAAACATTTATAGCAGTATTTCTACCTTCAAATCCTACATCTGAGCTAACTGTGAGCAGCTTTCTACCATGAAGTTTTAAACAAGAAATACCAGCTACACTCCAGGGACAAAAGGTTGGCGAGTTACTGAAAAAGGGAAAATAATCTCTTTGTAGAGATAGAGAGAAAAGAAAAAAAGTTCGATCTGGCTTTTAGCAGCTTCTTCTGTTTTTCAACTCCTAATTGATTTCAGCAGTTCTTACCCTCTTTACAAATCCTTTTTTTATATGTAATTATGTATTTGCCTTATAGTCCAAGTAGAATGGTGAACCCAACAGTAGGAGCTAATAATCATGTATATTAGAAGATATACACTGAAATTGAAATTGATCTTTCTGGGGGAAAAATACTATAACTGGTTTTGTATTCTTAGATCTGTTCTTCGAAGTGCTAAGTCATACTGATCAGCATGGGTTTATTGCATTATTTCAACAGTGGAGAGAATTAAATGAATGATGACTAAAAGAGGACATTTATATGGCATTCAATTATTTAACAATGTAAACTGTCAAAGTATTTTATTCCAAGACTCTAAAAGCTGAATTTTGAAGCCAATGTAGTGAAGTCACTGGAACTGAATTTTTCATTAGCTTTAATGACTTTTTTCAGTGGTTATTGTATGGGTCATCTGCAAAATGCAGTAATTAAAGCACTGGTGGTAATTAGAATTTATGAAAAATAACTGAAACTGAGTTTGAGAATAATGTCTGTCTTTATGCCGCAGGACTAGAGCAAAGGCAGGTCTGCTTGGTCTGTTTTCAGTTCCCATGCTTTCCTTTCTTTGGTGGTCACCACTGAGAAATAATTTCTCAGAAATTATATATGCCTTCTGCCACATTATTTTTGAGGTTCTGTGGAGGAGGGGTTTTTTCCTAGTAAAATTTTAGTTCCTGGTATCAAAAGTGTGTGTCAGTGCCAGATAACACTCTCTCTCAGCCTTGGACGTTCTGTGTATACACTTCATGCTCACAGTCCCAAACATTTTGACCATTAATGTGTGAAAATGAGTAGATGCCCATTTTTCCCTTGAGCCTTCATTCTCCCTTACCCTTCAGTCTTGCTTTTAAAGGGTATAAATGTCAGAACATGGTGTAAAGCACCTTACTTCGAAGAAATCCTTTGATCAACAGTCTTTGGTGATTCAGGCTAATTGATGATCCTCCGCATCTGTTGGATTTTGACCCCCGATGATTTATTGTGTTTGCAGTCCTTACTATTGGAGGACAATCCCATGGGTAGGGTGCTAGACTAAGAGTCAAGGTACCTTGATTTCCAAATATTTCTCTGCCCAGCTGAATGAACACAACTTTCTGTGTCTATAAAAGAGAGGGATGTCTTCCCTTTTGAGGAACTTTGACAATGAAAAAACTTTAAAAGGCCCTTTTATTATTATTTTACTTCAGACTTTTCTGGGAAGCAATACACCTAACTCAGTCTCTTAAATATATTCTTCGGTTGATTTTGGTTCCCTGCCATTCTTTTATTTTGAGTTGGAACAGTCAGTTAATGATATGTTCCTTACTTTATGTCTGTATAGATAAAGTGTACAGAGAAGGTGATCCTGTCCTGCTGTGCTTCACATATACATCAATGACTTAAAATTACTGAACAATTTTAAGCGCTGCAATATAGTGTCAAGGTGCCCAGCAGTGGTTAAAATTGAGGGTAGGTTGTCTATTTCAAGTACAGAGGCAGAAAGAAGAGAAAAGAGGCCGTTTCTGGTATTATGGGCTGCTGGCCCAGAAATGAACTATCAATGGAGGTGATGAGCTAATCTCATTATCCTGTTTGAAGATGCTTTGAGACCCTTGAATATGCACAGTGTTCCCTTTCAAGCGTTAGCTGTGAAGTGAAAAGGTATGTAACATGCTTGTGGATAGACGAGAGAAAGCTAAATGCAGTTGAGATTTTTTGGTTGGTTTATTTTCTTTCTAACATCTTGAAAAACAGATGAGATCCATCTTACTTGTTCCATTAGTATGCAGGACTTATAAATATCTTAGCTTTGGGGGGGTTCCTCAGGAAATAACGTTGTTATTTTGCTATTTTCCCGGGTTTTGAATCATCCGTTAAAGTCACAGGTCCTTGTTTACAAATCAAAATCTCCAAATGTGAAGCAGAATTGTAATTTCTTGGATACGACTCTTTATTTTTGCTCATGTTTTTGTAAAGCACTCTAGTCTCAGGGAAGGCTAATATTAATACTTCATGTTTTTAATTTTTTTAGTACTGTTGGGCTTCCAGAATCAGTACAAACTCTTTCCTGGGTAAGCCTGTTTTGAGTTTATAGTAAAAAGGGATTTAAAGTTTGCAGATGTTCTAGTTTTGGAAGCTGGCCAGACTAGAGCTACAAACTTGATTTTATACCCTATAAGGGTAAAGAGATTGGAAAGTTTTTACTAAGAATACTTTACTAATAGATTGGACTTCTCTTCAGAAAAAGCTGCCAATTAAAAAATGCCCTGTGCTATTTATTTATGTATTTTGGTTCTAAATGGCAGGAGTCACGGGCCCAAGTCATGTTGCTATTGAAATGAAGGGGCTCTGCCCTTCACCAGCGTGTGACATTGTGGCTGGGAGAAGCTTTTCACTCTGCGTCACTAAGCACCCAGGAGCCCAGCTCTGAAGATCTGACTCAGAGTCTACCTCAGGCAAGAGTAAATGGAGACCTTGCCTGAGGAATGACTGACTATTTCATACAGGAATCCCTGGGATATAATGTGATTTGTAGTAAATGAAGGGAATTTGATTCCTCATAAAGTGCTGACACGCAATTCCCATTGGCTCACCCAGGGAGAATTTATTTCTTCCTGTCTGATCTTGTCTGCAGCCCCGTGAAAACCCTGCTTTGTGCCATTGGCAAGCTGAGGGGGTGACTGCCAGCTTCTCTCTCCTGTTTGGGAAGGACTGTTTTGGTGCAGAGGAACTTTTGGGAAATGGGTACAGTTATGGAAAATTACTATCAGCCTTTCAAAAGGCTTAGTAGCATTTTTTGCTCTCTGTTGGAAAATTCTGGGTTTCTTTAAATGCGAGGTTTGTTGGGATCAAGGCAGAAAAATTAAAAAGGTGTGTTGCTCAATTTTCATTCCTCTCCCTTCCACAGTACCAGGAGATGAAGCTCTTTCCTTCTGAAGTATGTGGAGCAGAGGTAGTGCTTGACTAGATGAGTCTTGTGTGCAATTCAGCACCTGATTTCCACAAAATGAGCTTTCATGAAATTACAATATGTACATGAAGAGCTTCTGCCAAAGAATCCTATCCTTGTGATGCTTTAAAAATGCATAGTGACCTTAACATGTATTCTTTTTATATTTAGAAGTATTGACTACTGTCATAGCAGGTAGGAGAAAGAAACAAGCACAACTCCTTCCCCTTGAAGACAGTAGAATGCAGTGGATTAGATCATAGCTGTCAGCAACTAAATGTTGCAGGCCTTGGTGGGGAATCCTTAAAAGGGTGGAAATACCTCTCACAACACCAGTCTGACTTCCCAAACCTGTCCAGTGTTTTGAGCCTTCTAGATTCCTCCTGTGACTACTGTACATGCTATTTTGGTGGTAATGCTTTCACAATACCAGTCTCTATTCATGTGCTGAAATGATGGGTCCCTTAGACAGAGAATGTAAAGATAAGCGGAATTTTGGGTTTCCAAGTCATGGTGGGGAAATTGTTGCATCTTCCCACCTGGCCAGAAGCGATTTTAAAGAACCAGCTGAAAGCTCCAGTTGAGCATTTTTGCCTGGATGATTATACCTTGCAGCCAAGAGTCCCTTTTAATTTTTTGTAACTGAATTGCCATCAGGAGGGAAAAAAGAGTAGAAGTAGCCTTGTGGCTGGTTACCCCAGTGGAGACTGCCTTGGGCAACCTGCTTTTGTCTGAATTGTGAATTTTAGTCCACCACTGAGAGAGCAGCAAGCAGCTGAAGATGGAACTCAAGCAAGTAAGGGCAAGAAGTGTGCATCAGGGTGCTTTCCCAACTCCTCTCCATGGAGCATTTGTATTCAAAAGGATGGATAACAAAGCAGTTTTGTGAAAATCTGCTGAAAGTTATTTTGGGTAGGAAAAAAAACCCCTACCCTGAATCCCTTCTGTTGCTGTGCCCGTAGATGAAAGAATTTTTTGGCCACCAGATTCTCAGATAAAGAAGCTGGAGGTTTAATTGGAACCTCAGTTCTTTGGGATGATTTTCTTCTGTGTAAGTACAAACTCTCAAAAGTCAATGTTTGAAGTGTTTGACATTTGAAAACTCTGTCTTCACTTGATATTTGGAGCTGCCTTTGAGCAAAGGTAGCATTATATTCCCTTTTAAATGTATAGATTTAGATATGTAGGTTCTTAATTTGCAAGGTAAATTCTCTGCAGTTACAATTGCGTTAAATGTATCTGCTAAATTATTGTGCTTGTTTTCAGACTGTTCCTTAGAAAGATTGTTTTGGTTTTCTGAGAGAATGATGATCGAATTTATGACTGTGTTCTCTATAGCAACATCAATTATTCCAATAAAGGCCAAATAAAAAGAGCTATTTACTTGTTTTCTCAGACAAAGACTTGCTGGGACTTTCAAGTAGCTCAGATGTCTGGCTCACAGCAAGCCTCTGTAACACAATGAATTCTTGTGCTGCCTTCACATATGTACCCACACTATTCATTAGAGAGGTCCATGAAAAGGCAATTGTTGATGCCCTGGAGACTGGCTTGCTATCATGCTTTTTGTAGCTTGTTTTCCCAAATAATGCAGTTCAATGCAATGGAACTGAAAATGGGAGTCAACAGTGTCGGAAACAGTTTTGGTGTTTCTTTGAGCGAGTGTCACTTTAGCAGGAATGTGTCTTTGGTCTGCTGGACTGAAATAAATTTATTGCTGTTGACTGTCAACAAACTAGGAAGCTTCCACCTGTTTATTTTACAGGAGCAAAGATTGTTGTTTTCTTTCTGTTGGAGTTCATAGTGTCCTTATACAGAATAGAGACACGAAAGGAAGTGATTTTAAAGGGTAGAGAAATGTACAATTCTGCTGATGTGAGGCAATTTTTGTGTATGAATAGAGGCCTCATCCTGTGCATGTGCCAAGTGGCTGCTTAAGGCTTAAGGGTAAGACACAATCACCTTGCTGATTCATTTGGGGTCTGCTAAGTTATCACTTTTGATCCATTTATTGCATAGCTGATGACTGCTTGGCATCAAAGCTACACAAGTTAAATTTCTCAGATGCCCTTTATAAAAACTACAAGGAGAATTATAATCAACATGGGATTTGTTCAGATTTTGTTCTTTTTCCTAAGAAACTTCATTAAGTCTGTCTCACTTATGCTCTGATTTCCCTTGGCTTAAAACAAGAGAAATTATCTCCCCAATTTAATATTTTCCTTTCATTAAAATTGTTTAGCTTGTGTTGAGAGTAATAGCAGGTTTTATAGGGGTTTTTTCTTTATCTGTACCACTCGGAGCTCCATAAAGTGGCAGGTGGAGACTGAGGTATCACACTGTACCAGTGGCTTTAGATCTGCTCTGGAGCCTGCAGATGGTTGATGTTGATGGGGAACTCATTTTTAGTCATGCGTTGCTCAATGCTGGTAAAACATCTTAATCCACAGCATCTTTTAAGCACTTAAGATCAAAAAAAGTTGAGTTTCTCTAGGTTCATTATTGTCTGGAAGTAGGAGGTGAAAAGTTGGAGCAAATGGGATGTCCTGACTCTTTTCCAAAGTCTGATAGTCTAATGCTATAAATGAGATAAAGTCTGCAAGATGAGCTCACTTCTCCACAAACCCTTTGTTCTCATTAATATGCATTCCTGTTCCCTCTACTATAGAAAACATAGTCATGAACCAAACTGACCGTTCCCTTTGAGCTTTGTCACCTCAGGCCTTACAGTGTTATTTCATTTTGGTTCTCATTTAAGAAACTCCTCAAGTACTGTTTCGAAAAGAGGTTTGGAATGTTAATTAGGTCCAGTAGGTCTATGCTGAGGCCATCAAATTAATTTTGCTTCTGTTCTATGTAGATATGAATCTCAGCTTCCTGAATTGGAAAGGCTATTCCATTATATGCCAACTGTTGTGTCCAAGAACCTTTCTGCAATGTGTTTATAGTACTTAACTGCTCCAAAGAAATACTTCTGCACATTCAGGGTGTTTAAAACACCTACTTTACAGAAGATGACAGTCTTCTCTTTTTACTTCTGATTTGTAGCAAAGCTCTAATTAAAGTTAAACTGAAACAATAAATATGTCTTTATTTAAACCATAAGACTTTACAAGGGCTTCAGAATTGCTGGACACTAAAAAATGATGAGTAGAGTCCAGCATGCAGACTGCATCTCAAATACTTCACAAAGTTCTGTATTAACAGACAGGAGAATTCCTGTACTGGGTTTGTTTGATGGAAGGACTTTGTATCATTGGTATTGGAAGTCCATTTGGATCCTACCAGAGGGAGGAGGGTGACTTTAAAGCTGCTCTAAGATAGTACGACAGGTTTGCATCCAGGGCCTAAAAGGATGACAACCATGAATTAAAGCTTAAGGAAAGCATTATTCATGTGAGCCAAAAAAGGCACATAAAAATGTAACCTCTTGTGTAAATGAATGAAATTACAAGTTTCAACCATTATTGCAACTTTCCTTGTAAAGGAACTCTGGACCATGGGGCTGTTGTGCATTTTATGAGGAAGGGAGGGTTAGGCTTGTCTTGGGACTCCTTTGGTTCACTTTCCTGCTCCGAGCTGCCCCGGGTGTTCACATCACCTGCGTGCACCAGGTTATGCTTCACATCTGCTTCTGCCTCACATGCAACTCATACGTACCTCAAACATCCACCTAGGAAACCTCATTCATTTATAAAAGTAATGTCAGTTGGGAAGGACAAGCTTAAAACCTTCTTAAAATTTAACTGTCCCTGTCCCTGATTTGGGATTCATTAAGGGGAGATAAGCAGTAATTGCTTGATGACACTGGGAGTTCTTACAGTTTAATTAATTAATGAGTGGCTGTAGATGCACTGAGAACATTTGATAAAAGATACCCAAGACATAGAAAATACAGTTGTTTCAATGTCTTATTGCAAGGGCCCTTTCTTCAAATGAATATCCCTGGGATAATATAATTGTCGTGATAGTCAATTAGAAGTCTATGCGGTTCCTCTGTAATTCTTTCTTCTTTTCTAATTGTCACCTCAGGAAGAAATGATTCCAGTTACATTTGTCACAGCCAAGTTGTAAACTGTAAGTTCAACTTAAAGGAAACTAGTGAAGGAATGCAGGAAGAAAATGCAGTTTTATGTGTGATGTTGGGAAATACGGTATAATTGGGATTTCTCTCAGGTAGAGGAAAAGTAAAAGTGCTGATCTGTTACACACACAAAAAAGAGAAAAGTTTCCACTTCTGATATTTCATTCTGAAAGGGATATAAAAACCCACTTTCCTGACCTCTGTACTAAGGAAAACAAGTTATCCAGCAAAAGGAGTTGTAAGTAGGAGCTTGTCAGTGATGTCTTTTCAGTCCTTGAAAGAGCCATTGAACTGCGCTTTGATTTCTTCACCAGCAAAATTAAATTAGGGATTGACATTTTTGTTCAGAATATTGAGATGAAGGTAAGTGAGCGAATTTGAATAGTTTTTCCAACGTGTTTGCCAGTAAGCTAAATTTCACCATCCAGGTAATTCTAACTGATATGAGCAGTACATCAAATAAATTTTATTTCATTTCATATGTTCTCCTTTAATCAGTCAAAACTAAACCAATGATCTAATGTATTTGAAGTTCTACTTGGGGACATACTGGGGTTTTTTAACTGCTCTGTGCCCTACTATTCAGCAGAAGAGATCACAGCTCCTTTCCCCAGAAAGTTTATAAGGTAAAACCATGGTAAAGTCAGTGATATGTTCATATTTCGATTTCATATGTGTCTTTTACTCCCAACCTTTGATGTTAATTCAGAAAACAAATTTGTGCAGTTTCTTTTGGGGGATTCAGGGCTATGAGGCTTGGCTTTCTCAACAGCAGATGGATTTTCATTTATCTGTTCCATTTAATTCGTGGTTCTTATTAACCTGACCCCTGAAGGTATGCAGCAGTGGAGAATGCACCATTCCTTATTGCTTTCCTTTCTCAGTAGTAAAGTAACCAAATACATCTTCACTAAAAGTTGGTTTTATATAATAAGAAACAAGAAAAAGTTAAACATTGCTGCAGAGTGACTTATTTGACATAGCTAGGGGTGTCTGCTAGATGAGTGACCAGAGATGGATAGATGTCTTTAGCTTTGTAAATGCTATGAACAGAAATCTGGGATGAAATACTGCTGTGTCATGAGCCCAGTCAGCACTCAGGAGATGAATGCATCCCTCATCGGCCTTGTGATTAAAAAGCATAAAGTGGCATAAATCTAATACATTATTCCAGAAGTTTGTGAGTTTTTTGCATCTTTTAAATATGAAAACGTACGGTTTTTCTTGTGACAGGGGTTAAGAAATATCTCAGTGAACTACAGAGTAATAGATTCTCTACTTAAAAATTATGATCCATATTGTAATGAATATATGGCAAAGAATCCCACGCAATAAAGGAAGACAGCCAAATCCGTGGCAAAAAATAAATAATGAAAACATGCTCGAGAATATTTCAAAATCAGTACATGAATTATCAAAACTAGAGCATAAAGACTGAGCTGGCTCTAATGTAAGGAAATGGGGTGTTTGAGGTAATAGCAGGAACTCAGATAAATGGATGCTCCAGGGTAGAGCTGTGCTGCTCTGCCACATCCCTCTGTGTCCACACAGCCTCTGGTGATTTGTGTTTGGACAATATTTGAAAATACTACCATCAATAGAGATTTTAGTGTTATATTTTCTACATGTTAGTTTTGATTAGAGGGAAAAGAGATCCTTTTAGATCCCTGTATCTTCTGGAATAAACTGACAGCCTGTGGATTCCTGCTATATGTATTAACATAACAGGAACATGCACAAGCCTTTGGAACTGGCACTGGAATGAAGCGTTTTCCTAACTCTGTAGAAAGGATGTCCAGAGTAGGAATAAGAGCAAGTACAGCACAAATTATCTTGTTGAAGGGTTTTGATCTCCAAGGCAAGTTGCTGTTTGGCAAAGAAGAGACTCCAGTGTAGTTTGGACAGTCAAAATTAAGGCATTTGAGCCTTATAAAATAATGTCTTTGTTAAAATGGAGGGTCAAGAGGTGCCTGAAACACATGTGGGGAGATTATTAGTCTTTGAGATTTTTAAGGATGTAATAATCTAATCTGATCTGTAGTAATCAAATTGCTGTGTTAATAGTAGTTTTTGGCACTTGTGCAATTTCACGTATCCAATGCATGTTACACCTTGAAGGGATCCTCATGACGTGCCAGTGAATGAAGAGTCATCATCATGGCTAGGCTTCACGAACAAGGATTTGGGAATGAAGACTAATTCTTGCTAAATTCACACTATGTAGTTTAAGAATGCCTTGATCTTTGGGAAATTGCATAGTGCTCTGTTAGTGAATCAGTGGCAGACCATGATTTTAATTTTGATGTTTTTCATATCCAGAATGTACTTGTTTGAACTGAGTATGTTGAGAAGCCATAAAAACCTGCTTGGCTTCAAGGAAATGAAAAAAGGAAAGAAAAAATAAATAAATTAATCAACAAACCCCAAGGCAAAAAACACAGTATGTTCATGGCTATGAATATAAATGCATTTAACAATAATCCTCTTGTTTTCATTGTCCTGGATTCTCTGCAGTATTCTTTCTGTGTTGAATTCATGGCTTCAAGTGGTATGTCTGCTGCAATGTGTTAAAATGTGAGATGGAGTCAGGGTGAAAGCTTACTAGGACCGTCTCCAGTGCAATTCTCACATCTTTCATTCTGAAATCTAGCAAAAATATCGCAGAAATACCAGATTGTAGCAGAATGGTTTGGCTTTTTATTTTTTACTGTTCCTTTGGCAAATTAAGGAAGTTATCGTCATCCTCCAGTGCTTTTCCTACAGCACTTTCTTTTTCTGTAGCAGAGAAGCGTGTCTGTTTATCATTTGGGGGGGGGAATGTGTTGTCCAATGCCTTGCAGACCTTGTGTGATTTGATTGTTTTACATTTAGTGTCACTGTTCCAAAGTCAACTCCCTGAAGATTCCCCTTTGCCCTGCCCTCCAGGGCTGCTCCACGGAGCTTTCAGGTCTTGAACGTCGTGATGTCTAAGTCAGTGGTCACAGACAACATCTCCAGCATTGCTGACAGACATAGGAAGTTTAAAAGCTGAAATAGAGGCCAGCAAGGAGTATCACACCCACTGCTGCTCAGCTTTCAGCGTTCCTGCCTTGGCCAGGGAACAGAGGTTACCTGCCTCGTGCCCTCAGCTCATGAATTTTCCCTGTAAAACCTCTGGGGAATCACACCCTTCAGCATGTGTGGTTTTTTCCTCTCACAGGTAATGGCACTGTTTTCAAGGCTCAGTTTTAATAAAACAAAATGCTATGCAATTGGAAAAAATCCTGTCTGGGAAATATTTTAAAACAATTTTCAACTGAACCAGTTCAGAATGCTCGTGTACTTCCTCTGCTAGCCAGGAGGAGCATTTGATTAATGCTTTTCTTGAATGATTTTCTTGAATTACCCCCTCTCAAATGCATTTTTTGGGGGAGGACAGTGAGTCTTTCAGAGAGCATGTGGCTTCTGAGTGATTTACTTAGAAATCCTGTTGCTAGGAAGCCTGTAAAGGAAAATATGGTATGAATAACATGAATACATACAGTAGTCCTCAAATAGCCCTTGCATCCATCTGTCACGTGTCAACATTTGTTTATGGAAATATCCTTTCCCAAATGTTGGTCTACTTCATTCAAAACTTCACAAGTTTGCTGTAAAATTGTCATCTTCAGCTATGCAGATGAGTCCAAATAACTCCAGTGCAAATAATAAGCTTTGACCTCAAGCAAAGCACTTTTATTGTTGAGTTGCTGCATTTCTCCTTTAGCTGCCTTTGTTCAGTTACATGTGTAATTTATTCTTTATTTAAATTTTTTTCTGTTACAGATTTCATAATTGCAATTTAATCATTACAGTGGAACAGGGCAAAGATTAATTTGATTTTAATTCATTTTTTAATTGCAGTTTTCTCTAAAGCTTGAGTTACATTTCTCTGTGTATTTAGAGTTCCTACATTGGTCTAACATAAATATTAACCCACTTAAAGCTACATATTACTTTTAATCTTAGTAAGATCCTCTCTTTATTTTGGAAGACATTTCATCTCTGCTCACCGTGAAATTGCCACAAATGAGCAATAGAGTTGTGTTGTTAATTCCGTGTGCATGGCATTGAATCATTATTCTTGAAGGCATTTATGAATTAGCCTTTGAATAAGTAATCTAGTTTTCACATAAATGTATGGATTTAGCATTATCTCAGCTCTGAGATGTGTCTGAATTTTCAGTGTTCTGTGTCTGGACTGGTGTTTGTCTGGGCAAGGACTATGCACTGTCCCTTGGGGTCACAGGAGAAGGTTAAACATTGGCACCAGAAGCAAAAATAGACTGGAGGATCTGGAATTACAATTTTCACCAAGTTTTCCCACTGTTCAGATGTACTTTGCAACTCAAAATCCATTGTAAAATAAAGGTTAGCAGGATCTCCATCTTTGTTGCCAGGTACCACTTGTAAAAGAAGTTCTTGTGCTCAGTGAATCTTGTTATTGTCACATGAATAAATTGATAATATGTGACCATGTTGGTTCTGCTTCTCAAAAAGCTCCAAAGTTAAATGTTTCCACCCATGGTTCTTACGGGAAAGATGTCCCAACTGTACATTGCGTTCTTTCCTGGCTAGTTGGGTCAGGATAGGTAACAAGGCCAGAAGCAAAAAGAATTACACAGATCTAAAAAGAGCAGAACTAAATTGTCTTCCAAATTTGTCTGAAGAATTAAAACAGAAAAATGATGGCCAATTATGATATAAGCCTTTTTAATTTCTGTGATCTCATAGTTCTGTCACTACATGTTTTGGGAAATGGTGCTTTTTACCTCTCACACAAACATGAGGACCACCAGGAACATGGACGTTTTCATTCTGGTGTTAGCAATCATGCAAGTCTTAGCAGGAATAAAACTTCAAGTCAATAGCTCTTTGTTCCAGGAACAGGCACAGGTAGTGTTTTATGTCACCTCCCGGGGTTTGCAGCGTTGCTCAAATGGGATCACTTTGAAGGAGCAGACTGCATCTGTCAGCCCTTAGTGAAGTAACAAGGCACCAACTGCTGTGGCACATCATGATCCCCATATGCCTTCCCTGGGTTTGCTTTGTTTTCAGCAGCAATATTTCAGGAAGATTTGTGAGGATTTCAGGTGTCTCTTGTTGAGGAGCAGGAGCAGATACACTCCAAAGGCCGGAGGGTGCTGGGATGGCTGGGGCTCCACCTTGAAAAGGGAGCCACAGTCATGGCAAAGCATATGAGAGCACGGAGCCAGGATTGGGTCTGGAGGTACTGCTCCCCATCCCACACAGCCCTGCAAATCCATAGCCAAAACCAGCTCCAGGGTCAGGCCAGGAAGCCCAGAGTTCGAGTCCGAGTCTGAAGTGGGGAAGACAGGAGAGCAGATGAAGCTGCTGTGCAACTGCAGCTCAAAATGAGCGCCAACATTGTTACTGAATTCACCCCTTCCATCACCTTCCTTGTCTGCTAAGAAGAGCATCTCCCAGCATCCCAGCAATGCTGTGCCCCTGCCTACGTGCGTGTGTTTGCCAAGCAGGTAGGGAACATCAAAGCAGTAAGCAGGAAGACTTACAGGAACTGTCCAAAGACAGACTTACAGGAACTTCAGGCAGGTCATTGAAATGGATTCACCACATTATTTAGCAACCCTGAAGGATCTTAGAAACGCATGTATTTCCCAGCAATTTAAGAGCCATTAATTAAGGTGTCACTCAAGTGGATTATTTGTGTTTGCAGAGTGTCACCTAAGCACTGGCACTGCACATGATATTTCCAACTTGGTGACAGTGATGGAGCTTTCTGATGTTGTTAGGAATTTGAGTGTGTACTAAGCTTTTATGTAAGTACCAGTGTAATTCCCATAAGTTTCCTGGATTTTATGTGCTGTTTTGGGTACTGGCAGCTTAAGTGGTTTTATGGGTAGTTTGTGCTGCTGCTATGACATTATAGCACTTGGAAAGATTTTGGTGAATCTCTGCCCAGTTCTGTGTCCTTACTTTACAGAAAAGCTTTTCTTGGTGGAGATGAAGAAATAATGAAGGAATCTACACTTTCCATGTTTATTTAAAGTATTATATATTTATTTATTGAGCAAGTAATCAATCAGAAGAACTACAAGGCTATCATCTCAATGACCTTCCCTTTCTAGATGAGGTTTCCTTCTACCACATGGTAATATATAACATTGCAGACTTGCCTCTCCAGCAGCCTTGTCAATGTTTCAATAAGGCAGCTGGGAATTACTATGTTTTCACACTGCATTTAGTACCATTTTACACTTAGGCTTTGAAAAAGAAAAGTGTAATAGGTAAGGATTAAGTGTGTTAGTAAAACTGTAAGGCAAGACACGTGTACAGCAAGTGCTGGTAATGTGCCCACTGTGCTGTTGTAGATACCAGTGCTTAGCCTATTTTAAATTTGCCCATGTTCAGAGTATTTAGGCATCAGCAATGAGTTGTTTCTTCATGTACCACATTAACAATGAAACCAGAGCTTGGCCTAAAGTTTCTGTGAATGAGCTCAGGTGTCTTGTTTTTCTGGTAGTTTAACAAAGAGACCTAAACCAGGATGATGGATTTAAATGATTTTGGGAAGTGCAGTTTGGGTCTGCTGCTTTCGTTCCTTGTGCTTGCAGCATGAGTGCTGATGTGATTTTTTTACCTTTCTTTTTCTGGTGGTTTCTTTTCCATGCTACTGGTTATGGATTTTTCTCTCAAAGAGGTGCTGAGGGTTTGATGTGTGTATGAAAGGATATCTTCTCCAAAATCCATGTAATCCATATTATTTGCTATACACCTTGAACCTTCTGTGTGGTTGTGCGTACTCACTCTGGAAAGATGACAGAAAAATTTCTGGTAACAATTGGGTGATAAATCAGGATTGTACTTTAACTAAGGTAGTTGCAATCCTGAATTTGCTCAAGTGTTTAACTTTTCATATTGCTTTATTCTAAACTTAGAGGTGATCTGAATTTGGGTTTTTCAGCAACCAGGATGAGTGGAAACACTTACTGTGTAGGTGGCTGGCTATAGGGTTTTATGGCATCTCTAAAATAGAAACAATACTCCTTTTCATTTGTGTGGGGACTTTTGCCTGAGGATGTAAATGCAGCTTTATAACATTCTTGGGAGGGAGAGGAACGTTATTAAATCTAGTCTGCCAGTAGAGTAGATTTAGTCACACTCTAGCAGAGAGAGTGTACCCCAGTGGGGAGCATATTTTCTCTGTCTCTGGAGTTTAGAGCTTATATTGGACAAAGTCTTGGTGGCAAATACATATTTATCTGCAGATAAATAAGTGCTTCGCAGCATTCATTCTGCCTCCTCAATGTGGTTCATCAAATCATAGCAAACTGCTTGCAGATCATTGGGATCAGACTGGGACTAATGTACAAAAGCCTGTGTCATCCTAACAGCAGTTCTGCCTGCTTTATACAGCGATTAAATCTGACTTAAATCAGGGGATGTCTTTTTGTATGGGATGAATAACGATAAAACAGCATAGCATTTTCAAGACCCTTTGAAGCTCTGAGAAAGCCATAAGAGCTGTCTCATTCAGGAATCAAAGTTCATGGCAAAGGAATACTCAGACTCTGTTATGTTTTAACAGCCACAATATAGGTTCATCTTTATTAATTATGAGATAGTGATTAGCATCCTCAACTAACATTAGCTGGGTGATGCTGTGGGTAGTTCCCTCTCAGAAATATATTTATTTTTCTCTCTTTGAAATACATTTTCCCTCACTTCTTGCTTTTCTTCACCTCATTTTTTCTTATTTGACACATAGATACAGAAATTTGTTCATTAGGTACTGAGATGGTTCTGCTTCTTTGGTACAGGGGTCCTGTGAAACTTTCCCCAGTGGTTTTGATCTCTTCCTTCCTTTGGAATTTGCAGGCCAAATTTGATAGGAGACTGCCTCTTGGCTTTATCGCTGTGGATTTTCCATGTGGTCTAGTAACTGCCAGAGTAACTATGGGCAGGTGAAGCACAGAACAAACACAGGCTATTTAAGGCATTTCCTGAAGACGCTAAGGAAAAAGCATTTATTCTGAAATTTATTCTGTCCGTAATTGCCAGAACTTTTCCAGGACGTCCAATACCTGGAAAATTAAGTATGTATAATAATATGTAAGACAAGGCTTCAGAGAGAGGGGATGAAGCACATGGTGTGAAAGGTGGTGTTGGAGGCGGGGCAGGTTCAGCAGTCTTGTGAACCAAGTCCTGTGCTTCAAAGGGATTGGCTGTGTGCTCGCTCCAGAAGGCCAGGTAAAAAAGCCTCCTTCACCTTTCTCACCTTCTCTGCTTTCTAGAAAATGCACACAAACTATACCAGCCTTAGAAATGCCTCGTTGTTTGCAGGCAGGATTTTTAAATGGATGTCTCTGTGTGGCAGTTGATTGGAAAAAAATCTAAATAACAAACCTATTACGTGATTAATTCTGCATGCTTGCCTGAGGAATCAATAGCCTCTTTGATCTTCACAGTATGTTTTCAATTATTTCTGACTCAGGCTGAGAGAGTTTGGGGTGTTCAGCCTGGAGAAGAGAAGGCTCTGGGGAGACCTTAGAGCCCCTTCCAGTAGCCAAAGGGGCTACAAGAGAGCTGGAGAGGAATTTTGGACAAGGGCCTGGAATGAGAGGACAAGTGGGAATGTCTCCACAATGACAGAAGTTTAGGTATTGGGCAAAAAATCTTCACTGTGAGGGTGGTGAGGCACTTGAACAAGTTGCCCAGAGAAATTTTGCCCCCCGGCATCCCTGGAAATGTTCAAGGCCAGCTTGGACAGGGTTTGGAACAATCTGGTCTAGAGGAAGGTTTCTCTTCCCCTGGCAGGGAGGTGGAATGAGATGAGCTTTAAGGTCCTTTCCAACTCAAACCATTCTATGATTCCATGATATGTAGTGATAGAGGCAGGAATGTACTTTTCTAAAGGAAACAAAATGATTCTGTAAGTATTTTGTTTGCAGATGAAGAATATCATGTGTAAGTGTAATGGATCTGTCAGTTGCAAATGATTTCTATGCATATAAAGAGAGATCAAAGATATAACCTTCTTAAAATAGACCTCTTTATGTAATCATTATAAAGTATTACCACAGGCAAGATAAATACAGGCTCATCATGGTGATAATATACATAGAAAGTTGAGTTCAAGCCTAATAAGGGAAGTATTTTGCTATTATTGCTGTTCATATATTTTAATTATTTAGAAGCATACTATCAAGAACAAGACAGGTTCTTTAAAGCTAAAAACTTTAGAAAGTTGACACATTTTTTTCCTTTTTATTTCTTTGAGGTTTTGACCAGTATAATTTTGTGCAAAATGTTTCATGTGGACTTTCTGCTAGCAGTTCAAAATGGGAAGGAAATGAGTATAATATAACAGAGGGTTGAGTATTTGAGTCAAGTGAAAGGAACCAACAACTAAATTAATTTGTAACATGAAGCATCATTTCAGTTCCTTTTGCTAGGGAAATAAGGTATGAGTTTTCAGGTTGTGTTTTATGAACAGCTTTATAAACCCCCCCTAAAGTTTCAGTAGAGATGGAGAAAGCAGAGTTAGGATCTTGGAAACATTTTTCTGAAACCTCAGCTTGGATATACAGAAGCAAAAACTGAGTGCTGTTTATAAATGTTTCTAGGGCCAGGACCTAAAAGGAGAAAAAAACTAGTAGAGGTTTTAGTTCACCTTGTATCCAATAGAGAAATGTTCAGTTACTTCTGCTGGGTCCTGCCCCCCCTTCCTTGAACCAAGGAGTTGTACAGTGCAGTCTTTTTGTCTTTTCTTTTTTTTTTCCCCCACAGTAGTAATTTAATTATTATTTGGCTGAGCTGCGCTTACTGCAGTATCTTTCATACTAATTTAGGCACTCCAGCTTGTGAATGATTAATGTTGACTGTGCTCAGAAATCTCATTGAACTTTTCCAACCCTGAGATATGTTGAAGTGTATGAACTGGTTTTGATGTGAAGTCCACTGTGACAAACAGGAATAATTAATTTGGGTTAATATATGTATTCTGTAAGCAACCAGTGACCTTGCTGTCTTGGCCAGTAACTTGTCTGAGTTACTGTCTGTTGTTTCTCTGGGGGCTCTAGTGTTGCTGCATTCAAGATTTTCCTCTCATCTTGAATATCTTTTTTATATTATTCCCCCTCACTTGCAGTGCTTGCTGTAACTCTAATTCTGATCACTCTGTATTCATACCTGTCTTTTAACCTTTTCCATCTTGAGTGTATTGGCAATGCTCACTCTGATGACATATGTGAAACCATTTCATTTTAACCAAACCCAGGTCCAGCAGTTGCCTCACAGCTCTAACATTTATTAATAAACCCACTGGCATCTGCCATTACCACTTCTTATCTGTCCTTTGACCAATTTTTGTTTGTAAATAAAAAACTTAATTAATGTTTCATTTCAAGTCCAGTCACTCACAGTGGGGAGTACTTTCCCACAGTTCAGGCAGGCAGTGAAGATGCACCATGTCCTCTTCATTCACTAATCTGTGTAGGTTGATGAAAAATTGCTTTCCGCATGAAATTAAATATCCTGGGAGAGAAGATGTTTTGAAAGCTGTGTAGCAAGAAATGTTCATATAGTAATTAATATTCAGTGCAGAAGAGAAGTTGGCTGTTAATTTTCACAAGTGTTTTATGATGGCAGGAGTACTTTAATACAGAAAGCACTTCATAGGTACAGAAAATAGATAACTATTATCTGTGAACAACAATAGAAGCTATACATCAAGTTGTTGATGTAGCCATCCCATTTTTAAGATTTAGTGAGGCTTGCTTTTAATTTTAGTCTCTACCAAGCCTTCCACTGCAATGTCTCTCAGTTTATTGTAGTGCTAAACTGAGTGCAGTCTCCCCTCCATAAATAAATGCGCCCCATTATTGTATTGTCTGTGAGTACAAAACTCAAAACTATTATTTAGGCAATAAACTTGCATAAAATTTGGTTGTCTCCACGGATTTTTTTGTCTGTCTTGTTATTAGCAGACCTGCTGGCAGTAGATGTAAAATGAAGTAGGAACATAAAATCTGTCTTGCCAGCTTGCCAG
The DNA here is from genome assembly GCA_013400415.1 of Scytalopus superciliaris. Classification (NCBI taxonomy): domain Eukaryota; kingdom Metazoa; phylum Chordata; class Aves; order Passeriformes; family Rhinocryptidae; genus Scytalopus; species Scytalopus superciliaris. Next base: position 307,517 of record VXBX01002667.1, on the reverse strand, counting down.
TGGTTCTTGCCATCCACTTTTCCCAGGCCAGGCTCCTCTGGGTCTTTTGAGCAAAGTTGAACATATCGGAGATCAAACATTTGTGGAAATACTTGACAAGAGACAAAATGGCTTCATAACCCTCCCTCAGTCTCACCTGTTCCCCTGAAGGTGAAAATGTGCATCTCTGCCACACGTTCTTTATTCATTTAAATAATAACCCATTCCTTTGGCAGAGAGAGGAAAGTTTGTAACATCTTACTGGGCCATTGGATTTACTTTGGGGAAATGGGTTTAAAAAATTTATATGAAGTTGCCTTTTGATTTTACTGCATCTAAAATACTAATCAGCTAGTTGGTGTCAACATGGGGTGTTTTCATGTGTGTAAAATTTGCATTTGGGATTTTAAAATTTCTTTTGAAATCAGACACAGTTATCAAACGACTGCAGGAAAGGCAGAGGCCACCATGAGCTGCTGTGTCTGCTTGGACTTGCTTTGATTACTCTATCCATGCCCAGCAAATTATTCAGGTGTTAATTTTTGGGTGGGGGGGTCCTGACATTGGAGCGTATTTAATGGCAAGTGAGAACTGGGGGGAAGCAAAAATCCACTAAAATAATTACAAAATAGAGGAGCCAGGTATCAGTGAATATTTGTGCTGCTCTCCCACACATGTGTGTGTTCTGCCCTGAGTCAGGACCTTTCCGTGAGTTTATGGAATTTGATTTAAGTTCTGGTTCTGCTCTGTAACCTCTGCAGAAGGGGTCAAACCTGGAGGAGTCGTCCTGTGCCTGGTGGGAACCTCGTGGTTACACAGCATCACAGAAATGAGCTGTGAGTCTGATGTGTTGTTGTTGCATCACTGTTAGACCGGCGTTGTTCAGAATCGGGGGAAGAGCCTGGCAGAGTAAATGAAAGTTACGTTATGCAGGGAAGAGAATTTGTGGTTGGAAATGTTTAGAAACCACTGCTACAAACTGTCATGACTATGCATCTTTTTCTCCACTTAGATACTCGCAGGGGCCACAATTAAAAGACAAGCCAGTTCTTCTAATAACTTTATACCTTCTGGATGCTGGGTTGGCTCATCACTCTTGTGTTGGCAAAATTGGTCTCTCCTCAACACTGGTCTTGGTCTTTTATCTCATCATCCTTTCTAAATGCACTGGAGGAAAACTGTGATATATTACTGCTTGTTGGACTGATGTTTCAGTCGTTAAACCTGAGAGTGAGCATTGTTTCAACAGCAGTGAAGGATGGGCATCTCCACAGGCCTCCTGGGAAGACTGGGGTGGGGAGGGTGTTGTCTGCACAGTCTGCTGCAAATCTGTCTTAAGCTCCTCGGGGAGGTGCCTGATGCTTGAGTCAGACTGGATCAGCCCAACATGAGTGGCCAGGAAAGGACATTATTCCATTTGTGTTTTGTCTTATTGCTGTGCTTTCCTGAGTCTATTGAATCTCTGTTGGGGGAGGAAGAAAGGTGGGAAGAGCCAGCCATACCAAACACTAAGGTTGGGGAGGTCACACATGAAAAACTGATCTTACAAGAAGAAATTCTGTTTGAATCCAACTAAAAATGATTTTAAAAAAACAACTCTTGTGTAGAAGAAAACAGAAAAAATTAAGACTGAAATTGATGATATGAGTTGCGTATTCTACAACAGAACAATAAAAAAAGTTTGGTCTCTAAAATGTTATGAAGGAGAAGTCAAGACTTGCCTGTGTTAAAGGAACATTCAGTGGCACATGGGATTGAATATGGATTTCCTTTCCTGGATGAGTGCCCTGTCTCTGCTGCTGGTCATAGACCACATGCAAAGTGCTCTTTATAATGTGCTGCCATAAGGAGAACCTGACGGAGATGTATGAGATGAAGGAGAGTTCACCCACTAGTCAAGATGTTAGCAGTGTCCTGAGAAGTAGGAGACTAATGGAAATCCAGCTCTGTGTGGTTGGAGAGTTAATATTTGGGTAAATAATTAAATTTGGAGTTCTACCAGTTTTTGAGAACTGAACTTTTGAGACTCTGAAACAAAACCTGGCCTATTCCAGCACCTCTGGAGAAAGCTGATTTTTTTCTTTGTATTTATTTTTAATCCGCTCTTGAGATATAGCAATGGGATTTCAACCACTTCCTCAGCTGGTTGTTTGGAGGCTCATCTATTATTTCCAACATGTTTGCCAAGATCTGAAATCGTACTCAGAACTTTCCTGTTCTTCCACATGCACATCCTTTATTCAAGTTATAGCTGCAATTTTCAAAAGTGATCATAAAATTTCTGAAAAAAGTAAAGCAGAAAGAGTAGTTTTGAAACAGCTAAGCTACAGAGTTCCTCTGAAAGAGGAGAGTAAGGGAACATCAATATTTTATTTGAAATAATGGAGAGTATCCCTGTTAATGATGGATAGAACATCCATATTTGTACTTGGTTAATGACTGTTCATTTTAGTATTCATAAAACATGGAAATATTTACATTTCTCTTGTAATTTGTGTAAACTTTGGGCCGAACAGTATTTGGCAATGGCCAAATTACTGCAAAGGTTTTTTTCAGTCCTCTCTTGAGAGAAATAAAGCCATATTAGGAAAAGCTACAGGTATTTGTGGTTCTTTCTGGCCAAGAGCTAAAACATTCAGCCTTGTAGCTACAGAGATGAACTGGGCTGTAAAATGTGGATGCAAACCTGTGCTGTAAAGCACTTTATAAGCTACCAGCACAGTGTACTATTTTGGAAAGCAATTTATAGCACTTTCAAGCCTGGCCAGAGAAAGCACATTACCACCTGGCAGGTGAGAGGCATGTTTTAAAACACGGCAGGCAGGACAGGTTTGAATCCTGCAACACAGAGCCTTCTAAATGTACCAGGAAGATGCTCAGCGTGTATTAAGAAGGAGATCTAGTCTTGTGTGTACTCTAGAGAGGTGATATTTGATGAAATTGCATCTGTACTTCCTCATGTTATTTATATCCAAAGATATTGCATTCTATGCCTGATATAATCTCTGTATTATCTCTGGTACATATAGTCTCCCTCAGGCTTTTCATGAAAATGAGGCATTTATGATTTCCCTGGAAAATTAGATTTTACCTAAATACATCCACACTGATTACAAAAAGTGCTGCAAAAATCTTCACATTTAGGATTGCATGAATATTTCCATCCTAATTCCTTGACTGTGGCATTAAACCTTTCTGAATTTTTCCTCTGAGGAGAATTTTTTCCCATCCAGATATATGCCTGAAGACTAATACATGGCTTTTCAACTTTGAGTAAAAATTGTTCATGTGCTTTTGAACAGAATGGTAGACAGAAATATAATTTTTCTTGTTATTGAAGCACAAGCAAATAGATCTTGCAGCTGAGGTTATTTCTTCGGCTATATAGTGCACCATCACCCACAGCTTGAATAGCTTCAGATAAGGGATAATTCAGCCCTTAAAGTGTTAAACAGAATTTGTTTGTGGTGTTTGAAGCTGGACCAGATGGCCCCACTGTGGTCCCTTCCAGCCTTACCCATTCTGTGATTCTGTGGTTCTGGAATACTTTTTTCTTGCTTTAGCTTTTGCAGTTCCTCTAAAGAAAAGTCTGATGATGTTTAAAGAGGAAGCACATAGTTGTTTTTTTAAACTATTATTTCAAATATGACTGCATTTGAAAGAAAAAGGTTTTTGGGTAGAAATGGAGCAGTTTAGTGACTGTTTTGTATAAAAAAATGGCACCATGAGTTCAGTAAACCACATATCTGAAAGACAGTGACTTGTAGAAGGCAACTCAACCTCTTATTTCTGTTGAGATTATTCAGCTTCTTTTACCTGTATTAAAGTACCACCTTAGGGCACCACCAAGAGGGGCCTGGTCTAGGAATTCCTTTTGTTAAATGTCATAACAATAAATGCAACAGTATTGTTGTGGAAAAGAACTGGGGCAGAACTTGGAAAAGAACTGTACTTAGCTCAGCGCAGCTGATATTTTTAGTAGGAAACCTTTGGGTTTTGGTCACTGGCAGGATGCTCAATGTTGACAAAATGCTTGGAAAGTTACAGGATTCCTCTCAATTTGTAGGAAAGGGGCCAAGCGGGAGATTTCTTTGTCTCCACAGAAGGAGGAAAAAGCATATTTGGCCAGTTGAGATGATTGGCAATTGCTACTGAAAGGAAGAATCCACACCAGTGTGCTGTTCCTTAATTTTGTTAAAATGCAAGGGAACAAATTCTCACTTCACTTCTAAATCACCAGCAGTGCATGAAGTCATAAAGAGGGGGGTATTTTCAGTTTTGGCAGCTATGAATGGAGAAAGAAATTATTTGACAAATTTCTATTAGCTGCCATGGTTCCACCTTTCCATTTATTCCTACTTATCTCTTGTGAAGAAGGGCAGCCTTTAAAAATTTAAAAGTGCAGTAATGATAAATGCAACCGTGGATGGGAAGGGAGGTGAGATTAGTTTAAAGGAAAACTTGGCAATCATACAGGAACATCCTTAAGCAAAAATTCAGAATTTTTTATGTAAACCCCACCACTGCATCTAAAAACACTTGAAGCAGAGTATACAGCCCAAGCAACTGAAAGTTAATTTTAATTTTTAATGATAACGTTTCTGAAATTTACTGAGCAAACTTAAGCAAAGCACTCACTTTTCAAAAGCAGTTTCTACTTCATCGTCAGTACATATTTGCAAACTTCTCTGTGCCTACTAAGAGAGAGCTGCAGCAATGCTTGTTACTGGCTTCTCTGTCTCCTTCAATGTCATCAGAGCATGTTTGAGGTTCTTGAATAAGTTCTAACTTATTCAAGAAAATCAGCATCTTCCAATTTCATATGTTAAATTATTTAAAGATTGGGGGGGCTTGGGGGGAGAGCATTAGAGATGTCTGTTGGTAAAGCAGAGGTGTGGTACACCAGCTTCTGAGAAATTCAGGAGATTTGCATGCATAGCTAGAAATATGTCTAGCTAAGTGAGCACAAGTAAGTGTTTTCTAGCACTCTGCATATTTAAAGCAGACCCTGGTTGCGAATTCTTACATGAAAATGATCACCAGGATAATTGGATAGTGGGAAAAAATACAGACTCGCAGAATGGGTAATGTTGGAAGGGAACACAGTGGGTCATCTGGTCCAACCTCCCTGCTCAGGCAGGGTCATACCAGGACATACTGGACAACGTCACTAAAAACAAAGGTAGACGAATATTTCTCACAAAATCACTGCACACTGTTTAGAAGAAGTGGCATGATATGGAATAAAGGGGCTTAGACTTAGGAACACGATTCCCATTCTGGACACCTTCTGGACAGCTCGGAGAAAGCAGGGTGCAGGGTTTCGAGAGCAGGGTTGGGTGGTGGTTATGACATCAAGAAGGTCACAGACAGTAAATATTGGCATCCTGTAGGGGTGGGGAAAGAGCTCCCTGATGCCTCCACACCTCTGTGCTTTGTAAGTGTTGGGGAGTTTCCTTACAAGTCCATCAGTAACTGTTGGTAAGACCAAACCAGGCCCAGAGGAGCCTCTGAAGTGCGTGGCTGAGTGAAATGAAGATGCCTTTAATCCATGCTTGCTTTTCTGTATTGTCCAGTCTAGAGCAGGGTTGGAAAGACAAATCGAGTCTCAGATTTCTGAGTAAGCCCAAGGTAAAAACAATGTGTGGTAGCTGGCACAGCTGTCTGACACAGACAGGCTTTGAGGGATGTTCTTCATTTGCAGTCAGCTGGCTCGTTTTCACCAGCAGAAACTGGCTTTTTGTTTGCTCTTGAGTTGTTTCATGTAATGAATGTTAAATAGTGAGAACCTTGTCCCCCTCTCCAAATGGTGGGAAAATTCCTGCTTTTGATGGCAGTTTGGGGAGAAGTTCATTCATAATGTTGTTTCCAAGCTCCAGGGATGGCAGGGGTTCATCAGGTAGGTACAGCTTTCAGCTCCTCTTGCTCAGCTTTGTAATGGGGCCAGTCCCATGTTAATTAAATGCTCAATTCCAGATCGATGTGTGTTATATTAATCTCCCTGTAGTACCAGTTGGGATTACAGTGGTTTCTTTAATCATATTACCTAAAAGCTATTAATTGTTTTCTCCTCTTGAATGGTGTTTTGGGGAGAACTTGTACAGACCTCATGTTTTAAATAATCCCTGTGGCATTTTAATTTGGGGTGACTATCATACATTGTTTTGTAAATGACACAGTGGGGAGCTGCTTACACTATCCTTGGAGGATCCAAGGGTTGAACACCTGGGAGTTATCTTTTCCATTGATTTGAGGAATCCCCAGGCACATAGGTGCCTACCTACTCCTTCATGAGGCATTCATGGGGTCTGAAATAATTCCCTAATGAGAAGCAGGCTAAAATCTATTTCTGTCAATCCATTGTTTCATACTGTGGACGTGAGTAATCTGAGTGTGCTGATAGTTCATGTTCTCCTCTGTTGTGCTTCTTATACCAAATTAAGTATGCTTTTTGGCATCAATTAACTTCTCTGGGGTAGTTTTGTCTCCTTGGATCACTTTAGTAGACTCCATACAGAGGTAGCGAACCAGCAAGTGTTAAGAAACCAAAAATTTGACCCTACTTTGGAAGCAGTACAGTGTATTCTTTCCCTGCAGCATTCTATCATTGGTGTGCCTGGGCAGAGATCTGTGCTGTAGCATTTGTCACTGTAGAAGTTGGGAAAAGCCACTGCATTACACTGGGAAGCAGATTTTACTCTTTAGATTAGCAGTTTAGTTATTGCAGAGCAAAGGGAGAAATTGCCCAAAGCCTGTAATTGAAGCCTTTGCACTTCTGAAGTGCACCAGCTTGTATTACTTTTGAAACTTGTCCCATTATTGTTAATGGAACCTGTTCGTAAAATCTGTTTCCCCAAATGCTCACCAGAAAGAAAACAACGCACAACAAAGTTTATAATTATGGAGAGATGTCTCTTCTCCCTTTTGTACTTTGTAGTTTATTTGTGCTTTCTCCATCTATTACAAAGAAACATATGGAGGAGAAAAAATAGAATAAAAGACATGTCATGAGGAAAGGTAGAGAAATTATGAGACCACAGCCAGAAAAGAAAAAGCGGGTTTCCACGTATGTCATTTCCATCATTGCAATGCTTCAAGTCAGTTTATAATCTGTCTTCTTGTTTGTAAGAGTGTCAGTGTCTTGGCCAGAAGATGATGGACTGAAACACAGGCTCTTGAACTGACAGCACTGGCGAGGTCCCTGCCACAGCCCAGGCGGCCCAGCTGCCTTTTTGGGTTGTGTCCTGAATGGTGAGCAAAACACCTACTGAGTGGAGCAGTTGGTGGTGAAAGGTGGTTGTTGCACCAATACACGGGAGGTTTTACCCTGTTTCCAGGGACAGGATATTCCAGAGAGTTTCAGGCTTTCAGTTTGACTGTCAGCCCAAGTTTGGTTTCAGAAGACTTTGCAGAGATTTACAGTGAAGGCTGGAGACTGAAAGAGATGGGAGGAGATGGGGGATGAGGTATTTTTGTAGCTAAGAACTGAAAGACCTTCCCAGTACTGAGTTTTCCTGGCAATCCAGGCCTGGTCAGTACAGGGCTCTGGGAAATTAAAATACCTCCTCATGACTGGCATGGATTTATAGCTCTCCGTCAGTTCTGTTTTAGCTCATAAATATCATTGAAATACTTCTATTAAGAGACACACCTTGCATAAAATTGTGCAAATAATAAAATATTTCATATATATAGAAAAATTAAAGCATCTTCATTTTAACTCTATGTGTCTGAAGGACAGTAGGAACAGAGAGAATATAATAGGTTGAGCTGAAACACAGAAGCAAGTGGAATTTTTTCAAGTCTCCCTTGTACAATACAGAAACCCTTGTAATATTGATCCCTTGCTTTGTATTAATTTAAGTGGTAGAAATGCCCCTTATGAAAATTTATGAAAGTACTTGAGAAATCTCTCTTTGGTTTTCAAGACTTAGCAGTAGGATTATTGTTACCATTGATTATAATTTAAAGTGACTCATCTGCTTTCCTGTATGTTAAGGCATGAGATCTCTTCATTTTGTGTACAGATGCGCTTCTCAGCTTGCAGCTGATGAAATATGTACCCTTTGCCTTAAGAATAAAGAGGCAGCACAAAACATTGAGCATTAGCTGCAAAAATAGCTTCTGCACTGTTGTGTTTAGGACTTGCTTTGTAGAAAATTGTTTCTTTTCACTGCAATTTCGCTGTTACAAAGAGGAAGGATAGTGGCACATTGTGCCAGAGCAGGGCAGCCCATTAGAAATTTCTCTCTTTGATCAGAGTAAAAGCATAACTAATTGCACCTTTTCTTGTCACCCAGTGGATTGAGGCACTTCAGGCTGCAGTGGCCTCTGTCCTTTTGAGATGTGGTATGGCCTGATATTGATCCTTTCACTTCTAATTGAGCAAAACTCCTTCGTTAGCAACCTGTGAAATGGAAGTGATAATTGTTACCTAGCCAGGAGGAGTGTTAGGAAGTCTAATTAGTGAATGTTTTAGTGTTCATGGGGGGAAAAAAAAAAAAGTACAAATGCTGCATTGATTTTTCTCATATAAGACTGTGTTAATTTTGGTGTTGTGGAATTGTTCTCAATGCTTTCATGTATGAGATGGATAATCTAAGTGGGTTTTGCAGTCCTAAAATACTGTGAGTCTCAACCAACCTTAGGTACAAAGGCTTTTTTTCACAAATGTAAGGAAAATAACACTTCAGAGCCCTGCCTTTCCTTTCAATAGGATGTTCTAAAGGGAAACTATTTTAAATAGGAATGCAAAGCAAATCATGGCACTTCAATAACAGCCTCATCTTGCTGCTTTTTAAGGATGTAACTTTGCACTTGTGAGTTTTTCTGTAAGTTTGCAAGGTCTACTTGAGTAAAGTGTTTCCAAGACAGGCAATGTTTCCTGACTTTCTGACAAGTTTAGATGCTTCTGTCTCTGATCAGTCTTTGTTCTTTTTGTTTTGTTTTGTTTTTTTTTCAAGCTTTTGTCTTTGTCAGTGTTTCAGCACTTCCTAGGTAAACTAGACTTACCATAGCAAGCCTTCCAGTAGACTTCATGGACTCTTATTTCAAGTGGTTTTCTCCTTCTAAATATGGTCAGTAAAGTACTGTTATATAAAACATGGATAAGCTTCACAAAAAGAAAACCAAAAAACAACCAAACAAATCATGCAAGTTGTCCTCCTGGAAGGAAAACACCTCTGAGCTTGGTGCTCCTGGGGAAGTCATCTGCTGGTCAGGAGTGCTGTAGCCACATCTCTGCAGTGTTTCATGCTGAATTCTGTTAACAATATCCTCCCTGAGGAGGACTCTCTCTGGATTGTCATAGATTGGGAACAATAAAAAAAATTATAGCCAATTACATTCTAGCCCTGATAATATGAATAGTTGAATTGGGAGAGTCAGTGGAAATGTGTTGCCTCCCAGTCTGAGCTTCCAGCACAGAGCCAGGGAAAGGGCTGGCCAGTGTTTTTGGCCTGGTTTGCCCCATAATCCCAGCAGACTATGAAGTGTATTGTCACTTAATGCAACAGCATGACTGGGATTTCAGAATTTTGCTTCTAGTTTCTGTCATGAGTTGTTTACTCTAAGAAAAATAAGTGAGACAAGTAACCTCCTTGCCTTCTCCTATCTGTCCATCCTCTTCCCTCACTCCAGTTCAAGAAATCCACATGGTTCAATTGGTGTAGCCTGATACCCAGCACGTGATGATGAGCTGTGACATCGGGGCAGTGTCTGAGAACAGCCTGGTTAAACTAAAGCTATGCTGGTGTTTCACTGAATGAAATGCAGGTTTCAGTGAGCAGAGTTCCCGTGCAGCTCCATGCTCTGCTCTCACATGTTACCCCTTTCCATCTTGGGGATATAAAATAATGGATGGGCTGATTTTCACTTGCTGTTGAGTTAATAATCTAACAGTGTAATAGCAGAATACATTTCTTCCATATCTTTACATTAGGAACAGTTCTGCTTTGGGATTTCATTCCCAAAAACCACACACTCCCTCTTACTGAAATGAAAAATTTGCATGGATATCTTGAAGTTTAGTGAGGTGATTGTGGTTTGAATTTAATTGTCAGAGAAGCCATAATATAGTTATTATTTAATTATGTAATTACTTTGCATTAACTTCAAAAACCATTAAAGAAAAAGAAGCATATTTAAATATTTGACCATAATTTTGACAGACTAATCCTTGCCTGGAGCAAGGGCTTCTCTTAGCTGTTCTGTCATTCTAAGATTATGCAAGCTCCTCCCTATTTTTAATTTCTCCCTTGATTAATTCTACTTTGTTTATGAATTTGTTATTTGCGGCTGACTCCCCAGGATGCTAATTGCTACTGTAAACTCCAGATACTGCTGAGCTAATGTATTCTGAAAATATCAGGAAAAGAAAAGATGTCAAGGATGTATAATAGAAAAATGGACCACTGATTTATAATTTTCAGTTCTTTCCAAAATAAATCATCCAAATACCTTATTCTTTGCTTATTTTTTTGAGAAAATGCCCATCTCTTCTCTATTTATATCTGTGAAGGAAGAGAGTGGATCTGGTAAAAGCAGAGGGTTTTTTCTGTATTTGGTCTTGTATTTGATGTATTTTTTTCCATAGATATTAAGAAGACAGTATTACATCACCTATTGCAGTAAAATTTTCAAGATTATTTCGACCTGAATTAAGTCTCAGTCTACATGAAAGAAATACAGCAAATTGATAACATCAAACTTACAAATTCTTTGCATTGTGCTTTCATTGATACCTTTTTTCTTCTGAAGAGAAAGTGAGATGATCAGTGGAGTTCAGATCAGCTCCAAGAAATACGAGTCAAGGTTTCTGTCCTTTCATAGGGAGAATTCTCCTGCTGGGTATGTGAGGACCAGGATGAGGATCAAAAAAAAGTTTTGTTGCTACGTTGATCTTCCAGACCAAGTCTGACAGCCAGAGAAATTCCCCATGCTGAGGTTGGCTTTCAGTGGAGATCTCTGGATGGACATGAAGATACGAAATTTTGAATGGCCTGAGGCAAATCAGTTTAGTCAGTTGCGCCTGAATTTTTTATCTTCACAAATGTAGGCATATTTGTGTTTCTTGACTGCTTTAAGATCTCCCAGGGAGCTCTCCTTCCCTGCCAGATTTCAGAGAAATTTCCAGTCACGCTGTTTTTCACTATTTCTCTTGGGTTTTAAGGTGTCATCTCCTTTTCCTAGTTCAGGATGGATTTTGTCTCCCTTCACCTTTTCCCAGAATACAACTTGTCCTTTATCCCTTCCTCAAGCACAGCCTTAGCTTCATTCTCTGGGCTATATAGGGATTTTATTTCCTTCTTTCTTGTGGCTGCATGGTGAAATATGGTGTGGCAGTGAGAGGTGCTCTGTAGTAGCCTTTCCCCTTCTTCAGTTTTCATTAAATATCTTAATTAGCATGTCTGTGCCTTCAGGCTGCCCTTTTTTATTTGAAGCTGACTCAAGAAACTACTGTTAACACTTTATATGTGTGATGGGTTGTTTTTTGTAGGCCTTCCTTGGTAACCAGGGTCAAGATCTAGGAAGTATTCCATCCCATCTCTCTACGTAATCAGGTGTATATAAGCCGAAGTGGGAGGTTTTCTTGCGGTCTTTTGCTTTCTTTTCCTTCTCGGGCTCGCACGCTGACGAGCTCTCGGTGTTTGGGCCTGGCTTATCTGTGTTCAGCGAGGCCTGCTCTGAGGGCTGTTTGCCTGGGCCGGCGGCGAAGGTTAAGAATCTGCTTTTCTAAGAAAAGTAGTGAGTTTACTATTGCATTTGTTACTTAATGAGTTAATTTCTGAATTTAGATTGTATATATTTGTTTGTCTCATTTCCCTTTTTGTCTCCTTCTCCCCTTTCCCTTCCCCTTGTCCCTTACTGGGGTGGTTTGGGGGTCCCTGTCTCGTTGTACCTAGTATATAAATTTAATATATGTAAATACATATATATAACTTCAATTTTCTCTTGCTGCTTTTTGCCGTTTCGGGAGAGGGAGGAGGGAATCTTTCTTGTGAGGTTTGGCTGTTGGCAGAGAGCCAACCCGAACTTTCACAATATGTCAAGATTATCTCAAACATTTAGACGCACTTGTCTTCAATATTTGGCTCTTTTCTTTATCTATGTGAACACTGAAGACCTCATTGATTTCTACAACTACCTGACAGGAGGCTGTAGTAAGGTAGGGTCTCTTCTCCCAGGCAACAAGTGACAGGACTAGAGAACATGGTCTCAAGCTACACCGGGGAAGATTCAGGTTGGACATTAGGAAGAATTGGAGGGTTGTTAAGCATTGGAACAGGCTGCCCAGAGAGGTGGTGGAGTCATCATCCCTGGAAATGTTCAAGAAATGACTTGGTGCTCTGGTTTAGGAGTGATTTGTCAAAGTTTGCACTCGATGATCTTGGAGGTCTCTAATTCTATGATTCTACTGATTAATGAAAAAAAAAAAGGGGTGCTTAGACCAAGTGCAGTGTCATCTTCCCACCAAGGCCTCTGGTACGGGATGGGCTTTGGTCTTGCTCATCCCGGGACTCTTCTTTGAGAGTGTTTTGCGATCAGCAAGCAAGCAGTTGCAGTTAAAAGCATGGTCTTACTTCTCAACGGGGAACACAAAAATTAGTTGTAAAATAGATGGAGATCCTTATAATCCTTATGGGAGTTGCTTAGATGGCCGTGACTTTCCCTCCCCAGTGGGGTTTATAGAGTTTAACAATCAGGGTAGCAAAATATTTGCCTGCTGGAGCAGGCCCTGTCGTGGCAGCATCTGTCAGCTGCAGGAATTCCATTTACAGCCCCGCAGAACTGTGCTGTGACACCTTTTACCCGTGAATTGCTATAGAGAAGGTGCTAATAGCTCATTACACTGCAAACAGGTGGTGCAGGTTCATGCTGCTGTGGTGGGAGAGCCTGCAAAATGTGAGGATTCACTAGAAAGGCTCACTGGCCACTGCAGATTTTCCTGAGCAAAACACTGGTTGAGATGTCTGTCCAGGAACTAGGGCTGTGTGCTCTGTTTTCATGCTGTGTTTGGGCTGAGACTTTGAATTTTCCTTGGGAAATATTAGCTTGCTGTAATATCCAGAGGGTGAAGCAATTACCTTAATATGTGTTTCTGTCTTACTGTGTGGTCTGGAGTGTGCTACTTGCCATCCCTTTTGCAGTGTTGCCTTCTGTAAAATGAAATATTTACTACCAGACTCCTGCAGAGGGTTCAAAATAGTGAAAAAGTATTGTATTGCATATTAATGTAGCATAATAATAATAGTATTCAGAGATTAGAGGCTGACTTAGTTTGTGCAGAAGGAAAAAAAAAGAAGAGTTATTTCATTATCTTTATTTAATCCTGCAAAAGGGAAGTCTGTGTGGCCCAACATTCATCTCCCTGCCTGCGGCTTTTTCATTTAACTTGGGTCCAAATGAGCTGATTTCTAGACCTTTGTTTGCTGATCCTTCATTTTTGTGATAACTGGGTTCTTGTGGCCCTTGACCTCCTCTCTGACACCACGCTGTATTTTGAACTTCAGGCCTAATAACCAAATGTGAGGTTTGCAGGTACTGAAATCAGAGCAAACGTTAAATCAGGATGTGCCCAGTAACTATTAAACTTGATTAGCATTTTGACTGCATTGGAAACTTGAGAAGTGTGTGATAGATGCAATGTAAGGTTTTGCAGTAGCAGCAAAAGATATTACTTGTTTAATGTCAGCACTAAATAATGTAATACCATTGTCAAATGTCAATTTTCATTGCTGTTTTTAGTGCAGCTGGATTTCTGGAAAATTAACCCATCACAGTTTTAGAAATTGTTTCAGCTTTTCCTTGAAAAACTAATCTTGAGAGGCAATATTCTGAAGAAAGAGGGCTCCAGACAAATTTTGAAATTAATTCTTAGGGTTTTGTATTAAGGTCAACAGGGAGGGAATAAATCAGAGACTTTCAGATTTTAGGTTATAAGTTTGAAAATCTTGTGATCTGAGGCTGTTCCTTAGGAAAGAATAGCAGGTCTCTGCTTTGCATCTTAGTGAAGAATCAGACTTCTCATATGAATAATATCCTGGCTTATTTAGAAAGTATTTAAAGAAATATTTAAATCAGAGTAATTGTAGGAAAAATAACATCCTGATCTAATTAGAAAGCAGTTGGGAAAGATTTGAATCACTACAAATCTGAGAGATCAAGGAAGTATTAGAAAGTATGGATGTATTCCTGCCTTAGAAACATCAGAGCTTTGAGAGAGGTTGTCACAAAAAAGGGTCACAGAATGGTTTGGGTTGGAAGGGACATTAAAGATCATCAAGTTCCAACCCCTTGACATGGGCAGGGGCACCTTCCAGTAGACCAGGGTGCTCAGAGCCCCGTCCAACCTGGCCATGAACACTTCCAGGGATGGGGCAGCCACAGCTCTGGGCCAACCTATGCCAGGGCCTCATCACCCTCACAGTAAACGGTTTCTTCCTGATATTCAGCCTAAATCTATCGTTTTAAAAAAACAATGACTGTCTTGCCCCTGGGGCCAATAAACATCTTTACCTTCTGTTCCCACCACCAAAAGCCTTTTCGTTTGCATGGCCACATCAAGTACCTATAATTGATTTTGTTTGACATTAAACCCTAGCACTGTCTCCTCTGGTGGCAGCCTTCCTTGCATATGTTTGTGTCACTTGTTTGTGTACATACATTGCAAATATTTCTACAGCATATTTTATTCTGACATAATTTAATGGCTTTCTTTCAAAGTACAAGTGAGTATTAGCCTACTAAATTGCATTACGACTTGGGAATTCCCTTTGGTAGTTTTTCTTAGTCATTAAAAATACCACAGCAGTCTAAAGCTGCATTTTACTTAAAAACAGCTAAGAAGCCATTGTTCTCTGAATCAGGGCACAGAATCCTCAGCTGTTATGAGACCATGTCATGTTCTGCAGATAGAAGGAAAATTTCTATGGTTTTTTTTTTTCAGAACACTTTCAGGGTGAGACCATGATTTGTGTGGATATAAATCTCATCCACAGCTTTTCTTTCATGCATCATCAAAACCTCTTGTAATGAGACATCCAAAAGCCAGTCTGCTGCCGGAGTCAATGTGTGGCTCTATGATTTCTGCAAATGACACTGAAAGAATGTTAAGTCAGGAAAGTTAAGACTGAATTGCAAAGTCAAATCTTAAATGAGTTAGAAAGTGGAAAAAATAAGGCTTCTTGTATGACTTTGAATCTTGATGGACATTCAGACTATTCATAGGCCCAAGTTAATGACCTGGCTCAAAATACCAATGTGGGACCTACAATGGCTTTATGTTAATTCCTATTATTTTACATGTGAACATGCTTTGGTTGAGGTTTCCTTACTTTTCTTTCATTTTCTAGATATAGAATTTATGTGAAAAACCACATTTATATGAAGTTGGTAAGGGCTCCTGGACTTCCTTACCTGAGACTGATTGTGTGGGGAAGCACATAAGGGAGGTGTGGACGTGCTTGACAATCATCCTGCTTTCTTTCCACTCCTCTGACATTGCTGAGACCTTGCAACAAGTGTCTTTTTCCTTTCTGGAATGGACACATTACAGATATGGTCCTTAAGAGAGGCTTCAATGCTAAAGCTTTTCACAGCTTTTTTCTTCCCTGTGTATACACAGACAATTGTTCTGTGAAAGCACTTTGTGCACCTGCTAATTGTTTTTATCCCTCTCCAAGCTGTCCTGACAAACCCAGCATACCTCCCTTCTGCCTGAGTGGAGAAGAGAGGAGGAGGAAAGCAAGAAAATCAGGATTCCTGCTGACTTGCATGGCACCAGCGATCTCCTTCCAGTTTGGAATTGATCAGTTGTGTAGCTGTGTGAATCAATTTATCTGCCGCATGCTGTCAACTTATTATTAAGAAAGTGAAAATGAGAGCAAGATAATCACTCAGAGCAGCTTGGAGCAGGCTTGGTAGTCATAGAGATAAAATTATGGAAGAAATGTCATTTTGATACAGTGCAGGTATGCCTTGGGATGCACTGATGGGCCAATTGACCTCACCATGGATTTGCTTGCAATCAGTGCTAGGATATTTCTCTCCGATTTGGAATGAAGAATTTTGTGGGTTTAAGGAGAATATGTTAATTTACACCTCTGATCAGCTTGGGGTTAGATGTTAGGCTACACATTTGAAGCAAAAAGTACAAACCCAAGAACTACTGGCATCAGAAAAGGATTCAAGGCTCTCAGCAACCTTGACAACTTCAACAATCTTAGAGGAAAATAACTCCTCGCTTTTTACCTCAAGGAGTTGTGGTCTCCATCTATGTCTATGAGGAAGATATATAATAAAGAAGGCAACATAGGCACTACGAAGACATAAATGACAGCTGAAGGAAGACTAGTAATTTTGAAGATTCATGTGGGAAAATGTTTTAGAGCTGCCGTTACCAGGACATTACCATTCTTGAGTCAAAGATGTAATTTTTAGAGGGTACCGGAAGGTTTCCCACGTATCCCAAGATAGTACATTAAAATTCATTTCATAACTGTCATTATTATCTCTGGAAAAAATTCTTTGAAATTCTTTGGTGTAGGAATGGTGGATCTCTACAGAATCTCTTTTGTAGGGATGCTGACCATTCAAGGCTATTTAGGTGATTTTTATCCAGGTAACCTTTGTTAATAGTGGAAGAACCTGGAAGGCAACTTAAACAATGAGGATGATACTGCAGAGGACAGTCAGCCTCTTGCAGCATACAGAAATGAACCGGGAAGAAAACCTCAATGTTTTCTACAACATGAACTTATGCAGTGTGTGGATTCTTTGTCCAACTTATTGTGCCTCCTTTAAAATATAATAGGAATTGTAATCAAGTATCTGTGAGCAACCTGGTCTAGTGGAAGATGTCCCTGCCCATGGAAGGGTGGTTGGAACTGGATTATCTTTGAAGTTCCTTCCAACCCAAACTGTTCTATGATCTGTAGTATTAATGGTAATTCACCAGAACTGACAGAAAACCTCTTAAGATACATCAATGACAATAAGTGTAATATCCTCAAAGATGAGGTAGAGAAATAAGAGGAACTTGAAGTAAAACTGGAGACAGCAAAAACTTGTAATTCTCAACTAGGAATATATTAGTTTTGTTTAAAAAGGGTCTTATTACCAGAAGAAAACGGCATGGTGACCTTTTTTTTCCTGTTTTGTATGTAAAGAAGGATGCTTTACATTTAAATACTAGAAATATATGTTTGCCATATCGTGATAGTACAGGAGCTTGTTTAAAAAGTGCCAGTGATGTAGCATCATAAATGGGGACACAGAGGTGCCCTCTGACTTTACCGATGTCTTCAAGAGAAAACCCTGCTGAGACTGGTGCAGACATCCTTTATTTGAACTGTCATCTTCTCTAGTCAATTAAAAATGCTGTACTGTAAACGCAGGTTAAAATGTTACATGTCTCTGATAGTGGGTGCTGCCTGTGTGTGGGATATTGGGCAGAGGTTATGCTGTGGTACTCAGTTAAAAATCTGTGAACCCTTCAGGTTCAAGCAGCCTAACAATTTGGTTAAGGCCTCTTTGCTAGCTTGAAGTCCATGTATTTTTCCCTATTTTGTTCATGTGTAATGCTATGGAGAGCTTTAGAAACAGTACTGCTAACTGGAAGCAAAGCATAACATTGAAAAGAATAAACAACTGTTAAGATATTGAGGCTGTCAGACAAACAACCTGGCAGGAAATGTTTGCTGATATATAGGAAATAGCCAAAAAGACCTCCAAAATACTGCTGATATAAATCCAATGTTTGGGGTTTTTTTACTACAAGAGGTTGAAAGTGCAACAGCCATATGATTAAAAAGTGATGGACACAGAGCTCTGTAATACCTTCACGGCTGGCATGCAGCCTATGAGATTAAATTTCAGCGGTGAAGAGCAGATAGAAAAATATTTAACTGTCCCTCCATGTTGATATCTGGTTGCAGAGGCTATCGTCCAACAACTGAAGAAAAGCAGGTTGACTGTGATATATTGAGGGTTTAGAAACTTAATTTTTCCTGTTTCATCTGAGTGAGTCACAGTAGTTGAGACTACGCTTTGTTTGCTTTAAGTATTAAATACTCAGAAATAAGTAACATTTGGCAACACTTACAGCTTGCATTACACTGAGCTGGTAAATTGATTTATTGTTTTGAGAATTTTAGTACAAAATTGTATGAAAGCAAAAGTTCTTTTTACTGCTTAAAAAAGTGTTAAAAAGCTTTTAAAGTTTTTTTTAAAGTTCTGTCAGGTTCTTGTTTCTGCTGTGCTAACTAAGTCAGACTAGTTTGGAAGTTCAATTCCTGGACTCCTTTCAGCTAATTTTTTCTTTGACAGTTTCAGGATTTTATGTGCGTCTTCAGGAATTAATGAACATATTATTCCACAGTGGCTTAAATAAATCTGTATGCTTACCTTGTGCTTAAGCATTGTTTTGAATACAAGTCTTTTCCTGAATTTTTAATTTTAAGATTTGACTTTTTAGACTGTCGTTATGTCTGAGCACCCCCTGTGTTTTTTTGGCTGACAGCGCTCTCCTAAATTAGGGAGGAACTTTTATCTCTGCAGTGCAGCTGAGAAGCAAGGGGAGAGACTTCATGCCATACCTCAAGGTGTGCAAGAGTACTGTGGCACAGCAGGGAAAGAAACCTGGGTCTCCCAAGTCCTTGACTACAGCAATGTCACCAGATCTTGGAATTGTGAACTGCCTTCTTGATTCGTTTCTTGTCATGCAGCCGCTCAGTCCTGCTTGGACCAAGGAGTGAGAACTCATTTTATGTATGAACATTTACCCCTGAGCTCTGATTAAGAAGAGACAGAAAATGTTCAGTGAGTATGAACAATTGCAGCCAGCACTTGCAACTACTTCTTGTCTCAGTATTGGAAAAAAATGAGCCAGGGCTGACTAGTATTGCCTTTTATTAAGCTTTATAATCCCCATTGAACTCAATGTCTGAGTTCCCTGGGCTAGCATTTGTTAGCCCAACTCTGGGTTGGACCATCCTTCTTTTCCAATTATAGGCCTTAGCATTGGTGGTTTTTATAAATCTTCTTCTTCAACAATTTTTTTCCCCATGGATAAGACTGGGATATTGAATGACTACCTTTCTGTAAGCTAATCTAATAATGCAATGATTTTCAGACTCTGAGGTACAAAACGAGAGAAAAGCCTCTTTAGACTTCCTGCTTAATAAGATTTACAGTGTTTTTTATTATCCACAGACATAGTTTCATTCTTAGCTTGGAGTATGTTCGCTGCACAGTCAGCCTTCCTAAATTAATGCCTGATTCTTTTTCTAGCAGTTTTTCATCTCTTTTAATTGGCCACTCTTGTCACATTTTACACTTCCACTTCAGTGCCGGCTGGACGCTGCTCCCAGAGCTCATCCATTAACCTCCATTGATCCCCACCTTTCTCCCTTCCCATTACACCCTGCCAGCTCTGCTCTCTGTTGGCCATACAAAACTTTCAGGGCCTTCCCTCATGTATGCAGACATCCGAGAAAGAAATGCCTTATTTAATTCAATTTACCTTGTTTAGGTGAAAACACTTGAAAAAAATTGAGCCAGATCCAGTAGTGTCTTGTTTCAAATAAACATCTGATCTTTTTTGCGACTTTTAGGATGTCAAATATTGAAATTACAGCTTTAAAGGCAACATAAAGTTCTGCAATATTCAACTTCTGTGTCCCGTGAGATTTATCTACAGGAAAAATATCAGGTGTGTAAACTTAATTTTCAGTTATATAGTTAAAATGACATAACGTGCTGATATGTATTTTTACTATATAACTTTTCATACATAAAAACATACTTTTTTTCAAGCTAGATCCTAATTATATCAATAATAGCCAACACACACCTACTCCGCTTTTCTTCATGTAGGTGGTTGTTAGTGGTTTCTAGCAGAAAGTCTGTGGTCTGTTTACTTCTATTTTATGTATTTCCTCCTTTTAAAAATGAATGCTTTAGACTTTACTTGTGTTTATCTTACTTTACACCGACTTAACTGCATTAACTTCAACAGGGCTAACCATAATCTTCATTTACGTAGGAGGTAAAGTGTGCACATTTAGCTAATTCTCTAGGTGTCTGGGCTTGAAATGTAGTGTAATGGATCTTAGTCACTGCTATGTTTTCATGAAAACTGTTAAACCAACACTTTATTTGCAGAATTTCTCAAAGTAATGGAAAATAAAGACATTCAGGAGCATGCTTTTGGCTACAGAAATGCAAATCTAAAATGTGCATATTTCACAGTGAATGCTCCTGGGAGAAAGGAAGGAACTTTAGTGGGATCGAGGAAACTCAAAAATACCAGTGGTCAGCAAACATTTCCAGCTGTGATTCCTTGCTAAGTATTTTCTTAATATTTTCTTAATGCAGCCTTTTCTAGTTTTAATTTCCATGTCAACCAGTCGTGGGTTAAGCACAGTCCCTGCAAGTGCAGGTAGGAAGCAGCAGAGTGTGGCTTAACAGGAAAGATAAACCAGAGCACTTTGTTTCTCTCTGGTTTTAACACCAACCATTAAGCAAACCCATAGGTAGTGAAAAATGCTTAGACAAAAGGATGTAAACCTAAACTGCTGATGATCCCTCTGGGAGCTGGTGGGTTGGGTTCAGAGGGCAGACGCTTTGCTGGGTGCCCCCACAGACCTCCTGTGCAGAGAGCAGATGAGACCTTCTTCAGGTGGTTGGAAGAAACCTCCCATGGGCAGGCACTGGTCCTCATAGGAGACCTTAACTATCCACAGAAAACTGCTGGAGAGACATCAGAGCAGGACAAAAGCAATTCAGGAGGCTTCTGGAGTACATTGGTGTCAGCTTCCAGACACAGGGCATGTTCTGCCTGGACCTGGTATGTCAAACAGAGAACTAGTCAAGGGTGTCAAAGTCAAGGGCAGCATTGACTGCAGTGACTGTGGGATGGTGGAGTTTAAGATACTGAGGAGATGAGAAAAATAGTAGTTTCACAACTTTCAGGAGAGCAGGTTTTGACATATGTTCCACATAACACAGTTCTTTATGTTTCACATAACATTTGCATGGACAAACTGGTGATGTTTGAGAACTGGGCAGTGCAGTAAACTGGGATGAAGGGTCTGACAATCTCCATTTCACACACCAAAGTCTCACAAAACCTAGTGGTCCTGCCTTTCCCATGTGTGTTCCTGGGTACCACTCACTGCCCAGGAAGAAATTTGGAGAAAGACTTGTATGTTATCCAAGTCACCCCTGCCCACTGCTGAGCTGCTCTCAGAAATTCTTCAAAGTTGCAGAGGGAACTATAACTTCACACAGTATGACTTTAATTGGAAAAGGAATATGAAGGAAACATCTGTTAGTGAAATCTGGTCCATGGACCAGCCTGTGCTGAGACCCACTGGGTGTAGTTATTTAAAATGACATAAACCATTATAGGAAACACAACACATGAATGGAATAAGAGGATGTAATTGGAGTTTCACTTAACAGGGGCAGCAGCAATGCCTTCAGGCCTGTGCTCTGCTTGCAGGAGCCGCAGACTGGTTTTGCCTCTTGGATGGTACAGAGATTAACATACCTCTTTTTACTTCTGAGGGGTGGTATGTCTGTGTCATAGACCAGGTTCAGACATACCCATTCCTGCTTCTACACCACCTCTGCCTTCAGACTGCTCTGCCCGGCTTTCTTTAACTCCCATTTGTTCTCTGATGCTGCCTTCTCTCTTAGTTGGTAATGAATATTTTTATGTTCTTCTATTTGTTGTGAAGTCTTGATGAGGGTCTTGCTGTTCCATTCTTACAATGTCATGTGAGTGAACATCCACTGTTTCCAGGTTTTGTCTCTGCTGTGCAGGCATTGCTGAATTGAAAGAGCTTTCTGGGGGAGCTAGGCTGCCAAATGAGTAAAAATGGGAGAGAGTGAGCAGTCAATCAGTTTTATGAAAAGCTCTAAGTGTGAGGACATGGAAAAACTCCTTGTTCTTGCAGACCTCTAACTGGATCTCTCCTCCATTTTACAGTCAATACAAGCGAATATAGATTTGATGTCTCTTTATAAAGCATTATATTCAAGATCTTTGGAAATTACCTCTTTTTCTGTAGACAACTCTTTGCTAATGGCTATTTTGATCCAATAAAATTAGATCCCTGCCAGACACTTCCATCTTTTCCAAAAATAACAGAGATAGCATCTATTTTATATCTATGATATCTAGAAAAGCTATAATTTCTGCTTGCATTTTAGGTTTAATGCTTTGCCTGTCTCCTCTGTCCTCCCTGGACATCTTTATGAGTACAAGTTACCCCAGACCCATATTCTCCCCTGTGGTTCATCTTCAGAAGGTGACTGAGGAACAGGAACATACTGAAAACCATGAGGGATTGAATCTCTGTCTCAGAGGGGCTTGTTCCCCCTAAACCCTGATTTAACAAGATGCCCTTCTCTTGTCATTGCCTGCTTGGGTCCCTTCAGTAATTGCTTGAGCTGCAGTTATTTGCATTCACCCTTTGCATCCTTCCCTCCTGATCCTCCCACCCAGGCATTCCAGCTTTGCCCTTCACAGCTGCTGGTGCTCTTTTTGTCAGACTCTTTCCCCAGTTTTCACTACAGACTTTCTGTCTTCTATCCCAGAGTAAACCCCAGCTCACTGCTGCTGTGTTTCCCTTCTTTCCCACTAATCATTGCAAATGGATATCCTCAACTCCATGGGATTTATAAACATCTTCAGTGAAAAGGTGCCATTCAATCTGATTTCCTCCTTGTTCTGGGAGCTTACCTGGCACTCCTTGCTAATGCATTGGGCTCAACAGCTTGAGTTGGGTTGTAGAAAGGCACTGGTCTTCATATGAAGAGGTCAGGATAGGAGTAATGCCCCTGTTCCATGCCTCATTTGAACTTGTCCTGCTCCATTTTCCAGCCCTTACTTTTGTAACAAATTTCTCACTAGAGAGACCTTTATTGCTCTTAATTTTCTCTCCACAGATACACTGACACACTAATCAAGTAATTTTTCAATCTTTCTGATAAGCTAAACAGATTAAGCTTGTAAAGTCTGTTACTGAAAAATATTTTTTCCAACCTTAATAACTATTTTTTCCCCTCTTTTCTGCCTCCCTATTTTTCTGCATTCTGTTCAGACACCAGAATGGTTACAGGGTTAATACTACCAATGGCAAATACAAAAGTAAATTATTTCTTTCTGGTTGTTGCCTGTTTATATGTCTCATAATATTTTTAATGCGATGTGGCAATAGAAGCAACAGTTGCCTATTCATAGAATCATGGAATGGTTTGGGTAGGAAAAGTCTTTAAAGATCATCTCCATCCAACCCCCTGCCATGGGCAGGGACACCTTCCACTAGACTACATTGCTCCAGGCCCCAGTTTCCTGTGACTCTTCCCATGCAAGAACATAAAAATGGCCTTTCAGGGTTAGACTGAAGACCCATCTTGTCCAGGGTCCTGTCTCTGACAGCACCCAGGGGTTGATGCAGGGGAGTGATACAAGAATACAGTGAATGAGCACAGCAACTCATAGCAATTGTAGCAGTTTGTGGCTCACTCAAGAAGTAGTGCTGCTGTATTCAATCTCTCTTACAGTCTTTTTGTCCACCCACCTTTTTTTTTGAACCTAAGGAGACCTTTTGCATTGAGAACTTACCATGGGAAGAGACTCTAAAGCTCAGCTGTGGATTGTGTGGCATGACATGCCTTTTTTTTTGTTCTCAGTGTGCCCTCTGCTACTTTGGTTTGACTTCCTCTGCTGCTTCTGATAGAAGAAGCTGTGAACAGCCATTCGCTGCTCACTTATTCCATGTCACACATGATTTTATGAATCTGTATCATAAGTCACTTAGATGAGTTTAAAAACTGATATTCATGGCAGGTCTTCCACTCTCTAAGACCCTTTGTAACCTGAAGAAATGCAGATGTATTCATTTGTATATGTTGGTATCAAAATAATGCTCTCTGAGTGTTCTGCATTGCCCTTAACAGTTCCCTTGTCCTGTGCTTGTTAAGAAATAAAAGGGCTGTAATATTGTTTCTATGCAGTGTTTTCTTCAGGAGCTTCTTTTTAAAATGATGACATTTGGTCTTTTTTACACTTTTCCTCCCAGACAGGTTGACAGTAGCCACAGCTCAGTAACAGCAATCACAGAATGATAAAATGGTTTGGGTTGGAAAGGACCTTCAAGATCCTCTAATTCCAACCCCCCTGCCATGGGCAGAGACACCTTCCACTAGACCAGGTTGCTCCAAGCCCCATCCAGCTTGGCCTTGAACACTTCAGGGATGGGGCAACATACAGCATCTTTTAATTTAAAGGATTCCTATACCTAATACTTCTAAAAAAGTCTACGAATTCTTCTCATTTAGGGAGGCAGATTAGGAAGGCTTCAGTGTAATTCCCTGACTTCAGGTGAATTTAACCCACTGATTTGCTGTTTTGTATTTTATTTTGTGTACGTAAAATACATTCTGATCCATATAAAATATCAAGGGTTTTATATGGAAAATACTGGCTCGTGTGCAGAGGACCAGTTATGCATTTCTTGACAGAAAAAATTAAAAGCAAATCTTGTCTCTCCTTGCCTGCGTCATGCACTGGCACCAAGTCACCTCCTGAATGAGTAGCCCGTTCCATATGCTTGGTCTTCTGAGCCAACAGCATTGCATAAAAGGGTTTGGGTGCTGCAGTGCATTTTAACATGATGCTGGTGATAATTTGAAAGAAACCACCCTGCAAAGTATTGCATAGGCCTATAAAGAATCTTACAATGAAAATAGGGTTATTTCAGTTCTGTATTCTACTACTACAACAAAAAAACCTCATTAAAATGGGAACACTGGGAAGTAATGGACAATTGCTTGGCACTGGTCTGTCACAAGTGTTTAGAATGTAATGTTGAATCCTCCTTCCCAAGGAATTACATAAGGAAATCAGAGAAAAGGTTCAGAGAGATGCTGGTTTTTGCAGTCTTCAAGGGGGGATGTTTTAACCTGGTAATGACAACTATTGTGGTGGGGAAGGGTGTGTGGGATGGTGGTGGAAAAGAAGAAAGGAGAGGAGAGGAGAGAAGATGAGAGGGGAAGGAAAGGAAGGGGATGGGAGGGGAGGAGAGGAAAGTTAACTGTTAAAAATAATTTGGGTGTCTTTTCACTTACTCATAAAGTTAGTCAGAACAAAATTCTTTTCCCAGCTTTTTTCAAATTAGGATGTTATTAATTTTTCTGAGGATTTTTTATTTCAAAATGCTGCTGTTAGGCACCATGAATAATTCTCCTCAGTCAGATAACCCCCTCCAAAGGCAGCTGGTTTCGGATTTGCATTATCCAGAAGCACTGAAAATGCACTTAAACAGTGTTTTGACTGCAGTGCATGTGAGTAGGAGAATGGGGACGTTTCCAATAGTAATGCAGGCTCTGTGCTGTTTGCCTCTTGTTATGATCCTGACACAAATAGGACTAGGTGCCTTTAATGAGAATCTGTACAAAACCTTGAAAAAGCTTATGTAGAATCTTGGAACAATCCCTGCAATATGCTGAAAAACGTGTCTAGAGCCTGAGCAGAGCTCACTGCCAGAGTGAAGAGAGAAGATAAGTCTTTCAGACACTTGTAACTGATATTTGGGGGAGACAAAGGTTTACCAGTAGTGGCAAGGATGGCAAAATGGAAACTTGACTTACAGAGCTGTTGTGAGTGAAACCACAAAGTTTCATGTTTCCATAGCCCTTCTCAGATCTGTCATTACTTAGAAACCTCACAGGACCTGCAGAGCTGCATATCTAAAGACTTTCTGTACTTTGTAAAACAGCATTTAACCATGAGCTACAGCAGCATTATCTTATGAACCTGCCCTGCTTTTGTAATTTTTAAAATGTGACTTCTTATATGGAACTAATTTTGGTAATCGAGATGGGAGATGGGTCTCTATATCATTACTATCCCAAGTAGTAACTTGGGGATTTTGAGAAGGTGGTTTTTCTTCTTAGCACATCCAAACCAGCACTTAAGTTTTCTTTTATTAGATTGAATTGTTGGAATAAACAATTAGTCTGTTGATCCAAAATCATAAGCCAGTTTGGGAGTGAGAAGAGAATCTTGGGTGTTACTTCACAGAAGAAAAAATAGATGCTGTGAGCAATAGTTAACTATTCACAGTATAAAGTGTTTCCAACATAGGACCTCACTGGAATTGTTTTAAAGTTTCCTAAAGGTGCAACTAAATGTGTGTCAGTAGAAACAGACTCAGACTTGCTCTCCCACTTTCCTCTTAGGTTCCCAACTTCTATTTTGCCAGGAGGAGAAAAGTAGATTACTTGCTGTATAAGCTGTCTGTCAAAATTTCTATAAATCAGGGCTAAAAGTAAATAATGAATCTTTTTCCAGCTTTCCCCTCTCCTGTCTCATACATATACATTCATACGCAGAAATAGCATATTTTCTGTGCAAAGGTTCCTCTCTTTTCAAATAAAACCAATACATTTTTTCAACATGTCACAAGCCGTGGATAACTTGATTACCTCATGCTCCTAAATTCAGCTGTTAATTATTTATTTGGAGGTGTTGGGCGAGCTACCACAATTAGCCCTGACATATCAAATAAATAGGTTTTTATGGTAATTGGTGGTTGATGCCATGATGCTTAGAATAGGTTTCAGTGTTTCATTCCTGTCTTGGAGCTAACTGCAATTTTTAATTTTGCAAAACACTTTAGCGGACCGAAAGAAAAAATAATCACATTACAAGTGAGAAGTGTTGAGTAAATTTCTTTTACAAAAAATGCACCTGTTATAAATTTAGCACTTAATTGATGGCATTACGAAGGGCTGAGATGGAAAACAAACAGGAGGAAACCTAATAATCCGTGAAGTCAGGAGTCTGCACCTGCAGCTCGGTCGTGGCCTGATTTCCAGCCTGCAGAGGGGCTGTTGAGGAGGTGGAAGCTTTCAGTAGCAAGACAGAATCATCTTCCAGTACTCTGTGCCTGTGGTGGAGAAGTGTCCAGCTGAGAAGAAAAGAGGTAGGCAATGACCTTTCAGTTCTTATTTACTTTTATGGCCTTGGCCAGAGTGTTGTGATGTGCTGTCGCTTCCAAGGCAGCAGGGCAGGGCAGTGGCTCTCCAGGTTTTCCTCCTGCCAGATTGCACTCACTCCATGGACAGGCTGCCCTCTTTGTTTTATCCTGTTTGTTGTTTGTGTTCAACTCTAGGCAGGCAATTTGGGCTTCTCACATCCCAGTCAACTGGGAAAAAGCCCCAGATCTGGCTGCATGGTGATACAGCCGGGCTGTGCAGGCACATAGATCCAGATCTACAATGGCTTCTGGCTGACTGGAAGATGTCCAAGCTGAAGGACTCCTTCTCATCTCACTCTGGGTCTTCTGAGAGAACAAGAGAGCAGCAGGATTTGGGGTTGTAGAGCAAGTCTACCCATCCAGGAGCTCACTTAGCATTCCTAATGCTGCCTCTCTCCTTCCATTATGATGCAGGAAGTCTGTACCTTGAAAGACATTCAAGGATGATAAAAAGGGCACTTTGAGAGCTTTACTGTATCTGAGGCTTCCATGCCTCCAGTAGAGTAAGATGTTATTCATACATCTTAGCTGATATGTTTCCCAGGGAGCTTCAAGCATTCTGGTTCTTCCCATTTTCCTTGGGTTACATCAACTAGTATTTTCAATCCACATTTGGGTCTAAGTGTCAGACATATGGTCCTGGATTCCTCACCAGTTTTCTCTCCAGAAGTTCTTCAATGTCTCCATCTCCAGAGGGGTGCTGTTTTTATGCTGTGGACATGGGCAATTGGCCAGAAGTTTCTACAATGCAATTTGCTGAGACTATAGTTAAAAGTCCCAGAACAATAATTTTTATACTGAAAAGTCACAGAGGGCTGATGATATTTCTGCTCTTTTCTGCTTATAGGAAGATGCTTTTCAAAGGCAGCTTTGAGGGAAATGGTACATTCTGCTCCCTAGGGCTGGAGGTTTGGTGGGTGCACATTTCACAGATGGACTCTGTGCAAGGAGATCTGTGTCTCAGCATGCTCAAAGATCAGTTCATTACCATCCCTCAGAAGTTGGCATTAGGGAAGCATTTTTAGCCATGTCTTCCTTTCCTTACTAATCAGAATTCTGTTTCATTTTGCAAATATGTAGTAATTGCTCTGTACAGCTAAAGCCATTGACCTTGCTGTCTTTAAATCCAGTATAACTCTGTTCTGAGCGGCTGAGAGACAGACTTTTTTCCCTGATACGAATATAATTCCTCTGCAATGCTGTGTGTTAAACTTCTGTGTTAAGAAGAACCTTCTTCAAGAAACAGGAGCCACAAGCATATTTTATAAAGAGCAGATAGATTTTGGGGTGCTTTATTGTGGATGGATGAGGAGAACTGTATGATAGGGTATCTAATTTCATATAAAATGGGAGAACTGTATAAATTTTTATTGGAGGACAAATTAACTCTCTGGATTTCCAGAAGGCTTACAATTTTCTTTTTTTTTCGCTGTCCTGAAGAGGAAAGAAGTTTTGAAGGAGAAGATACAGTAATGTCTGGGATATGGGGAACTGTGTTCTACCCCTGTGCAGGGATAGTGTCTGACCTGGGAGGGTTCCTCTGTAAATCCCCACTGCACTAGTGATCTGGGATAGTATTTCTGTTGCTTGGTCAGTGGAGGGAACAAGAAGAATCCTGCTTTTTTTTTTATCTCTTTAGAAATTCCCGGCCAATTATTGTGGCCTCTTACATTGAGTTGTTTCTCATTCTATGCTTCCTTCACATACTAAACTGCCCTTTTCAAGGGGATGAACTTTTTATGAGATAAACTTGTGAACTGACTCCGACAGACTGTTGTTGTCTAATACTGAGGGAGATAAGGCTTTTTAGCCTTTATCTGTTCCTTTAGGCATCTGTATAAATTCAGACAGTGGTACTTGATGTCATGATTGGTTGAATTTTAATAGAAGTTTGAATTGAATTTTAATAAGACTTCTATAGTGGCATATAAAGGCAATTATACACACAGTTCAGGAAACTAAAGTCATCTCTCCATTCAGCCAGGGGATGAGCTACCTTCAGCCCAGTGCTCTGCGAATTTGTTCCCTTCCTAAATGAAGTAATTTATGTACATAATTGTTTCTCCCTTTGAATACTCTCCTGTCTCTATCCTAACATCGTTAAAATACATAGTGGAAGAGTATCTACCTAACAAACACCTACCTGTATATAATCTTATGCTAGCAGTAATTATGGGCTATGATGCAATAATAATACAGTGCAAATCTTATAGATGCCCCATTTGAACATACTTTGGAGCGGTGGGTTTGGTGTTGCTGTGATTGTAGAGCTCCCAAGGTTGTTGCAGTAGACACAGCATGCACGTGTGGCAGGGGAGATGTAGTGAAGCTCTCATCCAAACACCAAAAAAGACTCCAGTTGTTGACAGTAAAGAGAAGAAGGGAAATGACAAAGATGAGCATAATCTGCTCTTACTTGTGTGCACATGGCCTGGCACGGACACTTGGGTGAGACATCTCTGAAACTGCTGCTGTGAACAGGGACAGCTGTCACAGTAAAGGTTTGCAAGACTGTTTAGTTTAAATGCAAGGAGGAACTGAAATATGAATGAATTTCATAAAAAGATGATATAATCCATCTCCAGTGTCTCACATCTACTATCTCTCCACTTCTCTGTAACCTCTTGAGAATGGATTTTCCAGTGGGAAAATTGAAATCCCACTGTAACATCCCATTCCCTCGACAAACTCCTGTCTCCCTGTGTGATGATTTCATGCTGTCACTGAGAACATAACTTTGGATTGTGTGGACTGTATGGCATAAACACAGGCTTCTTTGATGTTGGTCTGCTTCTGCTGGGATGTGACTGTATTGGTTGGCTTTAAGAGCATGTCTGAGAGGAAAGTAATCAAAAACTGATTAACAGCAAAATTTAATGAAGTCAGAAGAAAGAAAATGCTGCGCCTGTGTCTACCTGAAGGGAAAGATACAAACTAAAATGCAGCATGTTAACGAGGACTGAAGCAATCTTATTCATTTCTGAACTGGCTTCTGCCAACTTCTGTGCATTCTGACATTCTGCATAAAACTCCATTAATTTAAATGAGTTTTGGGGTATCCCCAGGTAGAAAGAATCATATATTCTTTTTCATCATAAAATTATCATCTTTTTTTTTTTAAATAGTGGATGCCGTTTTGAGGTAAGGAAGGCAAAATTTTTGCTGTAAATGATGGGAGCTTATTTTACAGGTACAGTTAGATCCTCCAGTGTGTTGCATTGCCCTTAAGACACCAAATGTTAATTTGTGAGTCAGAAATAATAAAAACAAGTGAGTATTTTCTTTTCTTCAGGTGTGCCTTGATGTTATGTCTCCTGTTTGTAGCAGAGGACTGGTCTTTTAGGGAGAGGAGAGGTCATTAATGTGTTAGTGAGAGCTTTTCAAAATCTCAGTTTTCCCTTTTCTGGCCCCACAACTTGATGAAGTGTATTTGTGTGACAGTCAGTGTGTTTGATGGGGAGGATTATCAATGTAAAGCTGACACTTAAAAATTGGGTAAGGTCTGCTTGTGTTTCCAACATCTGTACAATGAACAGAAATCATGTGCAACTGCACCCATAAAAAAGCACTTGAGATTGCTCAATAGTGTAGCCATTTTTATTTTTTTTTCAGAATAGCATTACCCATATTGAAATACACTGTATGTGATGAAAGCCTGGTTTTCTGTAGGAACACATTGTTTTTAAAAGACTTAATCTCATGGATCACTTTTATGGCTTTCCATTTCTGTTCTTTCTCCGTAGTCTAAACAATAAGTCTTTCTATCCACAGGCAGTTTGTGCTGCTTCCTCAGGGTCCCCATTCTGGGGATTGCTTTTTTTACAGGGTTTTATACTGCACTAGAAATGAAGATGAAATAAACTGCCCAGATGGGACTTTAAAGATATGGACTGTGGAGATGTGCAATCGACATGTGCCATGAGCGGTTTCTGAGAGTCCTGCAGCGTTGTAAGGGAATAGCACCTTCTTTTTGCTTCCTTTAATAGAACCACAGTATAGTTTGGGTTGGAAGGGACTTAAAGCCTCGTTCCAACAACCTGCCAGGTTGTTCAGACACCCATCCACCTGCTGAGGTAATACTGGAGGGGTGTGTGTGAATAGTTTCTATGGTTCACACAGAACGGTGTGGAAGCATCTAATCATTTTCATACTGGCTGATGGAGTTGATTGATAATGATTTTAGTTTGGTCATTTAACGATGCAAGTCAGTGTATTGTCATTACTAAGTCTCTGACAATCTATTCACATTTAAACTTTAAATGAAGACTTCAAATGTCACCTTTTAAAATGCTTTCTGACTAATAAAAATTTAAAATCTCATGATTATCATAAAGTTGCATTCTAAATTTCTCAGTAGTCAGTTTGCAAAATGCAAGGGATCCATGGTGTACTCCAAGATGAGCCTGGTTTAGGTTTTAGGGGACCAGGACTCTGGAGCAGAGCACCTATGTCCATCAGCCAGGACATAATTCAAAATGCACATCCAAACACTGGGCCTGTAAGTAATATAATTCACTTTTGGATGCAGGGTGACATTCTCATAAAAATGTAGTACATCAGTAAAAGAGCACTTCTGTCACAGAGAGCAAACCTGAGCCTTATATTTTGCTAGAAACCTAAACTCTCTAACTCTTCAAGAGCCATTTAATTTACATTAAATAATTTCTTAGTGCAAGCAAATGTCTCTTTGTACCAGCAGTATATTCTCCTGAGTGCTAGAAGTCTTGCTTTTACTTGCCAGTACATCAGAGGCTTAATTACAGTATGTGTTTGAAACAAGGATAATAGCAAAGAATATAGATATTATTAATTGTGTGTCAGATCATACATTGAAAACCCTAAAATAAATCTGTAGCCTAAGTTCACACTATTGAAAGTTGTAATTTATACTATTGAAAGTATAAAATCATGTAGGTGAAGAGAGCTGTAACTTAAAAGCTGAAGATATTTTTATTTTCAAAAGGTGATGTAGGTTCAGTGACAATGCTAACATAAAAATGTTAAGATATATAGAATGAGCATTTTGCTCAAGGGAATATTGTATCTTATGGATTTTAATGTCTTTCAATAAACTTTCCCCAGTTCCACTTATAAATACTTGAGCAGTAACTCATAAATAAAATAATATTAATTGAATAAGTTAGTAAGTGATTTCAGCACTGATTGCCACCACATCTGTGCTCAATTACCCGAGGAGCTGTCCTGGGCAGTTCCTGTTGCAGCTGCATTCACCCAGCTCTTACTCCAGTGCTGATTTAGAGGAGACTGAAGTAATCTTTTACAAGTTTATTTTACAGTCTGGTCAAAAGGTTGAGAGCTAAAGCTTAAATTGATAATGTCCAAGTGAATGAAGGCATTACGTGGAAATATAAAGCTTTAATTGATAGACATAGCTAAAAAAAATGATAATAAAATGCCATTTTAAGCCAAAAGGCTTGCCAGTAAAATTTCTAGCAAGTGAAGGCTGATCACAGAGCGATCCCCAAGTGCCCTGGAGCACGAGGAAGGGGAGAATGTGCTGTTTCCAAGAGCATTGCCTCACCCCAGCCATGTCTTTGGCAGCTCCAGGAGGAATACAGGTTTGTAGCAAATACCAGCACATTAGCTGGGAGCTGCCTGGGGCACCACACTGGGCTTGGGCTGACCTGTGTCCTGGATCAGAGGAGCCACATTCCCAGATAAGCTGTGCTGGAGGGGAATTGCAGAGGGCTTGGGGTTCATATCTCTGGTTTGCTCCATGAGCCTGGTGCTCCCACGATACAGAGCAACACCAGCAGGAACTGGGGAAATTTACTGTCCTGCTCATTCTAACTACCCATTTGGTGAGTGCACAGGGTGGTAAGTTCTCCCCCTTTCCTTTCCTGCTTCCTTCTCTGGCTGTCCCAATGATTTGTGGGAATGAATTATTTTTAAAGTTGTCTTTTTAAAAAAGTGATTTTTGACTTGACAATCTTCCTGTCAAGCGCACTTGAGCAGAAGGGCCCACACAGGGCAGGTGCTGCTGCTGAGCAGATCAGAAAAGATGACAGTGGGCAGTTAGAAATCTGGTCTGTTAAAGACCTTCAGGGTTTGCATTGTTGTATTTCCTGATGATTTATTTTTTAAATAAACTTTCTGACAAGAACAGTGTTCCGATGTCAAAGCCTGATTCCTGTCCCCTTATAATGCCTTTAAAATAGTGAGCAGTCTTCTGCTTGCCTGTTAATCTTAGCCAGGGTCTTCTTCCAAAGAAAAGGCACGTATGAAATGCAGTCTGAATACAGTTAATTTGGTGTCTTTTGCAGAAAATGTAGCACAAAATTTTGAGACAAAAGAGGCTTTCAAGTTTTCTGTGTCCCACGGAAGGGGAGGAACTGAGGGAACCATTGTTAGGTGACAAAGAGCATAACCAAATTCGCACTGCAGGAAAAATGAGGATAAGAAAGAAACTATTTTCTTTAAGTTTTTGAAAAGGTTGTTTTTCTGTTCATTATAGGTGAATGGGATCAGCATATTATTTCATAGCAATGTTAAAAGATGTTCCGAACTGAACACCTAATTTAATTCTTGATCAGGGAGCCTCTCCTCCTGTTTTCTGGAATCCCTAATTAAATGTCAGGCTGTGTTCAAAGACTTTAAGGGATTGGCCACTATTGGTTTATTTTAAAATTGTGGTATTGGTTGTATTAATAATGATACTCTCATTGACAGTATGTACAGCAGTCAATAAAACCCTCACTTGTTTAATCTTTTACTGTATAGGAACCAGTTTCCTGACACACTGATAAAAAGCACTCTATAAATATCTTTGGCCTTTGGAAATAAGAGACCATTTTTTGCACTTTCTATATCCTCAAAGTATTTGCTGAAGCAGAAGTGAACCATTTTGGAGTGGTTTGCTCATTGCACGTTTCCCTTCCCGTTTAACAAGATATTAAAAAAGATACCCTTCAGGGCAGGCAGTGAAATGTAACAGCAGAAAGGTCACCCAAAGAGCACGAAGATGGCCTTTGAAGAGCTATTTCTGCAGGAAATAGGGAAGAAAAATTTGCTTTCTGAAATTTCATTTCAGGAATAAGAGGTTTTCTTCTCTTCCCCTCCTCCTCCCCTTTTTTTTTGAGCCCAGCATTGCCAGTTTTCCCCCTGCATGACTAGCAAGTGCTCTGTTTTAAAGTTTTAGGATACTTTTCTCAATATTCTGAATATGTTATAGGGGGCCCAGAGAGCTATGAATTAAAGTTGTACCTAGCTTGTCTAATTTTGGGTTGTGCTTTAAAGGCCTATTTTAGCTTGTGGAAAAATTAATAGGTCTCTGTTTTCTTAAAATGTCATTACTTTTTATAGCTTTGATATAAAATTTCTTGCCTGATCGTGTTAGCAAGGGGATGAGACTTTCTGATTGAAATAAAGGAGTGCTGACAAGGCCTGCGTGTGTAACTGGGGTCAGCCAGGATTTTAAGATTGATGGTGGCTGGTTTGTCTTCAAAAATCCTTAGTAACAAATACTTGTGCCATGATGTTGTTAATCCTCCAGTTTAAATGGAAGTCATCACACTTCTTTGCGCATGAGTACAGGAAAGAAAATAGTGCACAGGAGGAGGAATTGCATCTATGCTTTTGCTCTTTTTCGATTGCTTCAGGTCACCCAAACAATTTAAAGACATTACTGGTGCTACAGCATCACTGTTGGAGAGCTGCACGTCTCACTCTAGCCTCATGGTTTTAGAGGAAGTCATTGAAAGTGTTCCTGTTATCTTTCTTCCTGAATTTCCAGTTCACTTTGATATTACTGTTAGGATAATGAGTTATCAGAAACATCTTTCTACAGATGAGGGGAAAAAAAAAAAGTTTCTCTGGTTTGAAGGTAGGTTGGCTATTAGAAAAAGGTTCTTCTTGTTCACCCAGAGGGTGATCGGGCACTGGAACAGGCTCCCCAGGGAAGTGGTCACAGCACAAAGTTTGACAGAGTTTAGAAGTGTTTGAGCAATGTTCTCAGGCACATGGTGGGATTTTTGGAGTTGTCCTGTGCAGGGCCAGAAGCTGGACTTTGATGATCTCTGTGGGGCCCTTCAAACTCAGAATATTCCGTGATTTTGTGAATGAAAGTTTTGCAGCCCCTGATACCTTAATAAAGCAGTAAAGGGTGAGGATGGGAGTGGAATGCAATTCCCCAACTAATTAATCACTTAACAAAATAAGTGAATAACTAAAACTGTTTTAATGGTCCAAGTAGATTAGTCAATGGAGCAATGATACTTCTCTGACTCGCCAGTTAAATTTAGTAAATGAATTATGATAGATTAACCAGAAACTTTCCATTTCACTTTTATATTTTTCCTTTCAATTTTCTGCTACCTATATAGAAATAACATTCCTTGGGGTGCTCTGTTATTTGTTTCCTTCCTACAGTTTTCAGACTGCTCTTTAGAAGCTTTTTTTGCTAGAGATCCCTGCATTGAAGACCTGTATATATTGTGCTTTACAGCATAGAGCCATCCCAGTTGCTAAATTTGGATCAAACCATAAAGACATTTAGGTGTGCCTCTTTGCTAAGGACATATCTTTCAGAAAAATGAAATGTGTTCAACGATCCCAGCATGAAAAGTTTTGCAAAGAAATGGCCAACTCTTAGTTGAGCTGCTGCTTACTTCATTTCAAGTTTGAAGATGGATGCTGGAAGGCACTGAGACTGTTGGTGTTTTCTTTTGCTTTTTTGGGGAGGTTTCTTTGTTTTTTCTTTGGTTGGTTGGTTCTTTTTTTTAGTGTTTGGGGTTTTTTTTGTTTGTTTGGGGTTTTTTGCTTCTGTTTCATTTCCCTGTGAGAATTTGTATTTCATAGATCATCTTAATGCTTCAGGAACTTCTTAAAAGCTCAAACCAAAATAAGCATTGTTCTTCTGGTGTGTGAGTGACTTTGTGATGAAAAATGGAAAAGTAATGTTAGCTTTTGTCACCTAATCGAAGGGGCACAAATACTTGAAGCTTTGTTACTCTGCTGATTGCCAGAACTCAGTCCTTGCCCATGCTCAGTGCCTATTTCCACAATGGTTTTGCTTTCCCCTTAAACATTTTAAAGAAGTTAATCTAACACCAGATAGTCTAAATTCAGGAAACTATCATTTTGGTATGTGTAAATTCTCTGGTAAGGTTGTTAAGACACAAGTGTTACTGAGGCAAAATGCTGAAAGTAGGATATTATCAGAGAAACATTTTTTTCTTTTCATGCTCTATTGTTCTTAAAGTAAATCTCTTTGTCAAAAGATTGTTGACTTAGCACAGTGTGCAGATGCTTAATTACTTACAATTAAAAGTACAGGATAGGAAGTGTCACCTGTAGCACAGTTAGAGCTCTTGTTCCCCAGCCTGGCCTGTAGAGGAATTATCATTTGTACGAACTAGATAAAACTACTGTACTGGTTTGTGCTACTGTGCAGTTCTTGAGAAAGCCTGTTGCTAACTGTGAGTTCTGGAATCTGTCACTATTGCCTAGAAAACACCCTGTTCTTTGATCTCTGTTTTTTCAGTTTGAAAAGCAGGGGTGATTTTTTGCAACTGTTTGGCTGCTAATGTTGTATTGCTGCACGATGAGCCTACACTGTGCAGCAGGGTGCTTAGCAGGGGTGCTAGTTTTCAAAATGATCTAAGCATGACACAGTGAAATAGAGACACAGCTGCTGGTATAAAGAACATCATAATTCTCTGTGTGCTTGCTATTGCCTTCTGTATTTTATTTCTCCATTCCCCCAGAGGTAACACTGGGAACTGAGTCACAACAAATCAGCTGCATTTGGTCAGACTGGGGGTCCCCTGGCTGCATGGAAGCTGAAGATGCTCTTAGAACCAGAAGAAACAAGGAGGTCACTTTATCTCTTCTCTAATGACCAATAGGCTTTGGGTTTCCTTCTATGCCTCCATTTCTGGAGTGCTTAAAGATGTGGATAAGTTGTGCTGTGGATAAGTTGTGCCATGTCTAAATTGTACCCGTAGCTCTCACTCCTTGAAAAGCAAAGATGCTTTTTCCTCTAGCAGCCACCACAAAAAAAAAAAAAAAAGAAGTGCAAGAGTACAGACTTAGATATTGAGCATCATGTAAAATCTTTGTTTGGAAGGGAAACTTCTGGAAGCTGTGTAGTCACACCTGCTACTCAAAGGATCCCTGACCTCAAGGAGGTGCCACCAGCAAATTTAGCAAATCTCCAAGGATGGGTAACTCACACTTTCTCCTAGTGTGCATATTTTTTTTCCATGTCTCTAATCAAGATTTCCTTCACCACAGTTTGTACCCACTGTCCCTTTCCTTCTCCTGTGCACCTCTGGGCAAATCAGACCCTGTCCTCTGTGCAAACTTCTTTTATGTCAAGATATTGATGGTGAGAAGCCCCTGAGCATCCTCTCCCAGCTTGTTTAGTCTTTTCACATGTATTGTGTGCTCCAGCCTCCAACCTTGTGAATTCATTCCAGTTTGCTAACATCTCTCTTTTACTGGGGGAGTCCCAAAACTGGATATTGTATCCCAGGTGAGATAGGTGAGTAGAGGGGAATAATATCTTCCAAATGAGCTGCAGACTCAGGAAAAAACCCTTAACTGCTGCCTGGACAACTGTACTAAGGTTGTTCTTTCCCAAATGCAGGACTTGCCTTGTGCAGTTTCTGGCAGCTTATTCTTTGAGCTTCTGGATGTCCCTCTGAAAGGCAAAATCCTCCAGCATCTTCACAACTCTCCCTCCCCAGTTTGGGGTCATCTGCAAACTTGCTGAGAGCACATTCGTCTGGTCAGCCAGGTATAGATGGGAAATGGCATCAGCTCTGGTACTGACCACTGAGAAACATCCCTTGTAACCAGTTGTGGAAAATTCAGGCTCAGTAGCAGCACTCTGGCTATGGTCAGATAGTTTCTTTTTACCCATGGAAAGAGAAAATTACTTCAAGAAGCAGGGGCTCATTTCTTTGAAATGAGAAAGTTCAGTTCTTAATGTCAGATGGGGTTTTTCTGAATGAGAATATTCTTTGCTGAGTTTTATGGCAATGTAGTAGACTAGAATTATTCCATAAAAAAGCAGGAAAGGATAGTTCTTGTAGTTTTTTGTATACAATATGATAGTCAGTTGTGTTCTAATAGGCTTACTATTAGCTCTCATCTATTTCAGTTCAGCTGCAAAAAGTCAAAAGTACTGCTGCAGTTATTCTTGACAAAATGCCCTTTCAAAAACCGGCTTAAAGCTTCACATAACCACTGGTATGGAACTGCTGGTGCTGGTGCTGGTCTGCATTATATTGATGTATCCTTATGCCTGTGGAAGATGAATGCACTGAGCATCAGATGAGTTTGATTGCTAAAAGGTTACACGTGCTTACTTGAAGGATTTGGGGGAAAAAAGAAGGAGGAGTTGTTTCAACATGTGGCTGTGGAGAGAAATACCTTATCACAGCCTCGCTCCCCTGTGATTCTTTTCATTTAGATCAATTTAATAACCTGACAGGTACAAATGTCTTTACTGTCAGCGTGGCACAGCCAACGTGAGAGTGAAGTATCAAGCGGCGCGGTCACCGGCTTGGCTGCGTCTCTGGACTCCTCAGTGCCGGGATGAGGATGCAAAGCTGGTGGGAAAAGGTCACCGGCTGATCTTTTGGTGTGCCAGGCTGAGCTTTCAGGCTTAACAACATGAAATATCTTGTTTTGATTTGTAAACCAAGCAAGCCGAGACCAAAACCTGTTGGGGGAATAGCTCTGAAACCACATAATGCCGTGGCTGGGCGTGGCTTTCACACACAAAGTCGGTGCTTCCTTTCCTTTGTAAACGTCTTCAAATAGACGAAGATGATTTTTTTCTCCTTCCTAACAACACCTCCCTAGACAGCTGACTTTTGCTGAGTGGTGGGGATTACAGATAGAGTAAATCCTCCCCCCCTTGCACATCCCCACAAGCAGTGTTTTCTTCTCCTGGAAAAGAGAGCGTGAGCCATGTCTGTCCACTGATCCACCCAGGATCCAGTTCAAGAACTGACTTGACCACCTGTGTTTCTGTGAGTGCTGCTGAGTGGATGCTGTACCATCTAAGCCTGGCATTTGGCTTTCTAATTTTTACCACTTGAATGCAGTTGAAGGTGCTGAGTAACTGCTGCTGAGGAGTGCGGGGAGATCATGTTAAGCTTTGGCCTGGGCTGGTTAATCATTGATGGAGGGGTGATAGCTCCTGCCCCATCTCCTCCTTCCCTCCCCTTGCTTTTATTCTCTGTCTTCCCCACATGAAACTCCATTAATATGCTACATTATTTCAGGACAAAACCTGATCTTAAAATGTGCAAAATAAAGTTCTCAATTTTATTTCTTCAATCACCTTGGCAGGAGGTATTTTTAGCCCAATTTCCACATGAATATTATATCATAAAAGGGCTGATTCAAATGAGGTGACATGACAGGGTTGGCTCATAGTGAATAGATATGTTATTTATCCTGTTGAAAGGACATTACTGTAACCTTGCCTGCAATCCTGCAGAGTGGTTCCCAGTAAGTTATGTGTCATCTAACCTTCCCTGAAATTTATTCCTAACAATGGACATATAGATTATCAATGCAGCAGAAGTCTTTTATATTCTCTTCAGAGCAGGGGGGGTGGCAAGTAAGCAGCCTTTCAAATAAAAATGCAAAGTGCCCATTGATAAAACTGGAGATACATAATTTAGAATTGTTTTAATTCTGGATTTCAGCAGAGAAGTAAAAGAAAAGCATTAAAAGATTTTGGCAGTTAAAAAAAAAAAGTAAGCTTTTTGTTCTCTTTTCAAAGGGTTTTACCTTCACTTGAGTAAGGTGTTTCATTTCCAAAGCAGATACCTGCTATAGTGTGAGCCTATTATTTCAGAAAAAATGACAGCTCAATCTTTTGTATTGAAGATTAACAATCAGCCAATGAGAAAGTTTCCCGAGTTAACAGTAACGTCACTTTAGTGGAAGGTTTTTCAGCAATAGATAGACTACTGAACAGAAGACCTTTTCACACTTGATGGGTGGTGAAAACAAAGCATGTACTGAGCCACCAGCTTGACCAGCACACCAGTGGCACAGCTCTGCACCAAATGCAGGGGCTCACAACTCTGCTGTGTCACTCTGTGCTCAACAGTGTGTCACAGGCATCGTGCACCGAGGCACGGGTTGGTCAGCGACTGGTCATCTGCAAAATTCAAGAAACATCAAGGAAATACCAGCATTATGTGAAATCTCTTTGCAAAACCTGGTACCAGAGTTCTTGACGAGAATAGCTTTCTCCTTCAAGGCATCCTGCTTCTCTTCACTCCCTTTTCACAGATCTGGTGACTGAGAGGTCTGAAGAAGAATTGCTGTGGTCATTCTGTTCCAAAATATCACAGATGCTACTGCTTAATTTCTGTACTGCACACAGTAAATTCTGGTTTATGGGCTGAAGGGTTTTCAGACAGATACCAGATTTTGCTCTGAATTTTCCACATCCGTTAAAATTCAACCACCCCTATGATTCATCTTTGGTTTCCCATTCTAATTTCTCTAGGTTTAACCTCTGCCACTGGATGTCAGACTGCCTTTGCTAGTGGACCACTTTTCCAATATCCACTTAAAGTAAGCAGACTCTAATATCAGTTCCCTGAGTGGATATGGTGACCCAGCTGGTGGCTCATTTTTTTCCATTCTGCCTTTCAGTTTGTGCTGAACAGAGTGAAGACGAGTTGAGAAAAGGACTCAAACCTTTTCTGTAATCAGTGCTAAAGGGCTTTGAGAAAGTCCCCAATGTAGTATTTTTTCCTCAAAATTGTGACTTGTTTATCTGCTGATTGAGAATTAAAAAGAGGCCAAAGGATATTTGCAGTTCTAATGACAAACAGATACATGGACATCGTGCACTTTTGTTATCAGCTGCTCTTGTGTTAATGATTGATGTAACTAAGGCTGTGGCTTGTTTCTTTAGCTTGGGAGCAAGGTAGGATTGCAGTAGGTAGAGCTTTGAGACACATTGAGCTTTGAGGTTAAGGAAGGGGGATTTCTGTCTGGCAGTACAGACAGGAAGTTGTTTTTATCTTTATTTCCTAAGGAAATTAGTGTCTGCAGTGCTGTCTACATGCCATCCCCAGTAACTTTTCAAGTTAGTGGTTGATGTCAACACTATTTGAAATAGGGCAGGAGTCTCAAAAGGTAATTTTGTTCCTACAAGTTGGCACAGGTGAAAATCTCAGCAGGACAGAGATGGTTCTTGTACCCTTGAGGGGGTCACAGGAGACTGGGTGGGAGCCAGGGTCAGGACATGGAACAGCAAGCATAGGCTTTTTCAGGAAATTAGCAATTTTATTCTCCTGTCTGTTGGAAAACATATTCTCTGTGTACACAGGGGAGGGTATTGTCAAGGGAATAACTGCTGCTGCACAACACATCAGGGCCACTTCAGGGGGAGTGGGGAGGGTGAATTTCCTGACCACGCACCGTGGTTTTGAAGGTGTAGCGGTCAGCCTGTAGGTTTGGGAGGGGCGAATTTAAGCCCTTCAGCATACGTGGCAATGGGACACAATTTACTGCAAATTTTATTTCTCACTTTCTGTCCATTCCTCTCTTTCTGTGAAGGAAAAAGTGTTTGTGAGAAAGGATCTATCTAACCCAGGTCTGCAGCCAGTGAAGCCAGATCATCCTGGGGCTGATTAAGGCTGAGGCTCCTGCTCAGGCAATAACATGTGGCTACTTTTGGCACAATTATTTTTGCTCATTTGGTTCAACACAAAGGGAAGGGAAGTGGGTGCCAAAGAGATGGTTAGGAAAAGCTGTTTGTATCTGGTCTTAAGCAGGAATCAGTTTCTCCATCCTTGATTTTTTTCTCACTTATATTTGAGGTATATTAAGTGAATGTATGCAAAAGCTATTTTCAGAATGTGCTAATTATATTAGACTTTCTTCTTCCGGTATTCTTTCATTTTCTAATGTATTCAATTGCTGCTAAAATATTGTCCAGACAAGATGACGATAAAATCTGATCATCTGTTACTGTTTACTAATGAAAGCAAAATTGGAAGATTATGTAGCAACTTTGAAAAGGGTACTTGGACAGCTTTTATTTTATTGGAGTTGTTCTAGTCTATTACTTAATAAACTGTCTCTTTATTGCTTGAAGAAGTGATTGCAATATTTCACAAGAAACTAATTTTTCCTCAATTTCTATTCACTTGTGCAGTGTTCTTCTAATAGTTTTGTGCTCTTCTTCTTATGCTAATTCCTTTTAAAGCAGTTGCTGGACTATCTTAATGAAATTTGGCCTTTCAGCCCCTTTCACCTCCGGGCAAATACAGTGCACAACACAGCCTGGTCAAGCACACGTTACCATTTCAGCACAGGCTGATGGTAAAACTGACCACTCCTGAGCCTGCAAAAATTTCCTCCAATACCTTTTATTTATATGCATAGCCCTTTTTAAGACACTGTGCATAAAACAAATACTAGAACATCTTTTCAAGACCAAATTGATATTGCTCCAGCAATGGTCAAAGCTAAATATTTGTAGCAGAGGAAAAACATGTATGAGGCAATTTCTGTAAATGGTGGTAGGACATTGTTGCAGGTTTTATCTAAAGACAACCATTGATTTACTCTCTGGTGCTATAAACTACTCTGACATTTCAAATCTAGTGAGTGTTATGGTGAAAAGTGTATCAATTCACATGAAATTCAGCCCTGATTTGAAACTCTTGGCAGGGAGTTCTGCAGGTTAATTGA
The DNA here is from genome assembly GCA_013400415.1 of Scytalopus superciliaris. Taxonomy (NCBI): domain Eukaryota; kingdom Metazoa; phylum Chordata; class Aves; order Passeriformes; family Rhinocryptidae; genus Scytalopus; species Scytalopus superciliaris. Next base: position 264,783 of record VXBX01002667.1, on the reverse strand, counting down.
ATTAGAGTCTGTGTGCTGCTTCATCCTAACAATTTTTATCCTTTAGTTTTATTGATAGAGTTTTTTCTTGCATAGTCACGAGTCTAACCAGCTTTCCCATTCTTTTGGTGCTGTTCAATCATTGGTGTTTTTTCCCTCCTCCTCTATAAGGAATTTGATGAAAAAGTTTTATACATTCTTGTAAACACAACCAGGCAAATTTCATTTAGGCTGCAAGGGTTTGTTAAGTCTAGCTTCAACCCTCCTACTGTTTATCTGGGTGAAAATAAAACATTTTCTTTACACTTAAGAATGTATATGAGAATATATATGAATATGTATGTTTTGAAGAGATAAGAAATCTTGGAATTTTGTAGTTGTGAACTTATGATGTAGCAAGTTACTTATATTTGCTACACAAGCTGCCAAAGGGACTTTTATAGAGGTTAGAAACGGAAGGTAAGGGGGTATACTGTGTCAGTATATCCTGTCATTGTCTCTGCAGGGCAGCTCTTAAAAAAGGATCCTCCTCTATGTATCCCCTAGTCTATACTGAAAAGCAGCCCTCAACAGGAGCTGGCAGTCGGGGGAACATGAATAAAGCTGGGAGAGGGGTCTTTCTAGAACCACCTTCTTCATTCTGATCGTTTTTCCACTTCCCTAATGAAGTGAGAGAACTTGCTCCCTCTTGCTCCATCCTGACACCAAGAGCCCGGTGTGTGCCAGGCAAGACCTGCAGCAGGTCTTCTGAGACCTTCAGTCTCAGCTCTTTTCCTGTCATTGTGAAGCAAAATTCATCAAGCATTAGATTGCTCACCCATTATAGGGGATGCGAGCTGGGATTAGAATGTTGTCACACAGGTTAGTTTTACTTTCTGATGATGCGTTGTCGCAACATCAGTCCTGCTTAGTGCAAGAGGAACTGCAGGTTCAGCCCCTGGTCTGTATGCTGGACAACCAACCCTAAACACAAGATTTTGTAATTAATTTTTTCACAGCTTTCCTAGGGAGGTGGTGGATGCCCCACTTCTTGGAAACATTCAAGGTCAGGCTGGATGGGGCTGTGAGCAATCTGATCTAGTTGAAGATGTCTGTGATAGTTGCAGGGGGGGTTGGACTAGATGACCTTCAGTGGTCTCTTCCAACACAAACTGTTCTTCAGTTCTTAAACTGGCTTGGAATTCTTTGCTACCAAAGAGCCATTTTACACTCAAATCCCTGTTTCACTTAACTGAGAGACAAGGCCATTGCAGGGGCGTTTAGAAGCCTGCCTGCTTTCATCTCTGCTGTTGCTGAGTGTTTCTGGTTGCTGTCAGAAGTTGAATACAGAGATGAGGTTGCCCTGCCCTCGTTTGAAGGTGAATCTGGGAGAGGAGAGTGATGGTCCAAGCCCTCATCGGCTTTTCCAACCCAAGGAAGGCAGGGGATTTCTACAAGCAGAGTCTCAGCGGTGTGTATGGTGTTGTGATGTCACTACAACGCTCAGGAGCAATTCCTCTGGATGGTGAAAGGCACTTTTAGTAAAACCCCAGCCATTTACCTCATACTTCTTTGAGGGCTGGGTTGCCACTGGGGTAATCAGTGTTATGAAACTGGAGAACTGTTGTGCTACAGTTGTTTTCGTATTTATGTGGCATTCTCTTTATTATTTTACTTTTACTGGGTCCACTGCTGTATTTCCCATTTGGAGCTAAACACTTCTGAGCCCTGGGGATTTTTTGCAATTATTGCCACTGACAGAGCAAACAGAAGTGAAGAATCTGAGCCGTTGCTATAGAGGCTGTATATAACATAATACCCATAAAGCACTGGGCATAATAACCATAACATGAAAAATGAACTATTGATTCTATGCCGACTTTTAGGCAATGAGACATTTCCTCCCAGTCTGTAATCCAGTGCATGGACAACATTGTCTTCCCAAGCACTTTTCCACAGAGGTCTGATTCCATCATGTGGTCCCCATTGAGTTTAGACTAGTGAAAAAGGGTGTGCGTTTGAGGAAGAAGCTGGTCATAGGCTTATTTAGTGTCTGTACAGCATCATCTGGGCAATGATTTCATGGCACTTAGGCATGCAAGACACTGTTAGACTTTAGGTGGGTACCAGTCCCTCCTTATATCTCAGGGAGGAGTGAGGGCTGAATCATGGAAAGCATCAAGGGGCAATTCAGCATCCTTACTCATTCAGAGCATTGTTTCAAGCTCTGCAAAGCTGCTCTGTGCATAAATATCCTACTTGGTGTGAGCAAATATGTCACAGTTTAAGTGGTTTTAGCCTAATCATGAAGGAAATGGTAAGGAAAGATTAGCCCCCAATCCTATGTCATAAGCAGAGACAACATGAATAGTGATCCATCCATCTCCATGGGCTAAAATTAATTTTTTTCTTTGCTGTGATCAACTGTTCAGTCATTCTTGAAGTTTTCCTTTTGGTTCCTGTTGTTGGGATTTTTGACACTGCCTGGTGTGGGTTTGCTCCAACCCCTTCTGTGTGCAATGGCCTCGGGGGTCATGATCCTGCCACGAGGATTGACATCGATTTTCCTTGCCATGACATCCTCACTGATTTCAGGTCCAATTACAGAGCAAATAGTCCATACAAAGCAGTATTAGTTCTTTGTGGGCAGATGAATGAGAAGCACTGTGTGGATATCAGCAAAACTTGGCTGCTTGTTTTGCTGGCATCAGTGCCAGCATGTTCTTTGGTTTGCTCCATGCAGATCTGGGACCTTGTGTTTCATTTGGAATTTTGCTTGGGAATGAACCCAAGCTTGGGAGATGATGCTGCCAAGTTTTCTCTGGTTTTGTGTCAAGAGCAACTTTGGATTGAAGCTGGAATTGACCCAGACACGTGATCTAACTCCTATACTGTCTCCTACGTTGAGGAAAGCCAGTCTTGTCTAGCCAAAATGGAGTCAGACAGTGGGTGTTAAGTGTTCCTGATGCAAGATTAAAGTGACATCTATGGAGGTTTTTGCTCTCCCTTTTACTTTCAGTCTAACAAAAGAAATTTTGTGGAACAAACCTTCAAGTGAAGGTTATGAGTGTTCTTTTTTCCCCTTTCTGTTTCTGAAGTAGTGGCTTAAAAGATGACTGCCCTTTTCATGTGTGTGGCTGAAGGAAAAGGATGCAAAAGCAGTGAGTGAAGCTCAATAGTTGAATGCCAGGTGCCTGAGACTGCTGCATCCCTGTAGCCTTGGGGACAGGTCCCCAATAGCAGCAGCTGACCCCTGCTTTGAAATCTTTGAAATGTTCTTCTGAGCACTGAGCTGAAGGCTGTCACCTGAGGGTAATATATAAGACTCCAAGCAAATTTTTTGATGTGTCAGCATTTATGTTGATAGAAATAATTAATGAGAAGATTGATTTTTTGGACCAATTTCTTCTTCTCTCAGAAAGAGAGATGATCTCACTAAAGGTATCTTAACTGTTTAGTTATTTCTCCTCTATTTGTCACACACCAGAAAAGGCATTGTGAAGGAGGATTGGGATGGCATTTTAAAGTCTATTTCAACAAAACCCAGAGTATGAGGTTCTTGAACGTGAGCAGTGGTTCTGTGTAACCCTGCAAACAGTGGGAAGGACATGCAAAGGGCTTTTCTGTATCTGCAAACACTTTTTGTGCCCTGCCGTTGCCTCCCCTGAATCATCATCCCTTCACTGACCCCTGCCAAGTGTCTGCGCTGCTGAGCTGATCATCTCTGCCTCAATGCTGGGTCCAGAACCAGAAAGCCCCTTCCATGGTCTTCAGCTGAGCTTTGCCTCCAGCACAGACCTTGGGCATGGGCCATTAGGTTTATTGTTCCCAGCTATAGCTCCTGTTATTTTTGCTTATGTAAAATACGTCTGCTGTTGACAGGAGTTAATTTGCCCGAATTGGGAAGGCCGAGTGAGATATTTTAGGTTGTATTTTTCTTTTGGATGGAGGTATAACTTCCACCTATTCATAACCAACAAGTTTTATTTTTAGCATTTAGATGCAGAATGATAAACAGGCAGGGGGGAAAAAAAGCCACCTTCAAACTCTGTTTTCAAGTATGTAGAGATATTACGGTGTTTTGCGGAGTTTCAGCCTTCTCTTTTCATAACAGTGTGTTGTGTCTGAGCTCTGTGCTGAATCAATCTATTTGCTTTCCATCTTGGTCTGCCATTCCAGCAATACCTGACCGATGCTGATCAGCCAAGAGAGACGTGATATGTGACCTACCCACTTGACTTACAGCAAATCAGGCTCCACATGGTCTATTTTTAGAACTCTGTTTTCTGTGTTAGGCTCCTGGAATTCTGCGTTTGCTTCATCTGGAGTACAACAAAAAATCCTTTGATTAATTTTAGAGGCAAAGCTCCTTGGAATAAAATTTGCTTTAATAATGGAAGCACATTAAAAATTTATAAGAGAAACGGGAATTTATGTCTCTCTGGGAACTGAGATTTAAATACAACCTACCTGAGATAGACATTCAGGATGTAATAAACACCAGACTCACGCTGGACTTGTGAGCCCTGTTGAGGTCTCCATTCCCATCCTCTTTAAAAACCTCCCTGGTAGGAGCTGGCTACCATGCTCAAAGCCTTTCTCTGTTTTCTAGCATAACTAAACACACACTCCCTCCAGGAGTTTTCTTGGTAAAGTGAAAGCCTCTTAGCTTTCTTTTCACCATTTTCTGACCAATGCTTCCATTGACCTCTGCTGAGTCTCAGAGCACAGGCTAAGCCCAAGCCTGGAGTTGGTCCCGAAACACGAGGAGCAGTGCCCTCCTGGGCACTCCTGGGTACATCAGTCCTGCTCAGAGGGACTTGTGGGTATTTTGCTTTACAAGCCACTTGTGCCTGGTTAGCTGATCCAGCAGAGAGCCTTCCCTGAGCTGCTGGTCCCCAAGCCAGGTTTTGGGGGAGGTTTCTTTTTTATAGCCACCCGTTATTTGCATTTGCATTCTCTTGCTGAAGATCAGTGTGTTAGTATTCTGTCCTTGTCTTCAGTGAATTGCATTTGACTGATTTTTGGTCTGTTATCAAAATACCATTGAATTTTATTTTGTCTGCTCTGAATCATTGGGAACTCCTTCTAAGATGAGTTAGTTTTCCTTTATTTTTTAGACTATTTTCCCCCCCTTCTCCTAGAACTTAAATTCTCAATGGAAATATTGGCTAGATCTCAGGACTCACCCCATGGGTTTGAAATACCAATATCAATTCAGTATTTATTTCAAATATCCTGAAATAGTTTTGGCTACATATACCACATTTTCAGTGATTTCTCTTTGAATACAGATTTTCCATTATCTTTAAATTACATGCATTACACACAGATTCAGACCACAAATGGAAAGACAGATAGTGAAGTGCCATGGAAAAGGCTGTTCTTCCATCCCAGTTGGAAGCAGGAAACTCTCTGATTATCAATAATTATTGTCTGGGTCAGCCCTATTTTGTAGTCCTGCCTCAGCCAGACTTTTGAGTTCAGAGCAAGGATTTAAAAGCAGATAACCTACAAAAATGATATATCTGTGACAATATGAAACAGGGCACCCTGCAGTAGTAGATATTTTTGAAATTGAGTTTAAGAAAATGGAAAAAGAGATGATGTCATTTAATTCCGGGGACTGAACACAATGCTAAGAATCCAGAGCCTTGAAACTTTGCATCTGGCTCAAAGACTCGGCATCGCAAAAGGGAAATTGAGTTCTGCATCACTTTGTCTTTTTTGAAAAAAGATATGTGTGTGGGAAAAGTGCACTAATTTACCACTCGGAAGGCATAACATTTTTTAAACTTGCTTGTGCCCACAGAAATTGAAATGGAAACTGTTATTTTAATGTTAAGCATTACCTCTTTTTTTTGTTACAACACAAGGTGCTCTATCCCAATGAGTGCTGGTCCTAAATCAGATTTCAGTCTTACAAATCAATCCTACTTTTTTCTTCCAGCTATCTTTTAGTCTAGCTTGTTTCTTGGCTTTTACAACGCTTCTAAAATATATTTAGTTTTTGTGTTCTGCTTAATATACTCTCCCAATATTCAATTTGTTGAGGGTTAACAGCATTCTGATTGAAATTTCCATCAGCTCAGAAATAGTATTAAAGGATAAAATGATAAACAGGGGAAATCTAGAGTACTGTTATATCTAAAAGGCTAATTTAGGCTAAATGTAAAATGGGTGTGAACAACTGCCCTAGCATTTTCACAATAGCCAACCAGATGCTGTCTGAAAAAGAAATAGCCCTAATAGCCTCATTTCTTTTTATGCTAAAACATTGGCAGGCATTTGATATAAGAGGCAAACTAACTTATTTGAACTAAATTGGACAGTTCACGCTGCACAAAAGGCTTTCACCTGCAGTTGCATAAAACATGGTATAGAGGCCCCTGGAACTTGGAAAGCAATGTGTGAAATTGCCTCAGAACCACAGGTTTGTCAAATTATTGTTTGTCTGTAAATATCACCCACTTTTGAGTGTGTTTTTACTGAGATTTTCTCACCGACTCCTCTCACTTCCAGGGTGCAGAGGGGAGTAATTGCAACTAAAATTTGAGAGCACAGGGCTGGGGTTAAGGGATGTGATACTGTCTACTCAGAGCAGCCTCTTGGGGAACTCATTTGAGATACAGAGATAAAAATGCAGAACAACAAACCACCAGGAAAAAAAATAAAAGCCAACCCACAAACAAACCTGCAAAAACCACCATAGCAAAACGTTTTGGATATTTTCCCAAGGATAAATTTGGGGTTTGCCATGGTAGCAATGATTTGCATGGAAGGAGGAAATTTAGTCTTGGTAATATTGTTGTCTTGAAAACGCTGGAGATTTAAATCCTCTGTAGAGGTGATTGTCATCACAGCAAAGAGGCTCCACTGAAAGGTCTTCTATGGAAATGAGGAACCTTCAAGTTCCAAGAGTGTCTTTTTTTCTGATGTATTTTTAGCATTGATCATTATCTGTTAAGAACAGAAGTGTGTTAAGAACAGAAGTGAAATGTTGGGTAGGATATAGCAATTTTCTATCTTATGAATATTCCCTGTGTGTAGCTAAAGCTTCCTGCCCAGCTCAGTTAAAGTCCTCTCCAAGGATCAGTCCTTATTACATCCCTGGCTCTGCTGTAGACTGTAGTCATCTCATTTAGGTCTTTTTTTTCCCCCCCATAATATATCCACCTCAAAATACTCATCCTGTTGCTAAGAGCACAGTCTATTATCAAATTTAGTCTCTAGACAAGCAGACACAGTGAATGACTGGCCTGATTCAGCTCTGTTAATTCATTAACTACACAGACGTACATAAGTTTCTCAAATATATTGTTATTGCAGGTAACACCAGAATCAAGTCTACAAAAAAGCCATCCCACAGTACTTTAATCAATGGTTGGAATAGGTTGAATCAATGTATGGAATGAATAGATTCCATCAATAGATATTTGAGGTCATATCATGAAACTCTTAATAACTAGAAAATTCCCCCGGAGTGAACTTCTGGAAAAGTTCAGTCACTTTCTGATATCAGAGTTTGATCCAATCCCATTTCATGAAGAAAATTAGCTTAAATTTAGCTGGCTGGTACAAGTCACACTAAAGATAATGAGGATTAATTGTCTTTGTGCATGAGCTTTGTTGATCTGCCAAATACCTTTGCAAGATGCATCACATAAGGCCAAATAAAAAAAAGAAGAAAAGAAAAGAAAAGAAAAGAAAAAAGAAAAGAAAAGAAAAGAAAAGAAAAGAAAAAAGAAAAGAAAAGAAAAGAAAAGAAAAGAAAAGAAAAGAAAAGAAAAGAAAAGAAAAGAAAAGAAAAGAAAAGAAAAGAAAAGAAAAGAAAAGAAAAGAAAAGAAAAAAAGAAAAGGCATTAAGAAATCAAAAGAGGAAGGAAGAAACAACCCACTATGTGGTCTTTGAGTTTCTCTTTTGTAGCATGATTTAGTGGTCTCTCAGTTTTGTTTCAGGCCCCAGCTTGGATGACAGTGGCTTACAGTGTGACCATGTAGGCTGGCTTGACAGAGATTTCTGTTGGATCTGTAATATAGAGAAAGCTGGAAGGAAAAGTGGCTGAGAGTTCAGGGAAATAAGGCAGCCTTTTTGTCTTTCTTTTTCTTTCTTTGTTTCTTTCTCTTTTTACTTTTATTTTTATAAGAGCTTGTGCATAACCCTACACATTGACTGAACCATTTGTTTTCCCTGGGCCATTCTAAGTTTATATCTGCTTGTCCTCATTGTATTTTGGCATTGCTTACCACTTACACAGAAGTATAACTTCATGCCATTGATTTCTCTTAATGACCAATAAGCCATGAATCAGCAGCAAGATAAACAACTTCCAACAGCATTGCCATGCATTGATATTTATCTTTGCAGTGGATGTGAAACAAGATGAATTACAGAAACTCCACCTACACTTGTGACACCTACATGTTTCTCAACTGTTTCTGTGCCCGTGCTATCTGAAAATGGATTTGGCATTAGAAATGTGCCTTCAAAATATTGATAACAATAAAAAGGCAGCCCACTGAATTACTGGAAAGTTGTGACTGTAGGAGTTTATGCATAGTTAGCTCACTTGTGTACTGTAGGTGATATTTATCTCCTTTAATTTGAAGTGCCTGAAAATCCAGGCTCTGTCCACCATCAGTGGAGTGAGATGTACAGTCCCAGGACAATTCTTCCCTCCTACAAGAGCTGCCCAAGGTAGGTGGAACAGAAACACCTTTGGAAGTATATTTATCTCCATGAACTTAGAGAGGAACTTGCTTTTGCATGGGTGCAGTTTGAGAACATGAATCCTATTGATGGGAATGATTATATTAGTACTGTATCATAACATATATATATGGAAGACATTGCAATAGTACTTATTTTATGGGACAGGTCTGAGGCAGGAGCGTATTATACCTGACTAAAGAGCCCTCCTGTGTGGAAATGCACATATAGATTCAGTAGAAATTAAGGACAGATCATCAACTCTTTTTGTCACAGGCCGCTAAGTGTCACTCAAGAACAGTATTACCAGCCTGAAGACATTAGGGATATATGTTTCAGTGTTCCAGAAATTCAAATGTGGGCTTCAGGCAGAAAAAGAAGCATGAAAAATCCCAGTGCCCGTGGGCCATGTTAAATTACTGTGTAGGTGGAGTTCCCTCAGGATACCCTATCCTCCCATCTTCCAGAGAAAGTTGAAAAATCCCAAAGGATAGGAGGCTCAGTCTGTGCTCCAGCATCACTGTACATTAAAAATAGCAACAGCTGGCTCACATGATGCTCTCCTGGCCCTCCTCTTCCTGGTTTCCATTAAAATGCAGTATTTGTTGTTCCCTTCCAAGGTGCTCAGTGTGACGCCCCTTCGAGGAGAGGCTGTGGTTGTTCTCTGTGGCTCACTCTTCCTTCTTGATATTCCTATCATGGCTTTGAAGGGGTTCAGTAAGTTGGGGAGGCAATTCAACAGGAATTGTTTGAAGCAAAGGGAAGATTATGATTTTTCCACAGCGAATGAAAGTCTTGGGATTGCTGGACAATAACTCATCCTGGGTCCTTCTGACAAATTGGCTCGATCGCGGCTGACGAGCGCCGTGCAGCCGCGGTGGCAGTGAATCTTTCAGAATCATTGCAAATGTGTTCAACTCCAAATAAAGCAATGGAGACATTTTATTTTTTTCCAGTGAAACCTCTGTGACTGATGCCACAGACTGGTTTGGCATGACTGAAAAACCACTCTCTCCATTTTCATTCAATATCTCCTATTCAGCCTCACAACGTCCCTTTAATGAAACCATTTAGGAAAATGATTCTATTTTGCAGTAATACTGGCAGGCCAGGAAGGTTCATGCTTGTTAAGCAAACGGGCTCATACACTGACCAAATCACTGCTGCACTACCCTCTTTGAGAAGGCATTTACCACTAAGTGTTTGTTAGCACAGAGAGAACCCAAGCTGTTTCTAAACCTTTGCAAATCTAATACAGACAGGGCTTATCCTGGAATATCTTTTTAGAAGGTGAACTCAGGAGCTATTAAGAGACCGAGGTATTGTTAGCAGAGAGAAAAAAATGAAATACATTCTGAAAAGAGAAAATAAGATTAAAGATAATAGTTCTGCTGTAGGGGACCCTTTAGGCAATCTGGAGAAAGAGAATAAGGTTTGTAATATTCTACTTTTTCTCTCATAGCCTAGAGAAGTCTTCATGTGCAAAATATTTTTAATCTCATTTTCTATTCCGAGACTCTGTTTCACAAAGTAATTTTTATACATCCCAGTATAAACATTGCAGCAGATTTAAGAGGGATTTTGTGTCTATCAAAATTAAGTGCATCAGTCTGTGTGCAAGGCTGAGAAATGTTGGGAGGTAATCATAGTGGAAAACAAACATACAAAAAAGGCAAACATCAAGTAAGGAATAGTTTTATTTCTCAGATAACTGACTTTATTCCCAAGGCTGACTAATGATGAAGAAGAGAGAGGTTATTCAGTGGTTATCACAGACAATGGATGATTGGGGCTTTGGGGTTCTTTTTCTTTGCTGACTCATTTTCTGGCCTTTAATGAGTCAAACTCTGTGTCATTGTAGTCTGCAAAAATGGGTGTAATAAGGATGTGTGTTCCAGAAGCATTCTGAGTCTTAATTGACATTGGTAAAATACTCTGATTTTTTTGTTTGAAGACACTGAAATGAAGCAGCATCACTAACAGAAACACCAGTGCTTTCTTTGTGAACATTTCTGCATGGAGCCACACTCTTGTGGACCTAAGTCTTTCAGATTTTCTTTGTTTCCCTTAGTTTTTTATACTTCATGGATTATGCAGAAAGCTGAAGGGTTCCACTAGTGCATTCAGCAATGCCCCTCAAATTTGTCTCTTCCCATGTTTCTTTTTCTTTCTCCAGCATGAACGCTTTCATATTTAAATTTAAGATTTATCCAAATTGAACTTACTCCTTGACAGTTCCTCTACCTCTCGTTTTGCATATGATGCTTGTTAAGTCACTCACGTGAAAGTCTGGGACAAAATTCCATTGATTTTCAGTAGGGCAGGGTCAAATTCAATATTAAGAAAACTCCATTTCCTGCTAATAATCTATTTTGGTCTCCAGACAATTTGCAGAGTTGTCGTTAAAACAGATGTCTAAATCTGATCGTCTGCTTGTTTTGTTCTCTAAATAACCTGCAAAAAATTGCATTTATAAAATTCAGTCCTGCAGATTCTTATCAGCATTGCTGCTGCTCATTGAAAGGTGACCCTTTTTATAAATCAGGAATTCTTCTTAGAATAAAAGCTGGCAGTATCAAGCACAAAAATTCTCAAAGCCATTTGTATTTCAGACCAAATTTCATGTCAGTCAGCTGACTGTGTTTGCTTTGACTGCAGTGAAGCCTGGTAAATAGAAAGTAGGTGAATTAATAGTGAACCAAACTAAATTGGGAAAGTTTGAAGAGATGCTAGAAGGGGAAAAAAAAGAAGTCTTAGGCAAGGAGAGACACGGCTTGAATGAGAGAGCATTTCTGTCATGTTCGAGGGCACTTGGATTATATGGCCAGTAATACTTTGTGCAGGCACCAGCTCTATTCCAAGAAGCAGTCTTTAAATTGTATTAAATATAATATAAACAGGATCTACATATGGTTTCCAAATAGGGATTACATAAGTCAAATTCAGGGAAGTATGTTAAGGAGGAGGGATAGAAATTGTAAAGCAGAGAAATGGTTATGGTGCAAGTTCCAGGAAAGAGACACCGAAGTGTAGAGCGTTTCTTGCAGCATCTTTGATGAGATGTTGAGAGGTTCAGAGCTGGGCAAACACAAATCATAGGAGAAAAATTGGCAGAGATACGGGGCCATATTCAGACTGTTTTTCTACAGGAGCCTATCTTTAGCATCTGAATTTGGGAAAGTGATCAGTGATTCAGGCCACCTACAATCCAGCGCTGCCAGACCAGGCTGTCTATGCTGTCAGTGGAGAAGAGCAGTCATGATACCTAAATTAGCTCCTGGGAGCAGATTATTCTGAATAAAGCACTGAATTTAGGAATGGAAGGAGGTTCTTTTACAGTTTAACTGAAGAAGGCTGTTGGAACAGCTGGAGACCCAAAAGGATGAAAGTGTGCATATGGCTTGGCTCTGATTTACAGACTATGAAGGAACATGAAAATCTGGTTTACTTTAAGGTAAAATTTAGAGGAAAAAATATAAGGAGAAAATAGAAAGTAATGGTGGCTTCTCCAGTGCCCATGTATATTTTGGGCAAGTATTTAGTCATGCACAATGGGGAATCCTAGGTGTTCGGTGAGGAACCTTAAAACAGAAGAAGTGAAATTAACAGGGCAGCACTGCAGAAAAAAAGGGCCATGTAACTGCAAGTAGGATTGTGTTTAGCTGATAATGGTAATTACAACAAACACATTTGGCAGAACTCACTTTTGCTCTTTATCTTCATAATGTGGTTACCTGTTGTCAAGGTGTTTTTGCACTGTTTTCCTTTTTGTAGTTGTATATTGCTTTTAACTCGTCACACTATAAAGTTTTAGTGCTAATAATTTCAGACAGGTTTTAGTTGTCCCATGTGGGTCCATTGTGCTCACTCTTCCTTGTTTGGGATTTTTCCCCCCCTTCTGTAGTTGGCGTGTTGTGCTTAGAGTTGTGTACAATAATGTCTAATGAATTTCATGGATGAATAAAAAAACTTGTGCAAATAGGAGACAATAGAGAAAACGGAGATGCTTGAGCTCAGAAGTGTAGGAAAAGCTAAGAAAACTGCAGAATAAAACCTGTATTACACAAATCTCTTGTATATATCTGACAAAGATGATTTTAGCCTCTTGATTTAAAAAAAATAAAAAAAATTTGGAAGTTAGTGGGTGGCTTTTCTAATGGCTCAGTGGGTTTTGGCTGACTAATACTCTGAGTCTTCAAGAATATGAGCAAAGTCCTGTTGTTATCTTTGTTATGATTTAACAATAACTATAGTTTAACACAGCCACTTGCTCCCATCCCCCTCCAGCAAGGAGGGGAGGAGAACAAGCAAAGGTAAGATCCATGGGTTGGTGTTGGAGACTGCTGGGCTATGGACAGCTTTTGCTTGGGCCCTGGCTCGCACCTTGCCCACAGTCTGTAACATAGGCTGGTAACATCATGGGATAGATGTTTGCTTTACATTTGTTTTTTGTCTGGCTGGTACCTTGTCCTCACACGGGGCACCAGTTGTGGGCATTAGTTGCAAAAGTCTGAAAAATGGCGCAGAGTCAGGCTTCTTTATAAGCAAGAGCAAAAGCCATTTTATTAACTACAAGCTTATCCTTTTATATTATTTTTCTACTGTCCACACACACACAAACTACATCTCATTTGCCAAACACACTTGTCCATCAGTCCAAAACCATCTTCTGATAGGTAGTCGACATCTCTCCTCATGCTGGTAAGCCCCAAAACATACTCTTGTTTCAAGCAGTTGTTTTTCTCTTTCTTCAGCTTTCTCAGGCCTGGCCCAAGGACACAGGTGGTGTTTTCTACTGCTCTCCCAGGCCTACAGAAGCATCCTCGTAAAGCAAAAGCTGTCCATAGCCCAGCAGTCTCCAATAGGTTGGGATAAAAGCAGTTTAAGAATCTAAATAAAATAAAATATAATAAAACCAATAGCAACAGCAAAAATTATAGCAATGAAAAACAGAGAGAGGAATAAAACCCAAGAAAGACAAGTGATGCACAGTACAGTTTCTCATCATGTGCTGACCGATGCCCATCCCATCCCTGAGCATCATCCAGCCCATCCCAGACAAATCCCCCAGTTTATATACAGGGCATGATGTTCTCTGGTGTGGAATATCCCTTTGGCCAGTCTGGGTAACCTGTCCTGGCTGTGCTCTTGTGCTTCTTGTGCACCTACCCACTGGCAGAGCATGAGACACTGCAAAGTCCTTGATTTAGAGTAAGCACTACTTAGCAACAACTAAAACATGAGGGTGTTATCAACACTGTTTTCATACTAAATCCGAAACACAGCACTGTACCAGCTACTAGGAAGGAAAGTAACTCTATCCCAGATGAAACCAGGACAATCTGCAGGGAGGAAATGATTGCTTTGCCTGAGAATTAAGCAATGTTTAGGGTGGAATTCTCTTGACCTGGTGTTGTGTAGGGCTGCATCTGAGCTAGTCCCTGAGTCCCAAATCAAGGGGAAAACCTAATTAGATCCTTTTTTTGTGGAGTGGGGCCTCTTAGGTCAAGAAAATGAATGCTGGCAGTCTCTCAGTCTCATGTTGCTTCAGGTAGGCACAAAAGTTCTGCCTAGTTTTTAATGGTTTAATACAACAAGACTTCAGGTTTTTCACACTGTAAATGGAAGAAGTGGGTCAGAAAGCTCTGGACACATTCAGCCATAGGTGGGGAATTTGTGACAATATAGATCTGCCTCTGGAATGAGCCTCTGGGCAGATGGTGTGTATACAAGCCTTGACCATTGTTAAGAAATAGTGTTGAACTTCTTTCAAAAAAATAAATGAATGAATGGCATTCACAGTGCTGCTGCTCTTGCTTTCCAGGCAGAAACCTTCTCAAATAATGAAACAAAAGAAATTTCAAAAAGTTCTCTCTCATTTTGGGTTGTTATCAAGCCATCAGCTTCAAGAAACCCTAAGGATTTTTGGTATTTATTTTACATGGAAGGTTTGGGGAGGTTTTGGTGAAAGGTGGTGGTAAATAAAAGACATTTTATGATAGATGGAATCAGAGCTCGAAAGATTCACTGGAGTCCTACATGTCTTCTTTCCCATACCAATTGGGCCAGCATCTCTGCCTGGGAGTGTAAAATGGACAACTAATCTCTTCCAAGCAAGCCAAAATTATCTTTTCTCAGCCCAGTTGATGAGTTTCAGACATCAGTTCATGCACTGTGTGGGCGCACATTGTGTTTATCGTTAAGTGTGGAAATGACCAATTAAATACATGAAGTATTAAGTATTCCAGCTTTTTCCTTTAACAGCTTCCCAAAATAGGCAGCTAAATGTTCCCCACTGAACTCACTGGCTGACAGTGCTGCTATTTGTGATGCACAGGAACATCTATCACTTGGCATTTTTATTTGCTAACTTTGATCCCAGCTTTAGCATCTTGGAGAGCCTGACAATATAACTCACTTTCTCGACTCAGTCAATACATGAGGAGAAATAGCACTCAGAGGTCATAACGTGCTGTTCCATCTGCTCTGTCCTGCCCTATATTCTCATCTGCATTTGCAAATCAGGTCATGGACATAAATGTTCTATGGGAGCCAGAATGTAGGAATTACAATAGGAGGTCAGAGCAGTTGTCTGCCCCGTCTGGGATTCTGTCTGGCAGAGTTGGCACCATAGGTCTCAGAAAAAGGAGTGTTTTGGAGAGTAGAACTGAACATGTGTTGGAATGATGAATGGTGGTTTTGTGCCTTCACACATCTGTGTTTGGGACATACTGAAAAGGACAGGAATTACCATGTGCACTGGCCCGTGGAACCACTTTGTCGGAGCAAAACAAAATCATTCAAGGGTGTGTTTGCATTTCTTTCTTTCTTTTCTTCCTTAATCTCCCCCAGTGTCCTTTGGATTTGTTCACCAATTTTTTGTGCAATTTGATAAAGAGACAGAGAGCTCAGTGACAGTGAAATTCCTGCAAATCCGTGAAATCTGAGGGGACAGACTTGAGGGAATGAGAGAAAGGCACTAATGAACAGACTGCAGTTTGGGAAAAAAACTTTGCCGGCACCATCACAGAAGGTAAAAATATCCCTTGGAAGAGGCTGCTGGAAGTCTCCAGTCCTGCACCAAATTGTATTAGGTCATCTTTGCCTGGAATGAGTCTCAAATACCTCTAAGGCTGGAGTTGTGACATGGGGCCATTTCCAGTGCTGCACTCTTCCACTATTGAAGAATCATTTCCTGATATCCAGTCTGAACCTCCAAAGTGGGGTAATTTGCCCGTGATTGAGAAGCATTTGTCACCATCATCTTCACAACTCCCCTTGGAGTAGTGGTAGACTGGGGTTAGAGTCCCCCTTAGCCTGCTCTTCACAAGAGAAGCTGATGTTGAGTCAATCAACCATAAGAAAAGCAAGTTGTAGGTAACCAGTATCCTTGGAATTACTTTTCTTTTATAAATGGGAAGACAGAGGGATGAGAATAAGATATTTCTGCACTTACTGCAAAAATGTATGAATACAGCACTGCAATGCATCGATCTCTACTTTTTCCTGTAGTCCTACAAGAGTAACAACTAGTGCTATAAGGACAACTACAAGTGCTTTCTTTCTGGACAAGTGATGAAGTAACTTGCCTGATGTCAACAGTATAGAACAGAAATCAGTCATCTGTTTGCCAGCATTATCCATTTCATAGGAAGGCCAGATACTATTCTGTCTAGTGCAGTTTCAAATCAGTACCTCATCTGCAGAATTTATGTAATGCCTCATTAATCTACCATGGTGGTCCCTTAATGTTTACAAGTTTGCATTTCAGAGATGGATTTTAAATAATTTCAAAATTGCAAACTTATTATTGTTTTGCCATTTCTTCCATAGCCTTTAAAAAATTGTTGAAGTATTACCATTTTATTTTCTATATAGGGATTTGTAAGAGCTGTTGGCTACACAGGAAAATCAAGACATCAAGAAAACTGGACAATGTCAAAGAAATGTAGAGATTTGCAGTATTTCTGATTAAATGTCACTTAGCACAGTTTGGGTCAGCGATGGGGTGGGATATAGCAACTCTATTCCTCTGCAAGCTAAGCAGTTCACTTGGTGGATTTTGTATTGTTTATCTGTAAAGCTGTACTTTTCCCTCTGTTTCCAAGTGAACAGGGATGCTTTCAGCAGTAAACTTGTGAGGTGAGCGCAGTTAGAAGAGTCAGCCAAGGGATGAACAGTTTCTGTGTTTTCCCTTGAGTTCTCCTGGAAACCTCTAGGGCTGTCAGATGACTCCTGGGAACTCTTTGAGGATTTTCAGGGTGCTGGCTCTGGTTGGGAAAGGATAGCTAAAGGAAGCCTGTCTTCCAGGAAGCTGTGGCAGCTTCTTCCAGCTATTCCTGATCAGTGCTTCAAGCTTCTTTTATTTCCAAGCTGACTTCTGGTTAGGGGACACCAAGCACCCTTTCAACAGTGCTATGGAGAGGACTATATAGCTGCTGGCCTTAAATGAGAGCTCCCAGGTGCAGCAGCTGGTACAGAAGTGGTCCAGAAAGGGATTGACTAGTTCTTCAAGACCCTGAAGATCCAAAAGCTTGAGCCCACAGCTGTATGGAAGGATGTGCTGGCACTCTGTGCTTATCAGGTTGGGAAATGAAGACTTCCATGAGGGCAAAGGCAGGAGCTTGTGACTTCTGGCCTGAGGAGGAAGATTCCTGCTCCACCTACAGATCTTCAACTACAGAACAGCTTCTGGGTGCAGATGAGAGACTGGGAGCTCTGTCCATCTGAGGCATCTGGGCCTGAGAAGGATGGCTGATGGCAGCGGATGCCTCCCTCCTGGGATGTTTTCTGCTGAGCAGTGGCTCAGGTCTGGGATGTTGTAGACTGACTGCTTAGGCCTGTCCAGCCACTTTCAAGAGGGCACCAGTGATCTAGTCAAGGAAACCTGGAGCATATGAAGTATGTCCCCATGGTTTCACATGGTTTCACAGGCCATGGTTGAGGACATATGGGCCAGAAGGTTTTCTCCTTAAGAGGGGAGGACTGGAGAAGGAGTGGACAGAGCCTGTCAGCAACAAGGATCTGGCTTTTATGACTATAGTATCTTCTTTGGGAATAAAAGATGGCTAAAAAGAGACAGGATCTGCCTGGCCAAGTGGGGCAAAAACATCACAGGAATGACAGGGTAGGGTAGTGAGGATCCACAGTGGATTTTGCACTTTAACATGAGAGTGGAGCTCTGATGGAGCTCTAACTTGAGATCAGTGACGAGCCAGCTGAGAGCTGCTGGGTCATTCTCACAGGGCAGAGCATTGCAACTGGTGCTGTGGTGGATATTTACCTTAGACTGACAGCTAGGGAAGGAGGAGATGAGGCCTTCTTTGGGCAGTGGGAAGAAGCCATCCCAGAGAAGACAAAGTCCGGGAGATTTTATCTCTGTGTATAAATATCTGATGGGAGGATGTAGAGACAGAGCCAGATTCAAAGTAGTATCTATTGAAAGGACTAGAGGTGATGGGCACAAGTTGAATTTAAGGAAATTCCATTTAAATATAGTAAAAGCTTTTTACAGTGAGGATGTCTGAAAGCTGGCACTGGCTGCCCAGAGAGGTTGTGGACTCTCCGTAGGTATTCCAACCTGGATGTACATGGCCCTCGGCAAACTGCTCTAGCTGACCCTGCTCTGAGCAGAGGTTGGACTCGATGATGCTCAGAGGTCCCTGCCAGCCTCAGTGACTCTGCAGTTCCATGAGAAACCACATTCCTTCCTTCCTTTTACATCAGTGAAGCTGCACACAGCAGTGAGGGACAGGGTACTTGATTTCTGGGCATGTGCTTGGAGTTTCCATGAAGAGACAAGTGGGAATGGTTTGTAGCACAGCTTTCCCAGAGCGTATTTTCTTAGAGCAATGTAAATTTTCAGGAGTGAAATAATCTACCTTGAATCACTTAATTATTGGCAATAAAAGAAACCACAAGACCGACCTGCAAATTACAGGGATAAAAAACTAAGTGCAGGTGTAGACTTCAGTGAAGCTTTGTTGAAACTCTGTAGGTATTCCAAGTGTATGTTTAAGAATGTCAAATGAATAAATAACAGCTACTGGAGGTATGTACTCTTTTTAACTGCAATTACTGGTACACTGCAATCTGCTTTCTGAAAGTATTGGAAACCTTCCAAAGACAGAATAGGCCAAAAGCATTTTGGTACAGTTGATAGAGGTGAAGTGATGTGATGTCCTTGCAGGGTGGAGAAAGGAAAGCAAGAAGAGAATGACCAGGCAGATGCTGGATGATAAATATCTGGGTTTCAGCTCAAACTGGGCAAAGAAAAAGACTTCACAAGTTCACAGTCAGACAATAGCTGGTGTTACTCTTAAAGAATTACTTTGAAGAGATCTTGAAAATCTCTTCTGCAAAGAGCAGCATAAAATGAATAACAAATTCATGTATTTCAATAGCAAATTATATTCAATGTAGGTAATTTTCTAAGTGCTCAATTCCAGTCATTCATACAATTGTATGCAATTAAACATATTTTAGAACAGGTAGGTTTAGCACCTACAGGAATGGTTTAAAGACCATTCAGGGAACAGAGGAGAAGAAACTGTTTGGTTAAAACAGAAATGGTAGCAAAGGGAAGGCCAATGTCATGATAAACTTAGTTAACTGGAAAAAGGTATGTTTTGAACTGAAGGCAGCCCTGGAAACAAAGTTTCTTTGGATCCAGAAATTCCTGCAACTTACGCAGTTAGTCAGAAGCTTGTTGGATGATAGATGAGACAGCCAGAGACTTGACCAGACTTGACCAGAGCACCTGTAAGAAAAGAAGTGGTTGCCAAGTGCTTCAGAACTGCCTTGCAGACAAACAGGATCAGTTCTTGCGTGCTGTGCCAAAGGGAGAGCTCCATTCCATGATCTGCCTCTGGGGCTCAGGATCACCAGTGATGGAGTGATGTGAAATTGTGTGTTCAGTTTCAGTGGGTGCCGTGAACATCCTGCCAGCTTGCAGCAAAGCTGTAGCTGTTCACTGAGTGGCAGACCTGGCCTGCCTCCCCCTTCTTGCACGATGTGCAAATGCCCAATGTGTAAATTGTGGCTCATCTCCACAGCCTCTCTCCTATCTCTTGTGTCTCCAGTTGCAAGATCCAGCCAATGCCAATGTGAAGACCAGCAAGGCCTCCTTTCTTGCTTGCTTCTTTGTCATTCTCCCATTACTCTGTCACTGGCAGAGACTTACCACTTTCTTTTTCCCTCTGGTCTCTGTGCCTGCCTCTTTGGCCTTCAGCTGCAAGATCATTTCTGCATCTCCATTTTTGCACCCTCTCTGTTACTTCTCTTCTTGATATCAAAATTTCACCTTTCTCTTTTTCTTCTTGTCAGCATCATTTCATGAAATATGCTTTGTGTAGGGCTGTATTTGCTCATCTCCGCTTTGCTGATTCCTAGAAAATCCATTATTATTTATTATCATGTTGCTTTGAAAGTTAGCTATGAAAACAGATACACTACAGCAATTTACAGAAACAGAGCAAATAATATCCTAAGCCTATGCCAGACAGCTGTATTACAGTTCACTCTGCCCTACTGAAAGGGAGAGAATTGTCTATGTAGCTAATGCCAGTGTGGGGAAAAGAAAGCAACTTCAAAGAAGTGATGAGTCTGTTGGTTGCTATACTGTAAGGAAATAAACTACGAATGAAATGACATCAAACCTCAAAAGGTGACATTCTTCTGCAGAAAACGGAATAAAATTGTTTGTGCCTAGCTGCAATTTCTTTGCTTTTGTGAAGTTTGGAACAATTATTTCTTATGTGTCTTGAAAACTAAAAAAAAAATTGACAGAGCTGAGGACTTTGGGGGTCCTATTCCCACGTATATATCTGGCAGTGGTGTAACTGCAAGCAAATTGTTTCACCCCTCTGCATCTGTTTCTCATTATTAAGTAACGGTTAGTGATAACTCCTTTCTTTCACAGAGCCTTTTCAGTCTCATTGGAAAACCAAGGTATGAAATGTACATATCCTGCTGTTGTTACACAGCAAAATATCTTGAAGGCTTCTTTTAAAATTTAGGAGAGGACACATCTATGTATATCCAAGGTCAACATGAAGCATTACAGCTGTAATACTAAGACCTAAGAATCCAAATTGGTGCCCAATCCACATTTTTATGCTTTATATTCCTGGTTGTTCATATGTAGAAGAGGATATTTCTTCTATTACCCACCATCCTCTTTTGACTCTGTAGATCTTTTTAAATTGCCAGGAATAGAAATGAGTACATAAATGGATGTATTTCTAAACCACCTTCCTCTTCTTACAGAATATAAAATGAGGAGGTTATTTCTGCTCTGCTATAAAACATGTGTAGTTGCAGTGGCTTTGAGAGGCTTCAGCACCATAAGCTCTACAGTTAGTTTAAGGGATGTGGTTCTGTTACTAGGACACCACAGGATCTACCAAAAAAGAATAAAAAATAGTCCTTTTTTCTTTTATTTCTCCAAGGCATTGTATTTGTATTACAGTACAGAATGATGTGATCTGATTACTTCAAAGGCAATCTAACTTTGAGCTCCTTGTGCTTATAACCATTTGGTCATCACACGTTGGTCTCTCTGAAGGTCTTGGATAACGATGTTGCCATCAGAGCTTTATCTATGGGTTAAATATTTTAGGGAATTCGTTCAGCTCTGCTGCAGAGACAGCATTGATAATCTGTTTTCCTTTTCTGCCTTGCTGTTTGCTTTCTGAGATAACTGTATTTTGAGAGAAACAGTGTGTGTCTAAACAAAGAGCTCAGTCACTGTAAATATATGCAGGAAGAGTGAGCTCTGCAAACAAGGAGGACTTTGCAAGACGACCTTTTTTTTTTTTCTTTAGAAGATCACTGGGGAGATATATGAATGAGTAAAAGTAATATACTTCTCAGTGCATTGACTTTCTGGAGGGGTTGTAGGTCAGCCTTACTAAACCTGTGATCTCTTGAAAAAGGTGGCTAAGGAAGAATATTTCAGACGTGTTTGCTGAAAGGGCCAGTGTGACTCTCTGCATTGAAATCAGTGTGTTAATCTTAGCTTAAGCTGTCTGTTGGTATTCAGTGCAGATTTGCTGAGCATTGTCTTCTGAATAATGGTTGAAGAACTCAGTCCTGGTTATTCACCTGACATCTGCACCTACTTTATTTGCTGTTTTAGCAGAGAGAATAAGACTTCAGTGCAAGTACCCCCTTTTGAGAGCTGAGCTTCAAATCCAAATTCATGTCATGCTACTAAGGCTAATAGTGGTCACATTCCTCCCTGTACTGTTAGGGGATTCAAAGCCAAAACTTGTTTATAATTTGAAAAGCTTAAATTCCTTCTGACTTGGAATATGTTTTCATCTTTACGTTGTTTCTGTCAAACCACAGAAGTCTTACACACAGTTGTCCAATGTGTGAGCTTTAGATTCAGGACAGAGGACTGCAACCCACATTGGGGTGTTTCTTTGCCAGGATATACAGTTTTTAATCCTTTATGTCTATTTATTAAGCAGTGAAATGATTATGAAAAAATAAACAGACTGTTTCAAATGGTACCTGTAAAGAAATGAGGCTTGATAGTGTTCTCTCTTCAGAAGTTAAACAAAAAGTTTAAATTCATAACTGAAACCATGTGATGGAATGTTATTATTAGTCAAATCATTTCTGAAAGGGAATGGAGGCTGGAAGATATGTAGTCTGATCATGCTAATAAATTGCTTTCAGTTGTGCCATAAATCTGTTTGAAAGCAAAGAAGTTGTAGAGTTGCCTCTAAGTTGATTCACAGCTGTTAGAGATTGGGTTGGATGGAACTCGGCTGCATGTGGAGCTTGGGAGGGGAATCTGGTACTGAAAATGGGACTGCGAAGTAAAGGCAACATAGAGGGTATCTGGATAAAAGGTCTTGATTATACAGAATACATAGTAAATTATTTTACAGAGAGTATTATTGACAGGAATTTGGGTTGAACAGGAAGAGCATCATGCTTAACATGAAGGCAACAGTTCCTCCCCAGCCAAATTTCAGACCCTGTGTCCTGGTTTAAAGATAAACCGGCAGGAGAAACGAATCTAATTCACCAAC
>VXBX01002667.1:218674-241834 GCA_013400415.1 Scytalopus superciliaris | reverse complement strand
CCATGGGGCAGGCAGTCTCTTTCCTGGTTCCATGGTTGAAAAAAAAAAGACAGGAGGTGATCCCTCTGAGGCACAGGGTTGGTAGATTAAAGAAAAATTCCAAGATTTTAAATCCATAACACCCTGCCTATAATGCTTGCAAATTATAGAGCTGCTGTGGGGAAAAAAAAAAAATCTGTGCAAATTCTAAACTCAGATTAGAAACTTTTGACTCATACTAGGCACCATACTAAAAAACACTCTGCTGTTGTTGTGCCCAAACTAATTCATCTCAGTGGTGAAAGACAGAACTGGCATCTTTGGTCAATATTTATCAAGGAGTATTGAAAAGAAAAATCTCTCTGCTGTCACTCAGACCTCTGTATTATCAGAAGGACTCTGTGGCAGCATTCAAAAAGCAAAAATTAACCAAAATACAATTCTCCTTCTGGAGAAAAGCAATTTAGCATTTAATAAGAAAAAAGTAACTTCACTTGAGGGGGTGAATCTGCAGCCTATCAAGCCTGCCATATAATTTTAAAATTTATAACTCTCATGATTAGAAAATGTCAAGATACTCAAAATATAGGGGGAAATACAGCTGCTACAGTAAATGGATGCTCTGAAAATACTTAGATTGTGCCATGCTGTAACATCCACATAACAATCCTGACTTTTAAAACACTTTTGTCCCACAGTTTTTTGCTCATATATTGCTTGAAGACAGTGAGGATTTGGGTATGATTTCACAGTTGAAAGTGAGTGAGTTATTAAATTTGCATTTTACATTTGATACACAGCTCTGATAATGAACCTGCGTTGCAGAGAAAGTGTCAAAAAGTTTAATTTCTTTTGTGCTCAAGCCCTCCTTATAAATCTGCGTGGGTAATAAAACTATAATCACATATTCATACCTCTTTGCAAAATAAGCATAATGATACTTTGTATTCCCTTGGCACCAGCTCTCTCGGGTTCTTCAGGCACTTTATAAACATTAATTAAGACTCGCACCCCTGTGTTGCGTAAGCGCCGCACTGATCACCTTCATTGTTTTGGGAAGTGTCTGCCGTATTTTGATTACTCCAGAGCCACATCAGTAAACTGAGGCAGGGCAGTTAAGCCTCATGATAAAATTCTTGCAGCAAATCAGTAATTAAGGTTGGGGCTGCAATTAAAAGTGTTCCACTTTCCAGCTCGCTGTTGTAACCACTGGACTAACTCCTGTGGGAACTTTGAAGTATTTTCAATGATCCAAATCAGTTTCTGTGTTGGAAGAAATTTAATTCATTCATAATAGGTGTAGAATTGTTAATGCATTGTTGCCTGGTCTCTCTGGAGGGCTATGGTGTGACACTAGAGCAGCCATGAACCGTGGCACCATTAAAGTCTCTTTTCCTACAATAAACTGTGATAGGCAGCTGTCTGCAAGCATAACCTGTCTTTATTGTGGTGAGTCTTTGGCTCATTTATGACTAAATGGACTCTCTGTTGGTACTTAGCTTGCAATGTGCTACTTTTTCCTCGTTTTCCAGTCAAAAAAATTGTACCTTTTCATGGAATTGTCTCTTCTCTCTTGCCAAGGGCTATTTATTAACTCCTGTCTGACTTCCATTTCCTATAATTTCTGCTGCTTTACCATATGAAAGAAGACAGTGGTCATATCGTGTCATAATTATTTTCTTTAGTAATTGCCACAAAGATGCTGAGTGTTTCCTAATTAGATCAGGCAGCGTTCATGGTGAAACCTCAGAGATGCTGTTCGAGGACACAAGTTTCCTTCAGATCTTGGTAATTGAGTTGTACAGCCCATGTTTGTGCAACCTGAGCTTCTCCCTGCAGCTCAGGGAAGCACATAGTGGGTTGAGAAGAGTGGTATTTTAAAAGAAAGAGCAAAAAAAAAAAAGCTTAATTAGGGAAATAATGAGATTTTTTCCTTTCCTATTCTTTACATGTGCCATGGTGTGGAAATCTACTCGGTTTTATCTCATCACAGTCTCATTTTGCAAATAGAAAATTGGAGCTTGTTATACTACTTTATAGGTGAGAATCAGTTAAAAAAAAAATTGAGGACTTAGATTGGTTTTGGGGGCAGATGGATAAAACTTATCCAGGGATTGAAAACCCATTTGCAGATGTACCGTTATTCTGATGTGAAATAACTCTACAAAATGTTCTAACCAGTGCCTTATTTTGCTGCTGGAGGGCTGTAAAATTGTTGATCATTGCACTGTAGATGAGATGTTAATTCAGGGGGATTTGTGAACAATATAGAATTGCTGGATACATTCAGCATGCTGCTTGCTTTCTTTTTTATGAGTCAAAATTAACAACAGGGTGGTCAACATTTGAGAGCACTAACAGCGAGGATGTTCCACCGACAGGATTAATGTTCATGGCAAATGTTAGAAGCAATAGGAGAAATGGGAAAACTGCCCTTTATCTCCCATTGTGGTGGCAGGGAATATTGCCTTTGCACTGCTATCAGTGTTAGGAGCACCTCCCTTTCACCTTTTTCTTTAATGGATGGGAATAGAATGTTTATTTGGAGATAGGAATTGGGATGCTTGTCCAGAGACAAAGCCACAGGCACCTGGGGTGCTGTGATCTGATCCTCCCTTTGGCCACTGATGTGTGTTTCCTATGCCAGTTCAGCACACTGGCTGCTGGAGCAGGATGAAATAGTTCTCTGCACTGTGCAAGCACCACTGCAAAACACATTAGGAAGTAGGTAAAGCTTTCTTTATCCAGCTGAGGTTAACTGAAGAGCTTCTACCACCCCTCAACTCCATTTTCTCCTTGAAAATGGTACTTTTAATTGTAGATTCTTGGTGGGTTTTGTAGCTGTCCTGTTCAGGGCCAGGGATTGAACTCAATAAACTGTTGTGGATCCCTTCCAACTCAGGATATTCAATGATTCTATGAAAACAATTGCAGATGATCAGCTTCTTAGCTTCATGTCTTCCATGTAAAACCTGCAGTAGCAATGCCCAGACCTTTAGGGGGAAAATGACACATTTCTGTAGCATGGTATTTCCCTTTCATGGGGTCAGACCCTGTCCAGCTTGGCTTGAGACTCTTACTGAACTCTGAACTCTACAGGGCTGAAAAATGAATTTGGTCCTTAAATAAAGGGTTAAGAATAGAAAGTATCACTCAAAACAGGACTGTGAAGTGTGTGATGGTGTTTATGTGTTGGCAGGTAAAATGCTGGAGAAAAGGAAGCCATAGGTTACTCAGGAAAAGAAGATAATTTAGTTTTGGGTTAATAGCTGGGCTTAATAATAATAATAATTATAGCAGATTATGCTTTTCTGTTATGATGATAAAAACCCAAAGTCTGGCCTTCTAAGTCTGGAGTCATAGTTAGGTACCTTTTTCATACCAGCTATTAAACCCTTTATTTGATGAGTTACTTAGTGTAAGTGCCTTGATGTAGCATCTAAGCCTGACTGGAAGCCTAAGCCACAGAGAGGCAGAACACAGTGATTTTGCTAAGGAGGAGGAAGAAAAGGCAACCATCCCCTGGAAAACAGGGAAAAAGATAGGAGAAAGGCATGAGCCATCTGCTTCTCGCTTATCAGTCCTTGTGGTCTAATATTTAATGATATAAAATGCTGCAGAAGGACACCAAGGCAAAGTAACCTTTTTCTTATCCAGCAGGTGAAGGGAAACATTGCTGTCATTTCCAGGGCTTAGTGGATTCACTCTGGTCACCAAAATTTCAGCCTGCCAGTGCTATGAGTACAATATAACAACGGAGGGAAGCTGGTGCATGCTGCACAAAGGAGAGCATAGCAGCAGCTTTGGTCTGTTGGCACTGTGATTCAGTGATTCTTTCTCTTTTAAGAGAGATTAGGAAGAAATTCAAGGAACTTGCTACTTCTCACAGACAGAAAACCATTGGGATATATAGGATGGCAGAGCTGCACTGCATTAGCAGTGCTTTTTTTCTTTTTCCTTTCTTTCTCCAGATAGAATTCACATAAATAATTTTAAAAAAATATAAAACTTGATTTAACCTGGCTTTCCAGCAGAAGTGAAGATAAATATTCAAGGGATTCTAAAACATATTGTCATAAAACAGACTTGTGGCTATATTCTTCCCTGTGCTTTGTGGTCTCTTTGCCTTCCTTGCCTGGTTTTGCCAGTAAGACTCTCCCCCAAAGTCTGTAAGATCATACACATGCTTTTAAATTTTCACTTTGATAGGAAGGTAACAATCACTTAACTTGCAATGACATTAAAAAATGTAGTATGTTTTCCTGCAGTGTGTGACAACAGTGAGTGCAGCTTCTTAAACAGAGCCCATGACTCAGGATGCTATTTGCAAAATCAGAATCAAAAGAGTTGTAACTGATATCCAAATTATGCCAGTCAAACCTGTTTTAAGAGTTTGTTGCAAAAATAATTGCCCCTGGATTAAAATTCTGAAAATCTTAATTGATCCCTTTGACTTTCCAAAGATTGGTGAGCATCCAAACTAGTGTTTGGGGCATACGGTTCCAGCTACAGTCTGCCAGACATATGTTGAGGAAAAAAGAACTTTTTAAAAAAAGATATTCTGGACTCTGCAGGCTTTTATCATCACGAATAAAATGTTTTTTTCTTTATTCATAATCTATCAGGTCTATTTCCTTTTTGTTTTCAAGCAGAAGCTGTCATAATTATTGCTGTAGACAGTAGCTTTTCCTTAAAAAATAGAATATTGCTAAAGTGCTTGCTGTTCATGATGACTGTAAACTAAAACACAAAGCAATGACCTTCTTAAACCAGATGCTGAAGAAACACAAAGCAAAACATAGAATCACAGACTCGTTTGAGTTGAAACGGATCTTAAAGCCCATCCAGTTCCAACCCCCTGCCATGGGCAGGGACACCTTCCACTAAAGGAGCCCCGCTCAGCCTGGCCCTGAACACTTGCAGGAACTGGGAATCCACAACTTCTCAGAGCAGCCTGTTCCAGGGCCTCACCACTCTCACAGTAAAGAATTTCCTCCTAATATCTGATCTAAACCTACTTTCCTTAAGTTTGAAGCCATTCTGCCTTTTCCTGTCAGGACATGCCCTTACGAAAATCCCTTTCCATGTTCCTTGTAGATTCCCTTCAGGTACTGAAAGGCCACAATGAGGTCACCCCGGAGCCATCTCTTCTCCAGGCTGAACAATCCCAGTTCTCAGCCTTTCCTTGTAAGAATGTTACTCCATCCCTCCATTCGTCCTGGTGGCTCATTCCAACAGGTCCACATCCTTCCTGTGCTGGACACCCTGGAGCTCCCAAAAGCAGAGTACAGGGCAGAGTCGCCTCAATGAAAAAATGAGGAGACCTGAACTCAGCCTGGTTTTCTTGTTAGCAGAGTGAAAGCATCCTTACTGAAATCGTTACATCTGTCAGCAAATATCCCTCATGTAACAGACCTGAAGAGGCTGGTAATGAAATAAAGTGAGGTAATTTAGCAAAGAGAAGAGACACTTTGGTTTTCCCCTGGTGGTTAGCAATGATTCTGTTTTTTTCTACTTTGTTTAAGTTGCTAAGGAACCTTATTTGCTGTTGGATCTATTTTTAATTGACCCAAAATGAAGGGTTTGGTTACAAGAAAATGCTTTCTTGAATCTAGATTTGTGAATCAGGATCATTCAAAGAAACCGAGTTCATTCTGGACTGAGATGTCTGCTGTTTTCAAAGCAAATCTTCAGTCCTTGAGAAAAAAAATGTTTAAAAGCAGATACAAACTGTAACAGACTGAAGCCTATCAAATATTTTGGTAATTAACTATGGTTTATTGGTTTAAAAAATTTAGGAACAACTTCACTGTTCTTCCCTGAATGTCCTCTGTCCTTATATCTTGAGCTAATTCAGGTATAACCACAAAGAAAGCCCCAAAACCCACAACCCACCTAAGTGAAATGGGGCCGCTGGTGATCACAGCCATGCTGCATGGTGTGACTTTGGGAATATGTATTTAAGTTTATGTTCCCTTTAAAATAACTTCCACAAGACTCAAGGTTTGAGATTTTGATGTATTGCTGTTTCATTTAGACCATCTGTCTTCTGATGTCCTGAAATGGTATTTCTTGTAACACAGTTCCTATCAGAGTTGTGGTATTATTAAAAATCAAATTTCATCCTTTTTTTTTTTTGTTGTTGTTGTTATTGTTTTGTTTTATTTTTTTTGGCCAGGCAAAGCTGCTTGGCATCAACACTGTTGGTAAACAAACACAATCAAATATTCTTCCAGTACTGCATTCCCATGTGTGTTCATTGAGACTGCAGCTCAAATAAGGCTGGATGCAGCAGTTCTACCTGACTGCAGACAGGCACAGTAATATTTTCCTTTGCACTCAGCTTGAAGAAAGCACAGGTAACTTCACTAAAATCCTGTCTGAGATCTTTACGTTGGAGATGAGTTGCTGTAAGACAAAGTGCATCATTTTCTTAAAAGGAGCTAAGTAGATTTCCGAGAAATAAATTAACACACCTTCAGGTGCTACTGTATTAGCCTTTTGAGACATACTGTATAAAGGCCAGGAAATTCTAAATTAGAAAAGATATGCAAGATTCTTCTTGACCTTTTTGCTTAGATCACATTTAATATAAGATTAATTTAAGGCATTCTGTATTCAGGGATGCATTCAGTAATCTAATATTCCTTCTCCATTTTTAACTGCTCTAATTGTATTTATTTTTAAGTAATCTGGCATTCACTGGCTTTTCTGACAATTTTAATTTATTCTAGTGTATTTTTCTAATGTGTTCCTATGCCAGAGGGTAGTGAAGGATAGAAATATTAGGATACCAACACCATGTGGGAGTGAAATTATTTTGAGGCTGGAATATAGGCTATAACTAAGAGTAATGGGGTAAAATTAAGATGGGAACATTTAGCCTGAGACTGAAGGAGCCTTGACAGTAAGATTCTGTTGAACTATGGAGACATTTCCTACAGCATATGGTGAAAATCTCGTCATTTTGAAGTTGCAACCTGACTGGATAAATTGGAAGAATTGCTATACATGGAACGCTCATAGTCTTGCAGTCGGAGATGACCTCTCTTTGCAATATCAGTTTTGGCTATTTCTCCTCCTTTGCTTTATCAAGCTTCTTCAGTGGGACTGGAAAGCATTTATGGAGAAGAAAGTGTGCTGTGTTTGTATACAGGATTGTTTGAGAAAGCTGTACTGCAAAAGACATATGTAGCTTTTTTCCCAATGGATCCAAGAAGCCACCACAGCTCTGATTTTTCTCCATCTTTACCTATGCTGTGACTGTTCTCTGCCTTATTCCCCAAGTAACTAGTAAGACCAGTTGTTTTCCTTGACGGAGAGAGCGAGGGCTGGGAAAAGTCTACTATGAAAACACATGCAAAGGCCAGAAAAAGAAATAGTGGTCATTTCTTCTGGTTACCTTCCAAGCCATTATCCTTTTGTCCCCAGAAATGGTGTATTGGAAGGGCTGTGGGAAGCAAGGTGTCAGTTGGACAGGGCTTTGAGAAAGATGATCTAGTGGAAGGTATCCTTGCCCATGGCAGGGAGATGGAACAGTCTCGTGTAGTGTAGCTTTTTGGGATGTTAGATGTGATACAAACTTCAAGTAGGGAACCATTCATTCCTGAGGCATCCCCTTGGGTGCTGCCAATTTAACAGACCTGTGACAGCGATGTAGCAAAGATAAAGGAGAGAAATGTAAGAGAAACCGAGACAAGTAAACAAATTTTTAGTCTTTGGAGAAGAAAGGGATTTTTATCTCCCCCTAACTTGATTGATCTTTCTGAATAGTAACTGTTTCAGAAGGATTAGGACCCATTTCAT
This sequence comes from Scytalopus superciliaris, assembly GCA_013400415.1. NCBI lineage: Eukaryota > Metazoa > Chordata > Aves > Passeriformes > Rhinocryptidae > Scytalopus > Scytalopus superciliaris. The sequence continues at coordinate 234,049 of VXBX01002667.1, read as the reverse complement.
ATCACTGTTATCTCCATTGCTCCAGGTCTCTTTCTGTAAGGCAGTGCAGTAACTTGAAAAGCTGCAATCATAATACCAGCTCTGCTTGTTAGGATAAACAACCTGCAGATAAACTTCAGCTGTTTTATTAATTAACAGATGTATTTTTCTTCCCTGGAAATCTCAACAGAAAGGCCACTCTTATGACTGCCCAGGACAAATTGCTCAGCTGTCAGACCCGAAGATGGCAGGTGGTTTTCGAGGGCTCTCAGTAGAGCCTGTGTTGTACTTTTACTCTACCCAGGACTTGGTGAGTGAGCAGTCAGGGAAATGGTGTTTGCTGGCTTAGATGGCATTTCACACCATGACCAAGCAATGAAGAGCCAGTCCACAGTTCAGACAATGCATTTTCTCATTACAAGATTCAAATATTTAGGACTGTTTTGATAGGATGACGAGTTCAGTTAATGTAGATTGCTGCTCAGGCAAATTGCATCACAGAACAAAGATTTGTGTAAATATTTCAGCAAACTCAAAGAAAATGGACCTCATGCTGATCTCAGAAGGGTTTTTCAAAGTGATTCTGCTCTGGTTACTTTCAAATATTTAGATTTATTGCTGGGGTTATTGTGAGTCTGTGATTTCACAATGCATGAGCAAATATGTGCATGAAATACTCCTCCATTTGCAGGGGAAAGGCTTACTGAGCCAATGAAGCCCTTTTTCCATCTTGGTGTCAAGTAGAAATAATCCAGATATAACTAGACCTTGTACTTTTAGGTGTAGAGAAGCTGTTACTGGCATAAGATGGAGTCCTTCTGTACAGACATAAATTGGAAGAAAATTCTATATTTAATGAGCTGTGGACAGGGATTGACAAGGGTATATGAAAACTCCCAAGATCTGAAATGCTGCAGTGACTCTCAAATGGGTGAGTCAATGAGCAAAGGAAGTTGCCTTGGTAAAATGTGTATGATGTAGCTGTATGTATAGGTAGCTACTAGCAATTAATTGCTAATCAATTAGCTGTCTTAACTATGAACCTGATACCTGCAGTGAGTCATTCCATGTATTTCTCCATAAACTTAGTGGGTGCATACATGAATAAATATGCATATCCAGAGTTCACCAAGGTCCTAATACCAAATTTCAATAAATGCAGGAGACCCAAATGCCAAAGCCATACAGGGTGTACAGTCATGTATATTAATTGCAGTATCTTATGTGTCAGAAAGCTGGAAGACCCTTCCTTTCTAGACCATCAACCCATAGGCAGGACAGAAATTATCCCTATGGACCCTGATCAGAAAGCAGTCCCATGAATTTTTGACCAGGTTAATTACTATTTACTCACACAAGACATAATTACAGCTGATATTTTGTTAAACAAACTACTGCTTACATTTTATGAGCCAAAAGCATGTTCCTAGGTTGGAAAGAGGTTTCATTCTCTTCAACTTTTTTTCCTCATTCCCACTTCTCTGAACTTTTTTAATCATGTTTTCTCATTAGCAGAATATACATGATTAACTCCCTCATTTAATGAGGTGCTTTGGGATGATAAAGACAGCAGTCCATTCTGATGAATGACTTTGAGATGTTAAAAATTAAATAAAACCTTTAAGTGCCAACAGTTCTCCTGCTGGTCTTTACTGGTAGTTGTTCTTTTATGTGAGAGAATATTGAGTTCCAGCCAGTGTCCTGCCTTCAAGAAGTTGATTTTCAGATTCTTATTAATAATAAGTCTGCGCACACTGTGGCAGAAACTGTTCGGTTTTTTTTCTTAGACAAATACTTAGGATAGTTTAAGAGTGGGTCAAGCTTGCCTGATTTTCAAGTAATTAACAATTTTATTAGTTTTTTATAGAGAGAGTGATATTCATTTACATTAGATTGCAAAGAAAAGTGTCCGAGAAAATGAACCTTTGCTCTTACAAAGCATTTTTTGCTGGGGATTGCTGTGCTTTGGAATGTAGAAATGGAGCCTAGCTAGAAATAAAATGGGGAAAACAAGAGGATGGATGCTACAGATGAGTTTTATATCATTCAGGTCATTAAAGAGGTCTGGAATTGATTTTTCCTGTCAAAGACAATTCTCTATTTTTTCTATAACATTTTAGTGCTTTGTTTTGTGGGTTTGATGCTTCTGTACTTGCAGACAAACCTAGGAGTAGTGTTACTTTATTGCATTTTATGGTGATAGAGAACTTGGCTCAGCATTTTGTAAGTCAGGGAGTGAGTTCCCTTTTTATTGAAAGGTTGTGTGTTTGGAGTTCAGCGTGCTCAACATCTGCATATCATTTCAACAGCTGGCAAACTTGTTGGGGAGCATCTGCTTTCTATTACAGCTACTTTTCATTGAGGCAAATTGAATGTGGCATATGAAAGGGCTCGTTGCATTCATGGAGATTTCACTGGTCATTACATGACAAAGTGATTATTTAAGGGCACAGATTTTTGCCTGTTTTCGTACAGTGTCTGGTACACTGTAGCTGCTGTCAGAGGCAAATGCAAGAGACATTAAGAAATGGTCAGGAACAATGTGGATAAAGAGGAAAACAATGGAGAAAAGATAGCAAAGTTCTACATTTGAAGGTATTTACTACTGAGCTTCTAAAATGATTTAATTTAACGTCGTGGTTTTGAATGAGATGCTTCATTTAACAGATTATCCTGCTCTGATAGGTGTTTAAGACTGATTCTATTTTTAGAACTGCTTCAAAGTCAAACCTCTCATGAAGGTGATTAATTCTTTACTTCTGATTTCTGTTTCATTTGTTTTGATCAGGGATACTCTGTTGATGAATTTGATATCCAAATACTGAAATCTCATTGTGTTTCTACAACATTAGCATGTAACTGTTTGCTTTTATCACTAGATGTGACTCAGTGATACCTTTATGACAGAAGTAATAACTTGGATTTGGACAGTCTTCTTCCCAGATTACCATTTTATGCTGTCTGTTGTTTCTCAAGAAAATATTTTAAAAGATATGTCTTGAATGGGCTCAACCAAGAAATGTCTTCAATAAAAAAGGTCTTTGAATGGTATAGTAATAGGTGATTATATAACTATGGACAGGAGGCTGAAAAAAACCACCTGCACTCTGTGTTGTAGCAATAATAGCTGAGACTACAGGTCGGGACACTTTGTTGACTCATGCTAACATCCTTGCCCCATCCTCATTTGCTCTGGGATTCCCATCTTTACTTGAAGAATGAAGCAAGGGCTCTCTAGATGTTCATACAGACATACCAGCAGGATGGTCTGCCGAGCCTGGTGCCAGCACTGCGTCCCCTCTTGAAGCTGATGGGCTCATGTTCCATGTGTTTGATCAGTGAATGTCAACGGAATTAAGATTCCCAATGAAGTTTCCTCAAGCTCGCAGTCAAATCTCTCAATGTGAAGATCATTTAGGAATTGACTGAAAGGTGTTTTCTTCTTACTCCCATCCTGGTATTTGACATCTATTTTGCAGCTTAAAGCCAGGAACCACAGTTTACACTCTCCAAGTGAGCTCAGTTGTGTACTCCGGTTTACAAGAGGGACTAGAATATCTATTGAAGACCTTTATGGAAAAGTAGTTCAATTCTATTGTTGCTTGTAACAGCTTCCTTTTAGCTGCTTATCCAGTTGTTCTGCTGTGGTGTTGCCACTAAGCATGCTAATGCCATTAATGGAAATGGATGAGAGAGAACTTCATTTGTTCCAGAGAGTTTTCCAGGAGAGGGCAGCCATAGTTAATTCTGGGTCAGTTCATGTAATACAATGTGAATATAGATTACTGGCAGCATTTGGCTGTGACACTCTATTGCCCAGCATGGTTTGTGTGCTTAGTTCTTTTAATTTGTTCTTTTGTTTGGATTGCAAGTGCGTAAAAGATAGACTTTTCCACAAATTAACGCTGGAAAAGACAACCCACATAACAGAGTGGTTAATTCCCAGTGCCATGTACTTGCTGAAATTGGAAATGCTCTTGGGAGTAGCTTTTTGCCTTATATACTTTCCAACCAACTCATAAACTTCTCTTCACTCAGTTCAAAGCTGTTTGTGGAAAAGCATAGCCTAAACTATTGCTAGAGACCTGAAAATTTCAGGGAAAAAAAATTCCCTGGCACTGAAAACTTTTACTTCTTTAGTTTGGAAAGGATTAGGACAAAATGATCCTCTCTCCTCTGCTCTTTACATAATGAGGATGTATATATAAAGCTTCCCGTGTTTTGGATGTAAGCATATTAAGTTAGCACTAAGGGGCATGTCCCATAAGCACAGTTTGGAGTCTGTGCTTATTCAAGCAGCAATGAGAAATAGATGGCACCAGGAGACATTATTTAATTCTGCCCTCCCAGGGCTGTTGCTTTGGCATGACTGCTTCTGGGACTGGGAGGGCAACCAGGATTCCTTGATTTACATTCTCAGTCTTTGTATTAAGACTGCAGGGAAAGTTTCCTTTTCATATGAAATGGATAAGTTCCTTTCTTGGATCAGCAGAAACCAGCAAAAGCTGTTTTCCTTCTTTCCTCCTTTTGTGTTTTTTTTTAGGTTTTGGGGTTTTTTTTTGTTTTGTTTTGTTTTTTGTTTGTTTTTAATTAAAACCAAACCAAACCAAAAAACTCTATTTTCTTGCATGACTAAGTAAAAACTCCATGAAATACCATTTTCCAGACCCCTAGGTAATGGATTTTTATAAAGGTAAAAATCTGGTCCCCGCAGGTACAGAGCTGATAGGGTTTGGGAGAATTTTTTGTTCCTGTTTTGTGGGAGGAAACAAGACGCAGTTCTTTACACTTCACATGTAAATTCACAGAATGATATGTGACTTTAGAGATACAAAAAGCCGTAAAGTCTATCTGAATTTTGAAGTCTTTTAGCTTCAGTTTTTTCAACTTTGTCGACTTCTATGCTTTACAACCTCTCTTCATTCCTTAGGCATCCCGCTAATGTGTATCAAACATACACACATAATATCAAAATACATAAACCATTGAAAGATTGTGCCAGGGAGACCTTGCCAGACCATGCAGGGCTGCTCTGCTTGCCGTGGGGGATGAGGAGTTAGTAATTTCTCGTCTCTGCTTCTGTGTCTGTGGGTCTCTAGAAGGTAGAGCAGCCAAGGTACTGTGTCTGTAGATGAGCTGATAGCTCTGTCCAGGCTGCTCACAGAGCCTTGTGAAAATAATTCTTAGAAAAGAGACTTAATCAGCTGCCGAGCCACGCTGATTTGCACATAATTGTGTCTGTCTTTTAAAAGCCAAAGATAAAAGGACAGAATTTGACACCTGCTCATTGCTCATTTTCCCAGCAGCTCGGCAGGCTGGAGCACAGTCACCCGGTTGAGGAGAAAAGGTTTTGCCACCCGGATTGTCAATTAAAAGGAGAGGGGTTTGCAGCAATGCTTGACAGATGAAGCCCAAGGCATGGCTTGCAGCCTTGGGTATGGAGAGGGTTTCATTTTTCACCCCCTCTAGCTGAACTCAGTGTTTCTCTTGTTGTCTCCCCCACAATGTTATATTTGCAGTTTCATTTAAACACAAAGTTTTCATCCTCTCTGCACTTCACTGTGCTGGTATCCGAGGTCTACATTCCCCCAAAATGCAGTGATGCAAAATGAAGGGTTTCTACGCTCTTACTCTGACACTTTTCTCAAAGACTTCTTTAAATAACATTATTTTTATTTCAATTTACTTTTCTTTATGAGTTTCCTTTTATCCTCTTTACCCCTTCCTGCATGTCCTAGAAATCCTCAGGTTTTACCTTTGCTTCAAACTTATTCCTGTAAGGAGCTGGTACCTCTGTGAGCCAGCATGGGGATTTTGAAAGCTTACAATTAAGATGTTTTTCTCTATCTTCTGGAAGTGACTTTCTCCTCTCAATTCTGTTTGGTAACTTATGGATTTATTTCTGCTCAGTGAAAAGTATTTGTTCTTCCCAGGATGGGTTAACTCCTTCCTAAAATGTCTGTGTATCCATGTGGAAAACTGGTAATAGTACTCACTTCTTTGCCTCACCAGATAGCCTTGAGATTTGAGATATACAGATGAAGATATTTTTTAATTTATTTGCAGGGTTTTTTTGATTGTTTCTGATTGTCTAGCAGTGCTGTCTTCACATCCCAGGAAAATAGATCTGCATAGTTCCTGGTGTCATACAAATTGCTCTGCTAAGCTCTTGGGAACATGAGTATTGTGGTCCCTAAGAGCTTATAGTCTTTGTCCCTAGGACCTTTTGTACATATATATATATATATATAAATATGCTGTGGAAGTATATATGCCATATATATATATAAAAAAAAAAGGGTTAGCAGGGAGGAGGAATAGGGAAAATAATATCACAGAGTAATGAAAGAGAAGTAATTATGCACAAAAGTTGTAGCCCATAGATATCAGTGAGCACAACTTGCCCCCTCTAGCCATCAGCAGGTTTCTGTGGGTATTATGGTGTGACCTCAGCAACAGGTTTCAGCTTGCACAGGAAAAGATGGGACTTCAACCTGGGCTGAGCTCTACTGCTGCAGCTGGAAAGCAGACAGGCTGGGAGTGAGGTCTGTGTGAAGTGCCATGTGCACATAGCCAGGTCATAGACCTACAGGGTGTTCTTTAGTGCAAAGTCTTCAGGAGAATAGAAAGGAATTAGTCTGGAGGTGTCAAAAGCAGAGATGAAGAGATTTTAATTGTTAAGGCTTATGATCCAATTAGATCTCGGACATGGGTTTGGCAATGTAGGCAGAGTGAAAAGGTCAAATTTGGAGAAGTTTTGCAGAAAGTGGCATCAGGGTTTAATCACAGACTGAAGTGTGAGTCATGAGAGGAGATCAAGTCAAAGTGAAAGCCGAGATTGGCAGGAAAGAGTCTGATTTTATTTCTGGAATTAAGACAGGTATGGAGAGGAAAAGACTTCATGAAAAATTCAGGAGCTGGGTTTTGAGCATGTTCAGTTTTCAAAGTAGTAAATTATTAACAGAAATATCTCAGAGAAAGGCCAAACTTTGTTTTGTTTGATGACTCTAGGCTTAAAGATTTCTTGTTTTCTGTAAGGTTGATTGTTGTTTGAGTGTTCATATCCAATCTAACAAGGAAAAATATGGATTTATGTCACAGAGAATGACTGAAAACTTCAATCTACATATATCTATTACTGCAGTTCTTTTGTGGATCCAAATTGGATTTTGAGACAGGTCATGATACAGAAGCAGGATGCAGTCAGCATAAAGAAGTCACAGCTTCACAGTAGAGCTTGATAGTTTCCAGCTCACATCTACCTGGCTTGTTGTCTCATATCCTAATGCAAAAGTGGCAGAATGGACTGATCATACATAGGGAAAAGGGGAAAAAATTAATCCATTGGTAAGTAAAACAAAACAGCTTAGAGTCATTAGACTGAAATATGCTATGAGTGAAATTCAGAGAGACTTCATGAAGAATATGTCCATTTTAATGTGCCACTCTGCTCCTGAGCAGCTCTGGTCTGTAGACATTAGGGACATGTAGGCTGGTAACCACACATCACACCTTCCCTGGACCAAAAGTGCTGTGCTTGCAGCATTTGTACCTGGGCTTGTTTAATATCCCCCACTTAGCTCAGCTCATTGCCTGTCAGTCATGGCTGGGCTGAAGGAGGCCCAGGAGGCTCAGTGTCCTACTGCTCATATTTACACAGCCACTGAAATGTGGTAAATCATCTACCTGCCTGTTAATAGGGGTTATATATTATCTCATACCAGGCTTTGACTGATCTGCAAGGACACAAAAATTCTTACAGCCTGGACATCTTATGCAATGTTTTGTTTATTAAGACAAGCATGGAAAGTGAGTCATAGACCCATAGTTTTTGTTTAAATAATCAGTGTAACTTTTTTTTTGCTTTCTTAAAGCATCCTGCACTGGTGTCTCTATACATTGGGCATGGAGGTATCTGCTGACTGTCTCTTCTCTATTCTCATCTACATTTGAGTTCCTTCAGGCCTCAAATAAAACAATTATACTACACATAGGGTTAGTTTAACTAGCAGTTAAAAAAAATAACTACCTGTTAGGTGTGATCCAGTATCTGGGTAAGAGTCCAGAGCATCACCATGTGCCTCTTGAATGGATAACGCAGAAAATACTGTTTCCACTTGACATGATAGAAAATCCAGAAAAACAAATTCCCCTTCCATATTGCTGTATTCTGTGAGAGTTCTGCTAAGTAGATTGTGTGGCTGAATCCACATATTTGACTTTGCATGCACACAGTTGGGTACAGGAGCCCAGTTTTGTGCCTCTGCTGTTAAGTGGGTATTACGTCTCCTGTGAGCAGTTGCTAGCTCACTGTCACCTCCACAGGGAGGGTGCCACAGTCACCACCCTTACCACTGATTTCTAGAGCAGGTAACACTCCCTGGAGGTCTTCAACCTATCTAGTGTCTAGACAAAACCTGCTCTGAGGTTGAGACATGCTGCCAAACCAGCACATAAGTGCTATAGGCTCCTTTTTTACCATTAACTTTTGCAGCCATAAGTCAGAAATTCTGACAAAGTTGGTATGAGGCTTTTCAAAACCTTCTCTGCAGAGGGAGGGGTTTGTCTCACATCCATCACTGCAGAATGGCAGTAAAAAGGAGAAAATTTCAAGTCTCATTATGCAGCCAGTGAGGGGCAATGTGATTTGCTTTCAGCAAACTGTAGGTGATGTTATGGTGTGATTTTGGGATTTGTCCTGTGCGGAGCCAGAACTGAGTGGTCCTTGTGGGTCTTTTCCAACTCAGGATATTCTAGAATTCTCTTCATTCTTGCAGTGGTTTAACACAAAGGTGCCAGTACACAAAAAACAGTGTTATATGACATATCCTAATATATTTTAGTTTTGTTTAAATGTAATATAGGTCTTCCACTCCCTCCTCCCTCACTTCTTTTTTTTTCCCACAGAGCATGGTAAGAATTCTATGAAAGTATTTCTGACACAGACAAGCTATAGAAATAAAGTTTTCAGTAACCTAAAATAACATGCAAATCCCGGGACTGTGAAATTTCAAACACAGGCATACACCGCATGCCAGCCTGACCTCCTGACTGTGTAGCAGATAATAAAAAGAAATCTTCATCGAACCTGCTTGTGATGAACAGATAAAAAAGGGTTAGCCCACATTCGGAAATGAGACTATTTAAGTGAGCTGGTGCCATGTCATGGAATATTTTAAAATAAGTCAAAAGGAGCCCAGTGTTACTGAAAAACAGAGCTTTGAGCATCGTAACATTTTAGGAATCTGTCTTTGAGCATTTAGATTAGGACTGAACACAAGCAGTATAAACTCTAGAGTGATTTTCACTTGATAGCAAATTGGGCAAATCACCAAATCATAGGTTATCTTGACTGCCAGAGGAGAAATGAGACAAGCAGGTGCCATTCATGTGCTAGCAATTGCATAGAGAAGGAGAAATATCTGCTATAAAAAGTATGTGCAAAGTAAAATAACTCCCACCAAAACCAGGGAAGTTAAACTGAACTGACTCATTCCTTAAATAAATCTGTGGTTCATGTGCATTCAGGTTTTAAGTTCCCAAGTAGAAGCTGGAGGCAGTCAAGCCCCAGAGCACTAGTCATGTTCATACTCCTCTCCCCAGCCAACATGGCCCTGGTATTTCAAGTTAATTGAATAAGATTGTGCTACATCTCAGTGTTTATAGCTGAGATCAAGGAGTGCTAAAACTGAATTCTGATCACGTGTTTTGGAGATTAAAATTGGGCATAAACATCATACTGATTTGTAGGAAGGCAAATGACAAGGTTGAAGAATCCTTTTGCAGGCGAGTCCTGTGGGATGCTGCAGCATCCTCGGTGCATTGTCATCACAGAGTTAAGAACAGACACAAACTGGAAGCAATTTGGAAAGGACAATAATGGGACCAGTCGGGATCTGTCATCAGCACACTGGCCGCTGCAAAAGAGCGATTAGATAGGACGACACAGACAATTATCAAAGACTAATTGCTTATTGTTGCTAGGCTATATTTTAAACGTGTTTTTCTTTTTAATTGCTTTTGGAGCGAATAAAGTGTCCTTAATTCAATTCTAAAATGTTTGGGAATGGGAAGTCTGCCAGGAACTGGGCAGCTCAGAGGTCTTGTGAAAGCAATTGCCTCATTCACCAGCCCATGTTCATGTTCAGTCATCCCATCCTTTGCTAACTTTCCTGTTTTCAAGTTCTTGCCCCTATGTTGGCTGAAGGTCTCTGGGCTGTTGGAACTTGCAGGAAGCTGCAACAGTTTGTTCATATCTTTTTCTGTATTTTTTATTCATCACTGTCCAAGGGCCTTGACCCGAAGAGGAGCTGAACTCTTCAGGTCCATAGGGGTTTTGGATCAGCAGGCTCTGAGTATAAGGGCAGTTTTTAGGACAGGACTAGCAGTGGTTGACAAGGTAAGATATCTGTGTAATTTGAATCTGTTACAACACAAACATCTGTACACCTCTATGCTCTGTTACCACTGACTGCAGGGAAATTAAGCAGGGGGTGGATTTGGCTCAGTATTGTGTCAATATAACAATGAATGAGCATGAGGATGTTATTCCAGGCTAAGATGCTCAGCTTTGGTGTGAGAAGCAAGTCCAAATCACATACAGAAGGTTTTATGCAAGTAAATGTGAGGGTCTTGTGTTATTAAATAACCATTCAGCATTTTCATGGTGAGAGTGACAGGGAACACAGTTTTTTATATTCATAAAAATATCATTTGTATGGATGTATTCAGCTCGGAAAATACTGCAGGACCTCATCATGGACAAATGAGTGTAGCCAGTGCTACATCTCTGTGTGCAAATAATTTGCATGAACAGTTTGGAAGACAAAAGGAAACTGGTCTGCATTAGGGAAAGCAAATGCAAACAGGGCAAACAGGAATAGTGTTTAGTTTCATATTTTGGAGGAGCCACATGGGGAAATTCAAGGATCCCGTCATCTCAACAGAAGGCCACATGTCAGCTGTTCCTCTAAGCTGCCAACTGAATCCCAAAAACAGGCTGCTAAAACTCTTCCTGAACTGACATGCAGCATGAGAGGAGGGACAGGGAACATGCTTGTTTGGGGCCAGGCAGGATCAGCTTGCTCGGTACAGAGAGTTTGCCTGTAGTACAGGTTTTTCCTCTCTTCTGATCTTTCCTCTACCTACATAAAATGTAAGATCAGAAACGGACAGAATTGTTCAACCTATTTCTGAATAAACGATTTCAAAGAGAATTCTCTTTGCATTGTTAAGTTCTTCGCAAAACCCTGAACAAATATTCTTGCAGAAAAGGGCAGGGGAAAAAAGAGAAAGCTGAATAAGTTGTTATAGACAGCATGGCTCACCCTTTCCATGCTCTTTTAGGGCAATTAGAAGTAAAGCTGGCCTGGGCAAAAAATTTTAATCAGCACTTTAGATTTTTTGAATGCAATAAAACTGAATCATTCTGTGAGACATTCGTTGCAGCAGCTCTGGCTTGGGCTCTTGATCTTTGGCTTTCCTCCATCAAAGTACCTGATGAACATTATTGAGAAATGTCACTGATTTTGCTGCTCTTTCCCCTCCTCGAGCCACGACTCTCCTATTTCACAGGCAAAGATGAGTAAAGCTAGTGTTTTGGAACTATTCTCACAGCATTAATAATGGTTAATTGACCAAGTACCCTAACTGTAACAGTAACTCCGGGCAAGACTTGCTTTTCTGGTCTTAAAGGTCTCCTTTACTTTGTATGTGAGAAGTATTACTCCTTTGGGCATCTCATGCCTTGAGATTTGTTGGCCTACTGTTTTGTGCAAAGCCATTCCTCTGTGCGTTGTTTGCTCCAAGCCTTGAGCTTCTGCAGTGAATGACAGAGGCCTGTGCAACTGCAGCAGCTGGGGATCCAACATCCAGTTTAAAAGGAAATACCAAGTGGGAATTTCTTCATCCCCCACTACAAAGATGAACAAAACTGCCCTGCTGTCTCCTGCAGCCTGTTTTTAAAATCAGCCCAAACATGAGTGATGAGAGTAAACATTGCTGGAAAATGCTTTTCCACTGAGATTAGATGTATTTGTGCACAGCTTTCCAAAATTAAACTTTGACAGTGGCAAATGGGGATTTGGGTGTGGAAATGCAATTGGCTGTGACTCAGGACTCTTGATGTACAGGTGGGCAATGAGTTGTGAGTTCTCCCATGGAAACTTGACAATGTAGCAAGAATAACTTACTATGTGTTAATATGAGCAGAGTAAATAACCCAAAATGTTATCAGTGTTTGGTATTCATTTCCAAGCATCTCCTTGAGGTGTTGTAGACAGAAGTGCACCTGGCAGGTGATGGTAGAGAATGTTTTTCTTGTAGAATAGTTGTTGTCTGCCTCTTAGTAATATTCATTCCCTTTTCTTGATAGTTCTGAGATCCTGGAAGAAAGATATTACAAGAATTCTGATGTATTATTTTCATAGAATGGTCTCCCAGACTTCCTGTGGTGTCAGTAAGCATCACCCATCAGCTATGCTGGGAAGTAGGTTTTCCATCTTAAAGATTAATTCATAGAGATCCTAAAAGTCTTGGCTAAGGCTCTCAATGAAAAAGCAAGGCTTTCCAATCTCCCTTCTCAGTGGTTTGTGTCAGCCTTTCCTCCACCTTCCAAAATGTGTTGGACAACATTTTCTCCCTTGATACAATAATCACTTGGAGAATGTTCTAGAGATAAAGGAGAGTGGTCCTATGCCTGTGCATAGGTGCATGTCAGAGACTGTGTCTGTCCTTTTTTCATGGCTATCAAGCACTGCAGGGTAAGTTTGGCACCCAAGGATGCCAACGTAGTGGACATTGCAGATAAATGAACAGGACAGTGGAGTGCACCATTCTGTTGGCTTATTAAATTACTTTAAAAATGATTTAACTTTTAATTAGAAGGAGACTGGGAGATTTCTAGGTCTTTGTGGTTCTTTTTTTCCCCTCTGGCAGCCAGATTTTATGCTTCCACTGTTAAAATGTAATTTATATATGCTGTTTGAATTAAACTCAATCCTTCTAATTATCTGAAGTACTGTTTCTCTCATATCTGAATCTTTGGAGGATGGAGATACAGCCACGACTGTCTTCTGTGCTAGTGACTGTAGCTTCTGATTCAGAGCTCCTGTATTCCAAAGCCAATAATGATTCACTCTCACAGCAGTGGTGTGAGCAGTCTCAGCTTTTATATGCCATCTGTGTGAGTGAGCTGAATCTGCAGAAACGGGACCCTGTACACATGGCTTTTCCTCTGTTCATGGATGAAAATATTAAAGCAAATCCGTATGGTCCATGAGATGTTTTCTGTGTCAGGAAGGGAGTAAAACTGCCTGTCAAACCAAGCTGTTCTCTCTGATGAAAGGGGACTGTTTTTAAACACTCCTTTCCATAGTATTTTGCACGCCAGCCATGTGTGCTTTCTCATCTGACATCTCATTGAGATCCTTGGCTTCGGTTCTGCAGGAGGGAAGTGTGTTCTGGGAGGGAAGGAAATTATCTCTCAATATACACAAGCACGTGTGCGCACACATGCTCTTAAATCAATCTTAAATGAATTGAATTTTTTTTTAGAAATACGAAGGAAAATGAATCTGGTTGAGCCAGATTTAATTGCTTCCCTTTTGTTTGGATTTTCTATTTTCCTGTGAAGATATTAGGAAGCAGTGCTCTGAGCTATTATTAGATACAAAGGTAGAGACAGAGGGCAAAGGGTTCATTTACAATTCCTACAGCAGAGCATTGAATTTTAAAGCTAAAAGGCAAGTTGATGAGCAGCTTGAAAATTAGGATTCATGCACCAAGTATGAGTGGAGTATACTCCATGGAGTATTTCTGAATGTTCAGGCTGGTCTGGGGAGCTAACCCTTTGTGCAGTTACCCACTGGCTGGAGAAATCAGGAAAAAAAAGTGGTTTTGCTTTTTTTAGTTAATGAAAGGATTCATCTGGCAGGAAGAAGCTTGAAAACATTAATTGATATAAAGTAATGAATTAATATAAACACATTTCTTTTGAAAGAAGCAACTGGACGTCAGTTCTGTGTCAGGAGACTGGGAAGCATAAAGGTTATCCACAGACACACAGTTTTTGTGTTTTGAAAAATTCAAGTCAGTTAATCCCAGATAATGGGATGCCATTATAACCAATACTTCACCTCCATGATCTTAGGGCAATGCTACAAGGACCGATTTGATCATGTTGGGCAGGAGAGCCCATAGCATTAGAGTGTGCTGTTGCAAAAGAAATCCAATGCCAAAAAGGTTTTCCAGCCCTTCCCTAAAACGCAGTGCTGGTTATAACTTACTTTCAGAGAATCAGNGCATAAAGGTTATCCACAGACACACAGTTTTTGTGTTTTGAAAAATTCAAGTCAGTTAATCCCAGATAATGGGATGCCATTATAACCAATACTTCACCTCCATGATCTTAGGGCAATGCTACAAGGACCGATTTGATCATGTTGGGCAGGAGAGCCCATAGCATTAGAGTGTGCTGTTGCAAAAGAAATCCAATGCCAAAAAGGTTTTCCAGCCCTTCCCTAAAACGCAGTGCTGGTTATAACTTACTTTCAGAGAATCAGAGAATGGTTGAGATTGGCAGGGACCTCTGGAAATCATGTGATCCTATCCCCTGTTCAGGCAGGGCCACCTAAAGCCACTTACCGTGGACCATGTACAGATGTTTTTTGAATGTCTCCAAGGATGGAGACTTTACAACCTGCCTGGGCAACCTGTGCCAGCACCTAGTCACCTTCTATGTAGAAAAAAGTGTTTCCTGCTGTTCAGAGGGAAGCTTTTGTGTTTTGGTTTGTGCTGTCACTGGGCACCACTGAAAAGACCCTGACTCTGTCCTCTTTGCACCCTTCCTCCAGGTATTCATATACATTGTTGGCATCCCTGGAGTGTTCTCTTCTCCAGGCTGAACAGTCCCAGGTCTCACAGCCTGTCCTCACAGAGATCTTCCAGTCCCTTAATCCTCTTCATGACCCTACACTGGAGTCTCTCCAGTATGTCCACGTGTCTCTCAAACTGAGGAGCCCAGAACTGGACACAGCACTCCACATGTGGCCTCACCAGTGCTCTCATTGTCAGTAGGTGAGCTGCTTTGGAAAGGAGGCTGTTCTAAGTGGGACACTGACACAGGTTTTGGATAACTCCAGTTTGAGCACTGCAGGGTCTTTTCGGGCTCACTCTGCCAAGCCTCTTGTATCTGGGACTTACTGCTTCACTTAGGCAGCTTTGGTCAAGGAGGGGTTTTCATCTGGGTAGCTCAGCTTTGCTGACCTCACCTCTGGAATAAATGTTCCTTTCTGAACTTGTTTCTACTTTGGCATTAGTGGGTTTGGGTTTCTTTGTTTAGTTGGTTGGTTGGTTTTGTTTGTTTGGGGGGAGGTGTTTGTTTATTTTGTTTGTTAG
>VXBX01002667.1:183472-218515 GCA_013400415.1 Scytalopus superciliaris | reverse complement strand
CTTTTGTTTGGATTTTCTATTTTCCTGTGAAGATATTAGGAAGCAGTGCTCTGAGCTATTATTAGATACAAAGGTAGAGACAGAGGGCAAAGGGTTCATTTACAATTCCTACAGCAGAGCATTGAATTTTAAAGCTAAAAGGCAAGTTGATGAGCAGCTTGAAAATTAGGATTCATGCACCAAGTATGAGTGGAGTATACTCCATGGAGTATTTCTGAATGTTCAGGCTGGTCTGGGGAGCTAACCCTTTGTGCAGTTACCCACTGGCTGGAGAAATCAGGAAAAAAAAGTGGTTTTGCTTTTTTTAGTTAATGAAAGGATTCATCTGGCAGGAAGAAGCTTGAAAACATTAATTGATATAAAGTAATGAATTAATATAAACACATTTTTTTGAAAGAAGCAACTGGACGTCAGTTCTGTGTCAGGAGACTGGGAAGCATAAAGGTTATCCACAGACACACAGTTTTTGTGTTTTGAAAAATTCAAGTCAGTTAATCCCAGATAATGGGATGCCATTATAACCAATACTTCACCTCCATGATCTTAGGGCAATGCTACAAGGACCGATTTGATCATGTTGGGCAGGAGAGCCCATAGCATTAGAGTGTGCTGTTGCAAAAGAAATCCAATGCCAAAAAGGTTTTCCAGCCCTTCCCTAAAACGCAGTGCTGGTTATAACTTACTTTCAGAGAATCAGAGAATGGTTGAGATTGGCAGGGACCTCTGGAAATCATGTGATCCTATCCCCTGTTCAGGCAGGGCCACCTAAAGCCACTTACCGTGGACCATGTACAGATGTTTTTTGAATGTCTCCAAGGATGGAGACTTTACAACCTGCCTGGGCAACCTGTGCCAGCACCTAGTCACCTTCTATGTAGAAAAAAGTGTTTCCTGCTGTTCAGAGGGAAGCTTTTGTGTTTTGGTTTGTGCTGTCACTGGGCACCACTGAAAAGACCCTGACTCTGTCCTCTTTGCACCCTTCCTCCAGGTATTCATATACATTGTTGGCATCCCTGGAGTGTTCTCTTCTCCAGGCTGAACAGTCCCAGGTCTCACAGCCTGTCCTCACAGAGATCTTCCAGTCCCTTAATCCTCTTCATGACCCTACACTGGAGTCTCTCCAGTATGTCCACGTGTCTCTCAAACTGAGGAGCCCAGAACTGGACACAGCACTCCACATGTGGCCTCACCAGTGCTCTCATTGTCAGTAGGTGAGCTGCTTTGGAAAGGAGGCTGTTCTAAGTGGGACACTGACACAGGTTTTGGATAACTCCAGTTTGAGCACTGCAGGGTCTTTTCGGGCTCACTCTGCCAAGCCTCTTGTATCTGGGACTTACTGCTTCACTTAGGCAGCTTTGGTCAAGGAGGGGTTTTCATCTGGGTAGCTCAGCTTTGCTGACCTCACCTCTGGAATAAATGTTCCTTTCTGAACTTGTTTCTACTTTGGCATTAGTGGGTTTGGGTTTCTTTGTTTAGTTGGTTGGTTGGTTTTGTTTGTTTGGGGGGAGGTGTTTGTTTATTTTGTTTGTTAGGGGTTTTTTTGCTTGGGTTGGGGATTTTTTTTTGGGTTTTATTTTCCCCCCAGTGGCTGTGCTGAGGCTTGTGCAGTTTGCCAGGCCAAAGGGCATCACAAGAACATGCATCATTTTGTACTTTTTGTCTAAGGCAACAAAACAAAATAAGTTAAAAAAAAAATCACTTTGGTGTAATTTTTTTTTTTTTCTGTGAAAGCTCCTGAAGCATAAAAATAGTGTATTTCCTTGAAAAGGGGATATTACTAATGTAAATCCAATGCTGTTGGCAAAGGAATAATATGATGTATGTCATAAGGCAAGGAACTGAGGTGGAGCTGGAGTGATGGAAATGCCTCATGGGCGTATGAGATTGTGGGGATAGGTATTCACACAGAGGATGCTTTCTTACATGTTCCCAGGGCTTTCTCTTATCTCTGAACATGAGCCCATAGTGAAATAGAAATGTTCCTGTATTAATAGTGCATTTGAGATAACCCTCATCTGAAAAATACAGTAATGCTGCACAACTGGGAACCCTTTCAGAGCAGGGAATTGGACTAAGAATTTCATAGTGTGTTGGTGATTAAACACTTTGATTCATAACCAAATGGGCAAGGGTAGTGGACATATTACTCTGGTTGTCATTGTCCCAGCAGTAACCAATTTAGAGGCTTTATATTTTCTGCTATCCCAGAAAGGGAAGGAAAAGTAGAGAGTTAAAAATAGAAATCCCAGAATGAATTAAAGTGCAAAGAGTGAACAAGCTCGTAGTACTACTGTATAATTTTTAAATCCTTTTTTTCCTTATAATCTGGACTTTAATATATGTATTACATTGCAAATTCTGGCAGTGACTGTCCTGCTCCAAAAGGTCACCTCCATACAGGAGGATTTATTCTGGCTGTAACATGTGAACATGGGCATCCAGTCCTGGATCTATCTAGCTGCTGTTTGTATTAATGGTTCCTGTTTGTGTTTCCCTTCACCTGATGCTGATGACTTGCTGGAGAAGCATGGTGGCTTTGGCCTTCAAGGGAGGAGGTTAAAAAATTATCTTTTGATGCCTGTAAATAGATCATAATTGGGGTTTTTTTATGGCTCTTTCAACAGCTGTGGACAGATATCGGGCCTTCATGAACTGTTTTTTTACAGGTTCCCTGTAGCACTGTCGTCCACAGCATCACAGGGTTGTGTTTTCTTTTTCAAAGCGAACTGTCCTAGACTCTTGGTTTCATCAAGGTTACTTGTCCTTGTTAAGTTTCACATCAAGTTTAATACAGTTTCTAAAGGAGGTGTCCAGCCTGATGTGGAATTGTCTCCTTGATTTGCAGATATCCTGGTGGATGGCCAGCTCTGTGACTGTGATGTCGTGGTGAACTGCCAGGTGGGCGACCCCGTCCCTCTGCAGGTGAAGTTGACCAACTGGAGCAAACACAGCGTGGGGCCCTTCGCCCTCACTGTGATGCCCTACCAGGATTACCAAAATGGGGTGCACAACTACGACCTGCAAGATGCAATCACCTTTGTGGGGTCCAACACCTTCTACATCGACTCAGTAAGTGGTTTTGTCAGGAATATCCAGATTCTGGTTGACATGCATTTTGCAGAAAGGGGTTTCATTATTCAATTGTGCATTTTAAGGCAAATTAATTTTTGGAAAGCACCGTGATTATGACATCTATTGCTAGTGGTGCTGCTAGGTTGGGGGATATAGAATCATCTCTCTCAAGTGGTTTAAGACTATAATTTCCTACCATGTAAGCCACTAGTAAATGATCAGAGACAGCAACTTTTGGTCACTCCAAGTCTGACTGAATGTGAACAGGTAACCTAGATTGAATGTTCCATACCATATTGCCAGTCCCTTGAGTCATCCAGTGCAGCCTGCAGTAATAGGTTTTAAATAACTTTTCTTTTTCTCTTTAGTCCATAAGAAATATTCCCCAGGCTGAGAGAAGGAACTCAGCAAATCAGTTTTAGTCAGTCCTGAGGAAATGCAACAGACTGTAAAAAGAAAATGCAAAACATTAATGACCAATCTGATGAGCTGGTTCATTTCCTTGATGCTTAGCATACTGTTACAAAACCATAAAGAAATGCTTAAAATTATGCAAAAAAAAACCCTTCTAAAATGATTTAGATTATGATTCTTCTTTCAGTTTCTTTAGAAAGTTCAAGTCCAGGAACTTTTTGCTTCTAAGGCCAGACACTGAAAACACAGATAGAACTTTTCTCTTCCACATCCTTCCCCTTAAAATCTGCAACACCAAAATAACAAAAAACCAACTTACAAACAATGCTGTTGAGTGGAATGAGCAGCCTTTCTGATAACTTATGAAATAAACATGAAGAAGAGGGTGAGCATTTGGGATAGGGCTTAGGACCTTTGCTTAGGTCAGCTTTTTGGACTGGTAATAAAATATACCTGTCAGAACTGAATCTGTAAGTGAACTTTAGTAAGAAAGAAATTAAAGGTTAACCACAGGGATAGTCACCATGCACATTTTTCAATTACACATTGCAGAAGAAAATGTTTTTAAAAGCTAATGAGCATGAAATACACCATCATCTTGAATTTAATAGGGGCTAACTGTATTCTTATAGCTGAATAATTTAAATATGTCAACAGAAATCATCCAGAGATGGCTTTCTTTGACTCTCTTCCTGACAAAATGGAGTTTTTAATCAGAGTGGTAGTGTTTGGATGCCCAGCTGCCAAAGGGCCTGACCCTCCAGGCTAATGAGGGAAAAGGGAGATGTCAGTGTGATGTATTCTTACCTTCTGATTGAGTCTCCTACAAGGCCAAAAGTCAGCAGGTCACATCTCTTGTGCCTGCCCAGGCAGCCTTCTCATATGTTAAGGTCCCCACTTTTGCCCCATTATTCAGTATTGTGACATTTGTCCTGTAAACACAGCCCCCAAGAAGCTAAAAATAGAATTGTTTTCTGCTATTTGTCCTCCTTTTCATCCAAAAAACTGAAATGAAGAAAATGTCGGCTCTTAGACCAGAAGTGTTGTGTTTCACAGGGTGTAGTGTTGATACTACACAGGCTCCTGGAGAAAATGCTTGGTCATGTTTCATTGAGGCATAGAGCCCTGATCATGGGAGGAAATTCTTCAGTGTATCTGATGCTGTCAGAGGACTTTTCTTCCCTCATAATAGTAATTTAGTAATAGAAAATAGATTTCAGAAAGCTCCACCTGTTTTGGGGGCAAGAAGAAAATCCTGATGCTTCAGGGAAGTACAACCATGCACAGAATTACGTCCGTGCTCCGAGTTTGGCCAAAAGTCAGACAGGCATTAGTTAAAAACCCAAAGAAATGCTTGGTTGGATGAGATGAAAGTGATTCAGAGTTTCTCTTTTTTATAAATGAAAGTTTAGACACTGGACCAGATTCCCAACTGGTCTTCCACTCAGTGCTGCTCTGTTGAAGCCATTAAAAATGGCCCCATTATTTTTTTAACCTGAGGTCATGGGCACTCAAATATTTTTCTTGTTTAATAGAGGTGGCCTGAGATGCTGCCCTTTCCCAGCTGCTTGTGAAAGATGCTGCCCTCTTCCCCACCAGACCGATCAGGAGAGATGATGCGAGCACTTGTTTTGGTGCAAAGTTGTCCAGTTTAGCAAAAACAATGTTCGTCAGCAGTTTAAGCTAATTGGACTGACTTCACACTGACACTGGCACAGAGGTGCTGACATGATTTATTGCAGGGCTGAGCTGGGTGGGAGGAAGGATGGAGAACTGGAATATGGTCTGGTGTATCACTGGGATATGGTCAAGAATGAGTGGGAGCATCAGGTATTGCAGCAAGAAAAGATACCTGTCACACCCTGAAAATTTGTTCTGTTGTCATGCTGATGCAGAAACTGCATTATTGGTACTCAACTGAATGTGATTTCTCTGGGGGTGAAAGAAACTAAACCCCCCAAACTGCCCTGGTTTCCTAAATGTTAGTTTCATATTGAGTCTCATGCTCAAAAATTCAGAGTTATTTTTGATTCCAGACTAAAAAGTTTCAAAGGAGTTTCTGCTGCTATCTGGAAGACAGGAATTTTCAGCATGCACATGCTGCTTCACAGTATGAATATAAATTGTTGAAAGGGCAAAAATCACACGATTTTGTATTTCTCTTTCTTGTGTCTTGAAGGCCAGGTGAGACGATTCATCTTGGAAGTAACGTAATGATGCTTATTCACCTTTTTGTGCTTTTACTTCAGTTCAATGCAGCAGCCTGGGTTTGTGTCACAGTCTCTGCTGGGACATGCTACTTCAAAAAGCAAAGTCTTTTATTGGAAATTTTAAAGAATATTGAGCTATTTCCATGTATTTCAAATTAAGTAGAACCTTTATTTTTAAGCACAACTTCTCATTTGGTTCACCTTACTTTTCTCTGTCTGTATTTAACAGAAAAAGTGACCTTCTCAGTTATCATTTAGATAGTTGACATTTTTGTTCAGTGGGGGAGTTTGAAGCCCAAGATAACACAGTGGAACCCACCCATTAAAAGACAGTGTATTGATTTAATATTTTATCTCGTTTCACAACATGAAGTTTATCTTAAGCCATATTATTAAAATTTTTAGTTCTTACCAATTTTTTTTTACTAATTAGTTAATTAGACAGAGTTGCTACTTGCCAAATTAAAACCAAAAGTATTATCTTCTATGGAGATTCCTTGAGCTCCCAGCAATTCATCCTCCCTTGTTGTTCCTGCTGGTGCCATAACTATTCTCAAGCAGGTTTTTTTCCTGCATGTGTTATCACGCACGAGCTCAGGTGATTGGTAGTGGGAGATGAGGAGAAATTCATTAGTAGATGGTCATTTTGAATCAGCTCAGAAGCCATGATGAACATTTGCTCACTTCTGGCAGGTCCTCTGTGGCCCATCTGGAACAAATTAGTTTTCTTGGCACTGTTTTACTCGCACTGTAAACTCTTTGGGGCAGCGAACAGGAGCTGGCACTAGCCCTAATCTCCAACTGAGCTCCCTAAGTACTACAGCAGTATAAATAAGTAGTAATTAGTTCTAAGCAATCGCAGTCCCACATGGTAGCCTAAATCAGGGAAGGATTAGGATGGAGCTCAAAAGTTAATTTTTCTTCTGTCTTGGTAGAACAAAGGAGTAATATGCACATTTTTTTTCTTGATTCTTTGGTCTTTTTTTCTGGGGTAGAAGCTTCCCGTCTTTGATTTCCATGATTTGGTGGCATTTTAGTAAAGTCTGTTTCAACTGTGACTCAACTCAGCGAGCATGAATTCAACAGCATCCCAGCTTGGCACAGCATGTAAGGACAAATCTAGGTGGTGATGCTGAGAGAGCTCTGTGCTGCTAGATGGAATGACAATACAAATCTGGCCCATGTCAGGTGTAAATATGTGATCTTCATGTTTCTCACAGGTTTGCTGGATCATGCACTGCAGTCAGTGGGATGGTGTGTCCTGTCAGCTATGGCAGTGAACATCTGACTTGTGAACACAAGTCACCCAGAGCTCCCTGCACAGGCAGCGGGGAGCAAGTCATCAGGGCTGGTGCAGTTTAAGGGATATTTTACCTCATTCTGCACCTGGTCAGGTGGATCCTTATGTTGAACAGCTGGCTCAGATGTGGATACCCTGTTGGGTGGGTTCAGTTCCAGGCTGAGACACCTGAATGAGCAGGTGTTGTCATGGATGCTTGCCCGCTGAGCTCCCATTAGTCAATGGAGATGTGGTCAGCAGGTAGAACCCAGTTTATAAACACCAGGGGTGAGATTCTGTTGTGTAAAAGTAGATGTCTACTATCATCTAGGTTCTGTCATCTAAGGTGGGTATCCACTGGCCTCCACAGGCTGCAAGAAATCCTTTAAATCTTCCCAGATGTTTCAGTCCCTTAGGCCATCACAAATGTCACAAGGTGCCTGTGTTTAGGCAGCTGTATCCTGACTATACAGGCTGCCTAGGCAGACCATTCGGTGTTTGCTCCACTATCTGCATTTCTGTAGCAGAAACTTGGATACCTGGTGTGCAGAGAGACACACCTAAATGTAGCTGGCTTAACCTCAAAATTAGCCCTGTGCCTGATATACCATTTGGGCTGGATGTGACCCTCTACTGACCTGACTGCTGGTGAGATACTTCTGATCTTTAGGAAATGTTTGTAGGCAGCCCCACTGGAGATGCAGCCTTACTTTCCAAAGTTGGCTTCTATTTTGTAAGAAGCGTCTTGTGACTTCTGCAGCCACTAGCATCAGAATGGCATGAAGATTTCAAGCTACTTTTGCTTCCATGTTTCTTCAAACCACAAGTATTGATTACAGTAATGGTGGTACAAGTGGCCAAACAGATGTGGGTAGACCCCAAACCATGAATGTTGATGTCTGGTGTTGGGTGCTGATGTGCCTGAAGTCACATTCCTGCTTGCCAAGATCAGTGCTGTTGCAGATACTCCTTCGTGGTGCTGTTAGATTAGGAAAAATGGACCTGGAGCTTGAAAAAGATGTGGATCCTGAGGAGGCTTTATTTGCTGTTTGCCTGCATCCATTGCTGGCATTAGTGCCTGCCTATGTCCTCCTCTGGATGCAAGTCCACATCAATTCCAGTGAGGTGGAAATCAGGCAGGCAGCCTTGGGAGGAGGGGAAGGAAGCAAGAGGGAAGATGGATTGATGTTGTGCATGTCCAGACACAACGCCAGAGGGCAAGAACTTGTACCCATCGAGGAGGGGAGATGTCAAGGACAGGGATCAGGAGAACAGCTGGGGCTGCTGTGGTCATTCACGTGGATGATGCGATGCTGATAGGAGTTTGCTGTAGGTCAGCAAAAGTGCTCAGTACCAAAACCAAAGGGAGCCTGGACTCTCCAGCTCTGAGGATGTGGCTCCTTGTGCAGAAGCAGCAATTTAGAATCACAGAATTGTAGAATGGCTTGGGTTGGACTGGACCTTAAAGATCATTCAGTTCCAATCCCCCTGCCATGGGCAGGGACACCCTCCACTAGACCAGGCCACTCAAAGCCCCATGCAGCCTGGCCTTGAATACTTCCAGGGATGGGGCAGCCACAACTTCTCTGGGCATCCTGTGCCAGGGCTTCATCACTTTCACAGTAAAGATTATTTTCCTGTATATCTAACCTAAACTTTCCCTCTTTCAGTTTTATCCCCATACTCCATGTCCTGTCACTACAGTTCCTGATGAAGAGTGTCTCTCCAGCTTCCTTGCTTCAGATACTGAAATGCTGCTGTAAGGTGTCCACTTAACTTTCTCTTCTCCAGGCTGAACAGCCCCAACTTTCTCAGCCTACTTGTCACCCTTGTTCTGGTCTTCCTATGCAATGGCATGTTGCCCTTCAGCAAAGGGTGTTCACAGACACTTTCACAGTTAATATCTCATTGTCAATGTCCCAGTGTACCGTATAGCCAATTTTTTCATAGAGGGCAACAGTCCTGATAGCCTGTCTTAGAGCCTTGGTCTCATCCTTTCACTATTCTGGGTGGTGGTGTTTCATCAGTTCCTAGGGTTGTCTCTTGCAAAGGGGAGATCACTCCCTCTTGAAACCAATCAAGTCCAGCACATCTGGACAGCTCAGTGCTTCTGGATCCAGCACCAGAGTTTCTGCTGTGGCTGGGCTTGTTGGGCCAGTGGAATGTCCTGCTGTCAATCTGTAATCAACACTGGACTCTGTAATGTGATGGACACTGAGGTGTTTGGGGATGACCAAAGACAGGTCCATTGCCAGTGGGTGTTCAAGTGACAAGAAAATACACCGGCACAGGTCTGCATGTGAAAGTAGGGGTAGCTCTGTGATTATATCTTTAGGTTGATGGTTTCACAGTCCAGAAAGAAGGAAGGAACTGGTAAGATGGTTTTGTCTGAGAGAATACCAGTATTGAGATCTGGTGTCCCTTTCTGGGTATTTTCTGCTGGAACTAAGTTGCTTTTTCACAGTTTTTTGAAAAATTCCATCCAGTGGAATGGCTTTGTTGTTGATTTTGTGCTTTACATCTGCAGTAACTTTAACCCAAATCTAGACACCCTGAAACTGGATTTAACATCTTTTGGGAGCAGATATTAATTCAAACATTATCACATGCTAAACAGTCGTGGGAGTGTTAAAGTTAGAACTGCCTGAAGTGTCTTGCCGAAATGATGAACTAAGATATATTACTTGTTGTGAAGATACAGACTGCACATTTTTTTTGAAGGGAGATATGTAAATGTTGAAACATTGTGTACTCTGTATTTTATTTGGACAAGTTAAATCAGGTTGTCTGCTTTTTGTTCCTTGCCAAACTTCATTATTTTAATGCTTGTGAATATTGAAGATTCCTAAATTCCTAATATTAAAGATTAGAATTTGCAGTCAGATTGTATCAGAATAACAAATGTGGATGAACTTAGTTATTGATAAGTTATTAAATGGTGTTTAACCATGTATTTGAATTTAATTCAGAGACATGATTTAGACATTTAATAGAGATGTCAATGCAGTCTGAGGAAAGATGCGGTGTGATCTCTACCTTAAACCAACTCTGTTTTGGAATCAGTGGCTCCTGAAGGTCTGCATTCTGGTTTGAGTTGTGCCACATCCTTACTGCCTGAATGAATAATACAGGATTTACTTTTCAGTGCAATAGTTTTACCAGAGTAGGAAGGAGATCTGTACTCTTTTTTGTATGAAAACAACATTAAGATGTGAATCTGGAGTACTTTGAGATCATTTGAAGGAGCTACTGAACTTCAAACTTTGTTGCTGCTTTATTTGTACTGATTTTCACCTTCTCTTTTCCAGGTAAAGCCGACCAAAGACTCTGTGTACTTCGGAGCTCTTCTCTTTCTCTACACAGGTGATTTCTACCTGAATATCAAATTCCATGAGGACAACTGCAGCAAGGAGCTGCCTCTCTCCTGGCTCTGTCTTCCCAGCGTCCACATCCGTGCTATAGAGCCTGTGATCCCAACGAAGCTGTAAATGCACTGTGTGCTACTTGATTAACCACAGCACACAGCAATGCTTGGCACATCCTCTGCTTGACCCCAGCTTGTTTCTGTCCAACCCCAGACCACAGTCTCTACTTTGGAGGAACAGCTGAACACTTTCTGAATTGGCTGGTAGTCATTTGGGCAGCTGCCTTTGCTTATTTCAGAGAGGGAGAGAGAGATTATAACTATGCTGGAGTTCTCCTCTTTCCAGAAAGCCTTTGAAACTGCTAATATATGCATTATACTTTAATATACTCCATTGATATGAGTGATTTGAAAGTGTGTTAAGGACTGAATTTAACCATGTCTCAATTCCAAGTTGAATAATAATAATCTAGATTTTTTCAGTAAGATCTGTGTATCTGTGAAATTCCTCCTGGCTTGTGCTGAACCCATGGCATGTACGCTTGAGGTGTAGCTCTCTCTTAGATTTTTTTACTGGCTTGTTCTTGTTCACCTGTTTGCTGAGTATTTGGTCTCTTTGGTAGTAAATGGCAGTAGTGGTGCTTTTCACTGTGTTACTGAAAGTAAGAATAGCAAATGTGCCTCCAGTTATCCTCTCCCTCCCCTGAGTGCAGTGCCACTTGCTCCCAGTAAAGTCACTGCCTTTAGTTTGGCAGATCTGTGAATTAGAAAGAGGGAGAGGAAGAGCTAAAGTGTTTTGTCCTTGAGAGAAGAAATAAGCCAACTTTTGGGTTGATTAGGGCTTGCCTGTGAATTTGGGCTTTCACAGTTCTGTTTTATACAATCACAACATTTGCAGACACCTAAAGATCCACCACAATTAATCAGATGGTCATTAATATAACTTTACATGGGTTTTTGCAAACTCTTCTGATAAAATACTGATTTTTTTTTATGTTGCCTAGTTTGTTCTTTTTTTTTTTTTTTTTTTAAGTTTAGGCCATGGAATTCCTGCCTGTACAAGTAGTTGATGAATGTATTGAAAATGTAGCCTGTTTTTCAGAGTAATGTTTTTGTATAGTGAGATATGTTTGTACCCATGTAAAGCGGGGAGATGTCTTAGCTGTATGATTAATATATTATTTCATGGACCATATGTTTAAAACCTGTCTCAATATTTTCTTCAAGTTATAGTTAAATTTGGTGGTAGTATATTTTTGGGGGTGGATACACCAAGATGTGGCAGGGGTGCTCCAGTTAACTCTGTATGATTTAAATCTACATGCACAACTTCTTTGCAGATTTTTTTGTTTCTTTAGACTTCATCCAAACATGGGCCTCCCACTTCATGCCTGACCTGGTAGCTTGTTCTGGCTCTCTGCACCATATTTTTAGATGTGAGTGGTGTTTTCTGTAGGAAAGACGGTGCTCAAAACTCAATTTGTTGCATGTTTGCAAATGACTGTCATGTATTCATCCTAAATATATTTCTAACCTGAGGGAACTATAGCTAGAGCACAGTAGCTGTATTTCCAGTGTAATACCTCTAACATCCTGTATTGTGGCAATGTTATCAGTGTTTGTGCTCAAGCTTGGCCCCAGCTTTGAATCCCAGTGGAAGATTTCAGTCTTGAACTGATGGAAATCTGAGGCCAGCTGAAGATTCACTTGCAATGTTCTACTGCAGTGTCCAGTAACAAAACTGTTCCTTAGACTTGCACTGTGGCTCTGGGCCAGAACACCTGTGGAAAGAAGGTCCAACAACTGAGTTGGACTTGTTTTTTTGTGTTGGTGGAGCTTGATTTACCAGATTGTGCCAGAAGGCTGAATTCTCTGTCACTGAGTAGGCATGTCCACAGAAAAAATAAGATCCAAGGAGAGTAGGAACTAAACTGGTTAATCTTCTGCATAAAAATGTGTCTGTATTACCCTGCACAACACTGTTGCAGCAAAATCCAAATTGAGTTTTATTCAGTATTCACAGCAGGTAATCTGCAGAGTCTAAGAATACAGCTAAGGCTCTATAAGGACCACATTCCATTTGAAAAAATATATTGTGAAGCAGATGCTGTTGCATTCAGGATGCTTCAACTTACCCAGTTAAGGGATCATTTCTTAATTTATTTTTGACAGCATTCTCTGAGAAGAGAGGGTCTTGTTCTGTGAAGGCAGTACTGGGATGCAACATTCCTGTGCCTTTTTACTTAAAAAGGATCCTGATCCATAGCCTGCTGAAGCTGTTGGAATGGGAACAGGTTTTATTATAATAAAAGTAAGCTGTATTATTTCCTAGGTATCCAATATGCCATTATAAATCTGCCATATATGCACATAAATGTAAGTTCTTATGTGTGAGCTGACCCTTAAAGGTCTATCTGTTCATTATATGGTATACTATTCTGTCCCTTGTCAACTTTGATGCTTAGTTGCTTTTGGCATTTATGATCTCTTTCCCAGTTTTCTCACACTTTTAGTTGTCTTGGTGAGAGAGATGAAACACAAGAAATTCTTCCTTCTGGGGTTCATTTTTGACTTGTCCAGAAGGAAAATATTTAAGTGTTAGTGTAATTTGGAGAAGGGTGTTTAAAGTTACTGAAATTGCTGTCAGGATTGATCCATGGACTGCTTGAAAGAAGGATGATACTTTTCTGATCTGCTCTCCTTTCTTGGTACTGAAAACTTGCTTTTATTCCTCTGAAACACCCAGCAATTACTTTGAACATGATAAGCCAAACTGCTCATTGTTATACAGATGTAAGTCTGCTATGAGCCCAGTGGTTGCATTAAATCATTCCTAATTTAAATCACCATTGCTGAGAACAGATGTTGGTTCAATAGATGTAGATGCATCGGAGAAGCAAAAGTTGTATAAATCTAAATGTCTGAATAAATACTTATTTCATTTTATTTACACCTTTGCCTGTCTAGTCTGTCTGTAATTCCTGATAGTGTTCTTGTGTATTTTTACTGGTAATAATAACATGTCTCTTGGTGGCATATTCTGTCTCTGAAAGAATGTGTTTGACCCTGAAATTGAAATTTCATCTTCGCTCAAACTTTCTCTTCCTAGATGAACTTGGAGCTGGTGAAAGACACCTGCTGCATAGTGTGGCTCCTGTGTCAGTGTCTGGTCCCTGTCAGCTGAGGGGGCAGAGCTGTACTCCAGTGAAGGGCAACAAATGCCTCAGTATCCCAGTATTGACACTGAGGGTGGTGAGGCACTGGCTCAGGCTACCCAGAGAGGTGGTGGATGCCTCATCCCTGGAAACATTCAAGGTCAGGTTAGATGGGGCTCTGAGCAACCTGATCTACTTGAAGACATCCCTGCTCCTTGCAGAGAGATTGGAACTAGATGATCTGCAAATGTTCCTTCCAACCCAGACCATTCCATGATTCTATCATGCTTTCCATCCTCTAAGAAACAGCTCAAAGACTGAAAGGAGGACCAGGTGGTACATCATGAAAGACTGGGTGCAAGCACTTAAAAACCATGTGATGTCCAGCCTTGTTTTACTTCCTTCTATCACAGTCTTGAGGCTCCTGTCCCCCAGTCTAGAAGCCCTTAAGCTTTCCTTAGTAAGAACCAGTTGCATTTACCCTTCCTTGAATCCTCTCGCTCCCTTCCTGGGTGTGGGCATTTTGTCTGTCACTGAAGTGGGACAGACAGAAAGAAATTCAATCATCCTACTTGCTCTAGAAGCACTAGAACAGTGCTAGCTGCCAGCTCCTTGGGATGGAAGCAGGCCTGCTAGAGCTCTGGGCTTGCAGCTCAGCTGTTTGGGCACAGGTGGGATTTGAAGGCTTTCATACAGGTACAGGCTTTACAGAGCTTTGTAAACACTATTGCTCTTTTCTTACTACAGAAGACACACAGATCTGGACAACTGCTGTGTCCTCTGTTCAATGATAGATGTTTACTTCTGCAGGTGAGACTGTTCTGGGGTAAGGTCAGAGTCCTTGGGTTGTTCAGTATCTTTTTAGCTCTTAGTTTCTCATGTTGCTCTTTCTCCTCTCATCCCTCCCACCAACTCTTCCCCTCACCGTGCTTTTCTCATTTTCCTTGGTCCCAACAGAAAGGATCAACTTGTCCCTTTTTTTTTTCCTTCCTTCCTCTGCATCTCTGTTACAGCCCATCTAAAACTTTGTTCATGCTGAGGAAAAAATTGCTTTAAACCCAATTTTTTAAAAAAAGCAACTTTAAAATGTCATTACTTATTTCTGTTGAACACGGTCTTGTCTATTTTATTACCATCTTATGTTGCTTTTTGGAATAATACTTAGGCCACTACATTCATGATGCATCAATTCCATAACACCAATGGGACTTTTGCTGTGTGTAGGTGACATCATTTAACATGTATTACTTACTATCCCTGTGCTCCTGAATCAGCAAGATATCCAAGTGTGTACCTAATAATAAGCACATTAATAGATGACCATTAATGAAAAGCATATTAATAGGCCACCTTTTTACAGTTAATTCAGTCACACATCTGCCTGGGGAACTTTCTAAACCTGTGTTCAGATGTGCAAGCTGCATCTGAACCTGAAAATTTGACACTGAGGCCACCATCCCATTATGTTGCATGGGCCATCACCATTGGCTCCCAGGAACCCTGGTCCACAGAGGAGGCATCTCATCAAACTCCAGCACAGTCATTTTAGGATGTGAGGGACAGACCTGTACCGGTTTGGGAGTGCAGAAGATCCTTCCAGGCCAAGATACGCTCAGTGTGTATCTGTGCCAACCACAGTAATGAACCTTGAAGGTGTAAATCATACACACACTTGCTTGGGAAATCATGTTGTTCCCGGTGCTGTGCCCAGTAGCCATGCACCAGGCGAAACAGTGCTCAGCCATCTCCTGCTTCCAGTTTCTCTTCCAAGTGTTTCTCCTCCAAGGGCTGGTACCAGAACAGGCTTCACTGGTGTGCTCTCAGCCTCCCCATCTCCACAGCCACAGGGGAACTCCTCAGGAACTGCTCAGAAATAACTTGGCATAAAGGAAGGCATATGTTAACACTGGGGAAACACAGCAACCAGTTCTGTGAGGAGGGAGCACTGGATCCTCTGAAGAGAAGGGTTTGTCATGGCCCAGCATGCTCTCATGCCATGACTGAAGAAGGGTGATTTCAGCCCCTTTTCAGCATGTGTTCAGCTGGAACAAAACAATGTAGACACTGCCAGAAAGAAATCAGGCCAACTATTGAAAAGGTTTAACAATGAGCCTCTTGTTAATGGCTATGAGGATGTCATCACTAATCTGTGTAAGGAACAGGGCTCTTCTGCTCTCCAAAGTCTGCCCATGTTCTTACAAACTGGTCCAGGCCCATAAGTGATGCCATGGTCCAATTTAGGCACCTGCCTACCACATCCTTTCCCAACAGCTCATATCCAGAGTGCAGATACCATTCCTTCCCCATTCCTTTGCCTGATTCACATCTTTGTGAGGTCACATGATGCTGAACCCATGCAATAGATTTGGATTGAAAAAGGGAAAGAAAAGCTGGGGGAGTGTTTTCCTTTAGTGTGTGCACATGTGAGTGAGTGAGGGGGTTACTGATGTGAAGCTCCATCATCACACAGAAGCCTGTGAGGTTGCAGCATCCCTTACAAACAAATTTACAGAATGTTCGGGGCAAAACGGGTAAATGAGCAGTGGGAGGGTGGAGATGCAGAGGGAATGGTACAGGGTTACAGAGACACCTCCACAAGGTGCCCAAAGTTAACTGAGATGAATCAAGGCCAAATGGGTTACGTAACTACCACAACATTAAAAATAGGTTACGCTGTATATTAAAATTTCATTTATAAATTGTTTATAAAGCATTCATAAATGTTAGATGTGGTAAGCACGTTATGCACACAAATACTCTATGTTCCAACGTTGTCGATGGCTGTGTACACGGCAGCTGCAGGTATTATAGATGGTTAAATCACAGCTCCAGAGACCAACAGTTCAATAGCAATATACAGTAAATGATTCATCAATCACCTCAACATGTATTAGGAAATTATGTGCTCTTTCTAAATGGAACCTTAATATGAAGTGTGACCTTAAGAAGTGTGAAACACGGAGCTTTTCTCCTTTCATCCTTTTTTTTTATTCCTAGGAAAGAAAACCCAACAAACCAAACCCAGTTCTCAATTCAGTTTAATAATGATTGTGCTTTTCCTCACCTCTGGCTTGAGAAAGGCCACAGGCTCCTGAGAATGAAAAAAGATTCATGGAACAAGTAGAGTATTTGGATGTGCCTCCCTTTGCTGCAAGTATGTTTTGTGTCTTTTGGGGTACGAACTCCAGAGATGCAGAAGGATGTCACCCCATGAAGATGTCACCTTGTGAGGATGTCTTCAGTTCTCTAGAGTAAGCTCAAGAGCAAAAGTAATGTGAATGTAAATTAAGTAAAGAGCAGAGCAAAAGAGGCATGAAATGCGACTTGAACAGCCCTGGGCATTTGATCGCATGGAAGATGTCACCAGAGAAGATGCCACCATTGCAGACCCCCAGCACAAGTCAGACAGGATAAAAGTTTCTCCTTCTCCATAAACCTGGAGTAAGGTGGAAAGCCTGCTCATCCCATCCCATCCCATCCCTTCCCTTCCCATCTCTCATTCCCTTGGAGAACTGAGTCCAACAAGACTCTTTTGCTAGTGGAAGAGATAGATGCTCCTGTCTTTGCACACTTGGCTGAAGTCTTGGCCAGGACTGTCTCTTGAGGAGGGCACTGCAGGGACCTGGCCCAGGTCTGTAGGATTTGAGTTTGTGTATTGATGTTGGCCACTTGCATGTAGTGTCAGAACAGAGACCATGGATAATATGCATTTAAACTTAGCACAAAAATAAGACAAAATATGTGCAAATGCTTTGAAATAATAGTTTCAATACAAATACTGGGTAAATCTACCAGAGTTTTCTTTTTGTGTAGCTCTCCAAATGTTTCTGTTGTTGGTTTCAATATAAAGTCACATCCTCTAAAGCTTGTGGTTAGTCCATAATGGGAGCTTGGGATCACACAAGCTCTGTTGAGAGAAACAACAGGAGGGATCAGTGATATTATTAACACAAGCCTCTTTATTTAAAGCCACTAGATATGGACAGGAGCCACATGGTGAGCTGTTGTGATTTACAGGGCAGACATCTGTGCTTCCCAGAAAAATCCACAGAGAGAAGGGGGCTTTGTAAGGAAACACCCACCCTGCATCAGAAAACTTTACAACCTGAAATGCCTTGCTTTTGCTGGTGCCTGTAAAGAGAGGCCAAGGTGACGGGTTGAGATGGAGGCATACACTTACCGGACTACTGCATTCAGGTGAGATAAATCATAAAATCACAGAATTATTTGGGTTGGAAGATATCTTAAAGATCTAGTTCCAACTCCCTGCTATGGGCAGGGGCACCTTCCACTTGACCAGGTTGCTCAGAGCCCTGTCCAGCCTGGTCTTGAACACTTGCAGCTTCTCTGGGCAACCTGTGCAGTCACCTCACCACCCTCACAATAAAGAATTTCTCAATCTAAACCTCTTTTCTTTCAGTTTAAACATTTTTCCACTTGTCCTATAAATCTCCCTGCCCTGCCCCATCAAACATGGATGAAGTTAGAAAATGTGTTTAAAAGTCTCAAAGGACCCAGGGAGACACCTTTGAACACCAACACCATGGGCACAGGAGACCCATTCCTTTGGAGATAGCTAAAGGGAACCCCTTTCCCTCCCCATCCCGGGTGCAGTTCCATGGGGTTCAGGTCTGTCCATGGACTCTCCAGCTGCTGTGCTACAAATACCAGGACTGTGGCTCATTCCCAGTACTTTTCCTTTTCTCTGTACACACCATCAGCCAGGTGCACAGTGACCTTCTGGGCGAGCAGGGCATCCTGCAGTGTGTCAGTGAGGAGCCACATGATGGGGAAATACGGCTCTCCTGGGGAACACCGATGTAAAACGCCCAGGGGAAGAGGGAAACCTGCTGCAGCTTTAACTTGGTTTTGTGCAAATCTGCTCTGGTGAGACCCTGGGCTGAGAGGCATTTTGAGCTGTTCCCGAATGAGCACGGTCATATTTTCCCTCTCTCTGTTCCCCTCACCCCTTGCTGCGCTGTAGATAAGGCAGCAATGTTTTGGCAGCTGGAAGGTGACGCTCTATCTGTTTGCACACAGGACACTCATGGAAATGTGCCACCCATCACCCTTACTGGGGTTAGTTTGCCTCTGTTCATCACTCTGGGGACACTGGCTGGTTATTTTGGTGGCAATGCAAAGAGCAACGATGCCAGGCAAAGACCACAGACCAGGCAAATGTCTGGAGTCAATTCCAAAAAAACCCCTGCATCAGTCTTCCTTACTGCTCTGCTGCAAGGCTTCATTCCAAACCTCTTTTCCCCCCTCCTTTAGATTTTCAATTTCAGGGAATTTTTTCTGACAACAGATTTATTTATTTCATAATCCCTTGCTGTTCTCTGTGTCACGTTTCTCTGAGTAGACCGTACTATTTTCTATGTTGGTCTAATCCTGGGTTTCCAGGTTTGGAGCAGTTAAAGAGAGTCCTGAAGTCTGTGCTATGGATGAAATCTCCCCTCTCTGTTTCCAGGTGTATCCTTCACTTGCTCATGGTTTGTCCACCTCTTGCCCTGCTCTGGGTGGAGGAACATTATTATTGCAAGCCTGGACTGTGCCTGCTGTCTCACCTGGAACACGGGGAAAAGGCGTAGCTGTTTATTTCAAGGTTAGGCTCTGAGAGGACAGTAGACTCCTGCCTGGCTGGGCTCTCCCTTCACACCTGGCACATCTGGTTTGAATGTACTCCACAATACTCGTCCTCTCTTTCCTTATCTACCAGTCCTTCTGCTGGCTCTCCACACCATGCAGGTAAGACTGGTTCTGGTGGCCTTGGTGCATTGGAGAGGAGGGAGGAGGAAGGGAAGTTTAGTATCACCTTACTATCTCCTGCAAAATCTGTGTTTTGTTGCTTAGTGACAACATCTTTACACACAGCCCCAGCGCTACATGTGAAATACTGAATGTGAAGCGCTGCTGTGAAGCAAGAAGCTGAGTTTTGCTAAATGCCACATCTCCCTGCTCAGCACTGGGGATGTGGTTCCCAGGTCCTCTTCCAAGTGCTAAAGGGCACATCAGGCACTGGCACTGCAGATAGGCACGGCCACCCCCCAGCTCCAGGTGGTCTCAGTCTCTCTGCCATATTTGGGACATCCCAAATATTGCTGGGGTCCAGGGGGGTGGTTCTGGGGGCAGGTTCATGCTACCTTCATGAAGTTCCTCAGACCAACCCACAATGCTCAGGAGTGTCTGGCAACTGCCTTACACATATGTAGGTATGGCTTTGCTTAGCTCCTCACCAACTTTATTTTTACTCAATATTTTACTGCAATATTTCCCATGAGGAGACACTTCAGCAGCTCTATTTCTCACTTCCACCCAAAGATATAAAGGCAACTCTTAACTGTTTTCAAGCCTCCATCTTTTTAATGCTATAATTCACATTAAGAGAGGAGGCTCTGAAGCTACAGGCAGTCCAGTCCTGAAGCAACAGCCATGGTGTGTACCAACACAGCTTAAGGAAGAGCGAATGTTGACCAGACACCCTCACCTTGTGAGCCTTGGGCACCTTGTGCTTGTGGGTCCACCAAAAGCAGTATGGAATGGAATGGGAGGGACACGGAAAGGGAAAGGGAAAGTGAAAGGGAAAGGCCCTATTTCAGTCAGAAGGGACCTACAGTGAGTATTCAGCCCAACTGCCCAATCACTTCAGGGCTGACCAAAAGTTAAAGAATGTTATTAAGAATGTTATTATCCAAATGCCTCTTAAGCCCTGCCAGGCTTGGGGCATTGACCAGCTCTCTATGAAACTCCTTCCAGTATTTGACCTGACCTCTCAATAAAGAAATACTGCCCCCTCCCCACACACACACACAAAAAAAAAAAAAAACAAACACACCCAAAAACCAAACAAAAAAACCCCCAAACAAACAAACCAAAAAAACCCACAAAAAACCAAAAAACAAACCAAAACCCCAAGCATTGTGAATTTGGAACAGTCAATGAATAAGAACTGAGCCAAAACTAAAACAATGTCAAAACTCCCTGTCTATACAAGAGAAGAGCTCAGGGATGAATGCCTGGTTCAATCAAAATGAAGTGACCGCTATATGAAAATGCATATTTCATGGGCTACCTGTGACTGACAATGCACCAAATATATTCTGGACAGTCTTCTTTGATAGTAAACTCTGCCTAATCCATTCAGGGGACAGGAGTGGCTGTGGCAGCCTTGTCTACAACAAAACAATATTCCATTTCTGTCTTGTTTGATATTGTTTCACACAAGACAGCACAGTCTCAGCTGAAAACTGCATTGCTATTCTTATAACAAAAGAAAGGTCTTGCATTTTAGGTGAGGTGTCATTTGCATTAAGAATGTCCAGGTGAAGTAGGTACACAAACATGTTTAATCTGAGAGAAAGGTTGACCAGGGTTCCTGGTAAGCCTCAGATCATCTGCCTCAGAAAAAAAAAAAAAATTAAAAAGCCAAGTCTGAGCTGTAGCAAAGCAGTTGGACAGTATTTTATCTGCCATGCTGGGCAGAAAACCTGCACCTATGATGGTGCACAGGAGGGCTGTAACAGCAAGAACATGCCTCTGGAATGGACATAGAGATAATAAGAAATCATCTTAATGCGACTGTTGAATGTACAAGGGATCCAGTAATAGTTGTCACAGGTATACTTTCATTAACTCCCTTTAATTTAAAAGCTCAGTGTTTGCAGGAATCTTTTACTGGCAAGAAGAAGTCAAATTGAATAAAAAATAATCTTGCTGAAGAGCAGTGCTGCTACTTCCCCCAGGAGCTGCACAGCACAGCCTGAAACCATCTGCACTGATCCCTCCAGCCAGGTCCTGCAGCCCCTCCATGGGCCAGACAAGCACTGCCAGTCCTGCAGTGCCATTCCAGTGTCACCCATTCCCCCTTATCTCTACAGCAGGGACCCCCCACACTTACTGTGTACAAACAGGGCTTGGTGGGACCTGTTCAGTGAGCAAAATACAAATGAAAGCACCTACCATGTCACTACACCTTTTCCCCGTGTTCCAGGTGAGACAGCAGGCACAGTCCAGGCTTGCAATAATAATGTTCCTCCACCCAGGAATAACCCATGTTCTTATTTATTGGGGAAAAAAATAAATAGGTGATTTAGTACCCAAACCTCGTTTAGTTCTACAACAAAATACCTAAATTACATAATCAGGACACAATGTAACTCTCCTGAAAATTAATAAGCTATTTGATCTACCCAATGCATTATCTCCTCAAATCAATAAACACACCATGAAAATTAGGAATTGCAAACAACAGCCCATAGCTGAAACTTGTGATGGCTGAGTGGGGGGAGACAAACCATTGCTTCAACATAGGGATGCCCCACTTCCTCCTCCACTCCCCACCCTTCATCCCACAGACGTTTACACTAAATGCTGGCAGGGAACAAGGAGCAGATCTGACTCAGCCACGTGTTGGTTAACTTTTCAACAGCTTGCTGAGCTCTTCTCCTGTTTTTTCTGTGAGCAATTCAGCTGTGTGTAAGCCTTCATACAGATTCAGGCATTTCAGAGGACAAATGCTGGGAAGGCTGGAGGAAATTTTGGTGTGGTGATGGAGTATTCCCATGGCTGCAATAGGAAATGCCTTTATTAGTGGAAGCAGGATGAGGGGTGGGGACACAGAAAGGAAAAATATCTGGGTTCAGGAAAGGTTTATTAAAGGAAAATAACCAAACCATTAGATGCTATCTGTGTTGTGAATCATATACATTTCCAGCTCAGCTTCAGTGGTGTTCCACGTTCCTCAGGGAATGTGGTGTAACTGGGTGCTGAGCTTTGGGCACAGCTGGGGGTTTTAGGGCTAAATGGGCCATAACTGCTTTGCTTAACATGTCCCCTCAGCCTGCCATTGAGACTTCTGTCACAGGGGAATTATATGCCATTGCTATGGGGTTAACTGTAAGTTTCTATTAATGAACAAATGATGATCAGATGGAAATTAATTGATGACTGAATGAAAATCAATTGGTGATTCAGCAATAATCAAATGCTAGTTAAACAGTGATTTAACAATGGATTGACAATGGTTTGACAAGTATTTAATGGTGATTAAATGATGGTTTGATTGATAACGTAGATAATGATTTGACAATTATTTAGAATGTGATTTAAACATGGTCAAACACTCTACTATTTACTACACTTTGAATAATTAAGCTGTAGCTGGATATATATAGATGATGCTAGCATACAAAATACTTTTAGGCCCAGTGTAAAATATTGCTTATCTCCTATATATCAGATATTGGGTAAGGGATCTCTTATCCTCTGCTCAAGGGGTAGATCACTGCTGTGCAGCCCACTGCCATGAGGAGCTCAGTGGGCTCAGAGAAGCTACAAATATTTACAGTGTAAAGTGATTGACTTGTATTCAACAACCCCACCATCTCTACTTTGGTCTACAAGCAGCTGTGTAGCTGTGGCAGTTTTAGTGCCTGAACCCAAGGATTGTTCACTCACTCAGAGTGGGGGCACCTGTCACCATGTCCTGTGCCCTTTCTGCCCTGAGCATGGGTGACGATCAAATGGCCAGGCTTTTGGTACCACCAACAGGACAAATGGGTGAGATAGAGTAAAATAATTTGAAACAAAGAGCCAGAGAGAAATGTGGGGAAGGAGAAGCAAATAAAACAGCACCTGTGTGGCAGGTGGAGAGATGAAGTCCTTTGTGGAATGCAGGGAGCTTGCCTTAAGTTGCTTGAAAGCAACCTAGCAGGCAGCCTCAGCCCAAAGCCTCGAGTGATGGGGTTCCACCAACTTTTCCCTGGAAGCTGAATCCTATGTACAACAAAGTTGATTTGTGGGTTTGGAGGGAGAGGAAGCCCAGGATTATACAAGGGACGATGGCATGGACCCAGTAATGGGCTGTACTTCCTTTCCCCAAGGTGGTGTGTGAAGTGTGTTCTGATCCTGCTCCCAAAATTGGCACTGCCAGTAGTTTCTGTGCCTCCCTGTGTCAGTGTTGGATCTGTGGCAGGATCGGGACTTGGATGTTGGGACGGAAGATGCTCTGGACTTGTGGGATGGATGTCTCAGTCCAACAGGGAAGTGTGTGGCCCTCTCTGGCTAAGACATCACTGGGCTGGGAGATTTCTGTGCTATGGTTTTAGATGGAGGCAAAAAAAATATGTTTGGTGTCATGGAAAGATGGCTGGGGATAAAATTAGAGGAAACTGAGAAATTATATTCACATCCTAACAGAAGTTATAATGGTATGGAAATTATAGGGTAAAATGCAGCTGCTACTCCTGGGACGGAATGGGGTTGGCAGGCTCAAAACCTATTCCATGGTGATTCCCCATACACATAACCTGAACCCTAAGCACCTGCTGAGGAGGATGGAGTGGAGGATGGAGAAACCGTAACCAGGCTCTGTTGAAATTCTTGCAAGGAAGGAAACCTCATGGTACTTTGTAGCTGATAAACTGCACAGCACCTGTCAGCCAAGGCAGAGCGGGGAAGATGTCCTGCTGCTAAGTCAACAACTGTGGCAAAATTGCCCTCCTTGGCTGATCTTGGTTTATCAGAACCTAATTGTATATTAGTGCGCACCTCTATCCCA
Source organism: Scytalopus superciliaris (assembly GCA_013400415.1). Classification (NCBI taxonomy): domain Eukaryota; kingdom Metazoa; phylum Chordata; class Aves; order Passeriformes; family Rhinocryptidae; genus Scytalopus; species Scytalopus superciliaris. The sequence continues at coordinate 194,463 of VXBX01002667.1, read as the reverse complement.
AGTTACCCCTGTCCAAGGTACCATCACCCCTCACTGGGCATGTGCTCTATATCTTATTGACTGTATCTTTAAGAACAAAGCAAGGGCTTTTTACACCAATCAATAAGTATGTATGACTAGACTCACTCAACCTCCATCTAAACATAAAGAAATAGCATAAAAATAAGTTGAGAATGGAGAAAAGCTGGGGAAGACTCCATCTTAACTATTGGGATCAGTCATGGACTGAACCTCTCTTCTCCTCCATAGGGACAAATGTTGGGTAAAAGCCATACTCCGTGTTTGGGCAATAATTTTATTGTGAATTAGAGCTTGTCTCTGTATTGCTCTAAATACATTTTTGCAGTCAGATACTATCAATGACAACACTTGAACCTGAACCTGTCACAATTTTTTATTAATGGAGTTATTCTGTAAACTCTTAGTGTGAGTCCCTCACAGGTGCTGGGAGTCACCGACAGTAGGGAACATACTTGAGTAAAGTGGAAAACATGCTGAGGAATCTCCCTTATGTTGTTGGTGTGTCCCTAAACAAGTAAGTTGAACCACCCTCTGATTCAGCAGGTCTGTTCAGCGAAGAGTCCCCATAACAGGATGCTGACAGACTGGTTGGACACAAGGGTCTCAGCTTTCATGGGGCACTGACAGACAAAGCAAAAAGTAAGGGTTGAGGAAGTATCTGCTTTTCATGTGGCAGGTGTCTTATGTACTTTTATTTTTATTTTAATTTTAACCAGGAAGCTCTGAGGACACTGTAGACTGTTCCTATAAGGATATGTCTGGATCTTGTGTTTTGTTTTGTTTTGTTTTTTTTTTCCCCCCCCAATCTATTCATCCTTCTCACCATTCCCACAGGTTGTAAGGACACACTCAGAGCAGACACACAGACAGCTGGCATCTTTACACACCCATCACAGAAGTTTGGAGGTGCTTCCAGCTGGGTCCACCTGGAAAAAGCTGAGTTTTTATGTGATAAACCAGGAATGCAAAGCTACTCGTTATTATCACAGGGAAAGGAAATATGTATATATGAGTCTTTGGGTGTTTTCTCTGGTGTATCCAGGGCACCTCCTTGTCTTTGGCTGACCTTCAGATCATCACTAGCTTGAGCAGAAGGTCACACGGGCTGCAAAATGGTAAACGTGGGTTGAAAGACTTCTCTGCATAAGAAATAGCTGAGATTTCTTATTCCTGAAGGGGAAAAGTTGAGATGAAATGCAATGGTCACATGATTTTGTGTATCAGTTTGCAGGTAATATCCCAATAAGGATAAGGGTTTAACATCAATGAGGCTGATTCATTTATTGATAGCTAAATCAATTATTTTAATGCTAAAAATGGTGTCTGGAGAAAGAACTTGACAAAGAAAACTGGGTCACAAAGTGACCTCACAATGAGGTATGAAATAATGATCAACACAGTTAATCTGGTCTTTATTTCAGGTCTTCTCCAGGCATGGTAGCCTGAAAGATACTGCTATCTCCTCTCCAGCTATTGTGTTTTTCATACCTTCCATTTATGGCCCATTCACAATCCAGTTTAGCTGCACTTGCCATGTGGAGTGACAATGTCCTCTTTGCAGCTGGGTACCCGGACCCTCTGTGTCCATGGGAGCAAAAAGGAGGACCCTGTATAGAGAACTGGCAAAGACCAAGCTGCAACAGGGAGACCAGGCGAGCTTGGCCCCAGCACCTGAAGAGTGTATTGACATCCATCTGAGAGCCTCTGGTGTGCAGGCTGAGCATGAGATCAGACATCTCAATGGAAAACAACTCTGAGAAGCCTCCTGTCTTTGTGGAACTCATGTCATCATAGACTGTGACTCCCACAAAGCATCTCAGTATGGGAAATGGCTGCTCATCCAAACCTTTCTCCCACATCCTCTAATGCTTTGCCCCAGGCTCAGCAGGAGCCTCAGACCCATCTGCAAAGTGGAATTAAATCCATCTTCTCTTCAAGGGGCTCTCTTGGGCACAGCCACCCCAAGGTTCTGGGTTTCATTCACCTACACCAAACTTTTCACCATCCTTCTCCTGGCCTCGGGTGCACACAGCAACCCTCCCTGCTGGGGCTGTCCCTTTGTATATCCGGCAGTTTGGGCTTCATTTCTGCAGCCAGTGAGAGATGACAGTCTGTGAAAGGGCAGTGCAGGACTGCATCTCTCTAAGTACTGATTTTTGCAGCAAAAGCACCTGCACTGCAAGAAACTCCTGCAGGATTCAGACCCATTGATGGTTCACAAGTAACACAAGTGTCACTGGGTCCCTCTGTGAAAGCTGGAGGGAGCTTGTCCCCAGTTAAGGAGCAGCTGGCACATAGATTTTTTTTTCTGAGCAAGCTGTAAAGGATTTCTCAGCCTTGCAGGGTCTCGTCTGTACGCGGCAGAGCGGCTGGCACGCGTGTCTCAGCAGGGTGAGTCACACCTGTACTCCAGTTCTGAACACAAGGCATTACATGCAAATGTTCTGGGGTGGTTTTGGCAAGCAACTTCATACTGGCACCCCCTCTGCCTCTCCCCTTAGCTACAGCACCTTGTGTAACTGAGAAATATGGCATATTTATCCCGTTCCTCAGGCTGTCTCTATGCTCTTTCACTGTACCTTGGAAACCAAACTTCTATTCTTGCCAACAAATCACTTTCAGACGAACGGGGGAGTGTGTGGTAGCTTGGATTTCTTTTTTATTTTTTTTTTTTTAAGAAATTTTTTTGCAATCTAAGTAAAGACTTTAGGATCTATTTTTAAAGATTTTATCCCCCCCCTCCACCCACTATGCTGCAACAACTGAACACTTTGGCTTGATGAGAATATTCGTAAAGCAGTCACAATCTGTAGGGTGCACTTCTTAAAACTACATTGCATAATGGGAAAAGCATAACACTACAAAATGCAGTGGGGGCTGGGATTTTCTGTAGTATGGGAACTAAAAAGTCATGTCTTCAGCCAGAATTGATCACCAACTAGTTCACAATAACCCACCCCCTGACCTTTCCTGCTTTTGTCTCCCAGATATAAATCTATTGATCTAAGGGTATGCTAGAGCCTGGTTAATACAGTGTTTTGTGGGAAATTTAAACAATCTCTTTCTCCTTCTTGATATATTTTGGTATTTAAGGAATCCAGTAAGTACAGTAATGAGACACCCATAAGATGATTTGAAAAGTGCGGTTTTATCATTAGAGTCTGGGGAAATTGCATTAGCTCTGATAAAATCCCATAGGACTTCAGTGAGGGTAATAACTTTAAAATGTTTTTATTAGCAGCAATGCCAATTCTATTCTGAGATCTGCAGTGTTAACAAATTAGACATAAGAAAAAAAATCCATTTGATTCAGTTGAAAGCTACTGCACTCAAGGAAAAATATAGCACTTTCTAGATTTTATTAAAAGTCCTTGGGAATCAGCCACCCACCCAGAGTGTAATGAGTGATTAATGCTGGTCATGTGCTCTTTATCCCTTAAAATGTAACCACAAGCTGATTACTTTGTTTAACACATTTTTGGTGATTTGATTAAGGAGCTGCATGGACTTAGATTCAAAGGAAAACACATGGAAGAAGAGTTGAAAGACAAAGGTTGCCCCTACGTAAGGATGTTCTTAGGACCTTGGTATAACCAAATACCTCTGATTAAGCTTCAGCTTTTGCAACTCTTTAGGCTCCTGTTTGTTTGCATCTGTCCTAAAGGAAGTGGGCTAAGTTGATGAAGGTAGATGAGTGAATATGGCCTTATTCTGCAGACCTCAGTGCAGCTAAAAGAAGTAACATTGCACTTCAGGTGTCCAGAGCATGTAGGAAAGAGGCGGAAAAAAAGTGAAGATTTGATGTGATATTTAAGTTTTGCAAAACAAGGGTGTTCATTCTGAACTGAGCTTCCCTCTTTGAACAACCACTCTTTGAAGTACCTTAGGATACAGCGCACAGGAACATTTGGATGATAATAATAATAAATTAATAATGTCCTATGGCTCCCTGTGTTAGTATATAATGAAGGGCATTGAAAGACATGTAGGTGTGACTATCCCTGGTACTAAGAAGGGGTAGCAATCAGAGCACCACCAAGTCCTGGGATGGGTGTTTTCTAGGCCATTTTTTCTGATTTCCTGGTCTGATCTGTGCTGGCCTGCAAGAGGTTGGAAGCCATCTGTTTGGGACAAGGTGAAAAAGAGATGTTCTCATTTTCAACAACTTTCTGTCTTTCTTCTTTCTTGTTTTTTGTCTGTTTTTTTTTTGGTAGGTTTTTCTTTGGAAGGGCCGAGATGTCACAATGACAACTGAGATGTCTTCAGGAGGCGCTAGATACCAATGTCTAGAAAGAGTTTTGTAAGAAGTAGGAGATGGTTTTGAATGAGCCACAGAAAAGCCACAAGGTATATGTTTGAAAATCTGCTGGCCTTATGCTGGCAATTGCAGGGAGCAGAAGAGGAGGCCGTGTCTGCATATGAATGCGAAGCAGTTGATGTGAGAATGGAAGCTTATCCTAATTAACTGAGTGAAAGCAAATTCAATTTGTCTGGCAACATGTGCATGTTGAATTATTTTTTCCTAATAATGGTTTGAGTTTAACTCTGTTAAAGGACTGGGATCCAGGATATAATGCCTGGTAGTAGATGGGACACTTCACCAGTGAGGTGTCTGTCCCTGTGTGAGGAGAAACTCAGAAAGAAACATAGAATTAAAGATGAGGCAAAAAATTCCTAACTTTCCTCTGTTGTGTGACAACTAGTTTTAAAAACAGAGAGACTGACTGTGTCAGGCTTAAAAGATGGTCACTATTCAGAGGTCCACAGACAATAAATGGTCTTGGCCCTTTTTGGCATTCCTTGGGCTGAGATGATTTCAAACATGTTGTGTTCAGCCTGCTGGCTGGAGGACAGGAGAGAGGGTTTGACAGACCTTGAAAGTAGCTGATATTTGAGCCTGAGAGCTTAAAAGGAGGTGAACTTATTCACACAAAAATCAACCTTTTGTTGAGTCTTGAGCTCTCTGAAAGCTATTTGATTTGGAGGCAGTTATTTTGTTGTTTTCTAAAGTGTTTCTTCTGGAAATGGTTTCTCTTGGCTTCCTAAGCACTGGCTGAGATTTTCTTTCTGAACAAATGTCTCCATCTGTGCTTTTCATGCTGAATCCCCTCCCCATCACTGCTCCCTTGCCCTCTGTGGTTCCTGCTACCTTCCACTACTTGTCACTTTTTGGATGCCTCTCCTTGCTAAGGCAGACACACAACATCAGCATCACCGAAGGACTTTGCAATGCAGTGCTTCTCTCCAAGTAGCTCTCTTTATGTGTCCCATACTCCTTGCCTTGGAGACCTTCCCAAAACGCCACTCTCCCAGTCTTGTCCTGCCTCACCTCAAATACTGTGTGAAGTTCTGGACACAATGGTATAAGAAAGATATAAAATTATTAGACAGTGTCCAGAGGAAGGCTATGAAGATTGTGAGGTGCCATGAGGGGGAGCCATACAAGGCTTGTTGAGCCTCATGACCAGGGGACTGAGGAGAGACCTCATAGATATGTACAACTTTGTCACAAGAAGAGGGGCAGACACCGATCTCTTCTCTGTGGTGACCAATGACAGGACTCCAGGGAATGGTATGACGATCCTTGTGGGTCCCTTCCAACCCAGACTATTCTATGATTCTATGATTCCTGGCCTTCCCACCAGCATGAATTTTGTCCTGCATTTTCCATTTTTTTCACTCCAGCCATACAGAAATTCATCCTCTTCTCACATTACATCCAGTCAGTGACTCCCCTTGATCATATGGATGGCATTAACACTTCTAGCTGGACGTTTTGTAGGTGCTCTGCTCTCAGATTACTCCTCCTGCTTCATAGCTGCTTCTTGAATAGAATATCTCATGTTGCACTGTTGGCTGAGATGGATAATGCAGGACTTTTTGTCTTCTCTCTGTCAGGTCTAAAGGAGCAGTGTTTTTCCCACCACTCAAATCCACAACACAGATGACATATTTGAGTTTGGCCATTCTTCCCCCTCAGATCCTGCCCTTGCCAAATAACCAGGCCCCCACACTGATGCACTGCTTGCAGTAGCAACTTTCCGTAACAGGTTTTTTTACTGGCTGAAGCTTTTAAGGTAAGAGAGAATCCAGCTCTTTCAATTTGTGGTGGGAAATGCCTAGAAGAATTTTGGATGTCATTAAAATAATAGAGGGCATAGATAATTTCTCCCTGAAGCAGAAAGTAAGGGACATCTTGCAAGAAATATCTCATCTCAGGACGTGGCAAACACAACATCCTGTTGAGTTAAAATCCCAAAATCAGAGCTGTACTTGGTATAATGTGGCATGAGTCTGCTTAAGTCAAAGGAAGAGCTCAGATTCAAACTAGCTAAGTCTCTGGTCCCCCAGAGACTTTATACAAGCTTTATATGAGACTGATTTTGCACTAAAAAAACCCCAGAAATTTATAGCCAGGGTTTCTGTTGTTTTGGTTTATTGGTTTGTTTGGGGGTTTTTGTTTGTTTGATTGTGGGTTTTTTGTTTGTTGGTTGTGGGGGTTTTTTGTTGTGTTTTGGTTGTTTGTTTTTCTGGGGGCTTTGTTTGTTTTGTTTTGTTTGGTGTTTTTTTTTTTTTTTGGGGGCTTTTTTTTTTTTTTTTTTTTTTGTTTTTTTTTTTTTTTTTTTTTTTTTTTTTTTTCAAAGAGCAGAATAACATGGTGGAAAAAAGCTGCTAACAGTGGCACACAGAACTCTTGTAACAGGGAAGGAGCCCAGCACAGGCTCAGCTACAGCAGGGATGGATTTTTTGAGACAGCTATTGCATCTTGCATGTTATCAAGAGGCTTCTGGGGCATTGCATGACCCAGAGTGGGACTTGGGGAAGGTAGTTTGGGGAACAGGATGTGCTGCTGCTGTGCTGACTTTGGCTCAGTTGAAGCATGACAGAAGCAGGATTTCCAGATGCTCTTCTCTTTGAGATTACCCCATGCACAGGGTGCTGCTGAGATGTGCATAAGTTGTCTGCAGTCAGGGATCCAGAAGTGTGCTGCGATCAGTCAAATAAATCCAAAACTGTAACTGAGAACCAGAGAGGGTCTTCCTAGTACTGAGTAAGGCAGGAGAGCGAGAGATAAGAAACCAGGGAGTCTCATTTATTGTTGCTTAAGAGAGAGAAAGGTATGTTCAACACTGACAAATCTGCTATTTTTTTTCATTATTCCTTTTTTCTAAAGCTGGAGAAGCTGTTTCAAAACTATTTCCCGCAGAACTGCAAGGTGCTGGAACAGAGGAGATGGCTGTAATTTCCAGCAAACCCAAGTAAAGAATTGTTATCGACAAAGCTTCTGCCAGACCATTAAAAAACCCAGCAGCCATTTATTCACTCCTGATATTGTGTGAGATAATGGAGTCAGCAGTGGTACAGACGACTCCTGCCTCATTACTCTGACACCATGCTCAACAGATTCAAAGAAGTAGCTGATGGAGATGGGACTAGAGGGCCTGCAGGGACAGACTGATGCACTGGGGCCACCCAGGTAAAGCCAGGGGTCTCAGGCTGGAGACCTGTGCTAAGAGATCTGTTTGGGCAGCCAGAGACCAAAACCATGGTGGTGGTGGTGCAGTTAAGTGATAAAAATTACCCTGGGTCGCTCACTGATGAGACGATAGACCTGCTTCTCTCTTCTTTTGAGAAACCAGTTTCTAAACCATGAGTAGTCTTATCCTCTCTGAATGGCAGTTTAAACTCTTTATAGCTCTTCTAGCTACTTTAGCAAACTGCATTTATTTCATATGATGGCTTAAATTTTTTGAAAGTATGTTTAGTTAGGAAAACTGAGGCCTTTTTCAATTTTCTAGAGAGAAACTACACTGTGAGACTTTGGTGGAGGATGTGCCTGTGTAAGGACAAGGTTCCTCAGTGAGGATCAGTGTGATTTGTGACCCCACCCCTTCTATGATTTGATACTGCACCAGCTGAAATTATGGAGAACTCCCATTGCTTCTAGTCAGGTTAGATTAAATCCCTAAGGAGAATGGTTTTGAGATAGAAGTGTGGTTCACAAGATCCTTTCCCTTTGATGTCTCATTAGGATTCCTGTGAAAGGAGTTTGACAGGGGCATTTTTCTTTAAGCCACAATATAGGATACAGTTCAAAACAGTAGTGACTGGATGAGTTGCCCTCTCCTGTGTGATCAGAGGGATTCAAGACATGGACAGATTGTCTCAGGGCATCTCACTGCTTAGATGTCCACATCCTCCTAGCCAGAGCCTTTGTTCTAGGCTCAGGGGTGCAATGAAGATGTGGCTGGTCATGCATGCTAAATTATCCTCTCATACTGTAGGTGATCCAATTAAGCCAAATTTGAAGAGAACCAGAGAAGTTCATGCTCTGCCTTGCTGTGTGTGAAGTCAGCAAGTTAATAATGGACATTGATCTCTAGGGCTGTCAGTCTGTCTAGGATTGGGTGGAAGAGTTTTCAGATTTTTTTTCCTCACATCATTAGCTTTCATACTGCAAGCAATAAGCTCTGTAGCCTGCAGCTGTGAAAACACTAATTTGAAAGCTATTCTGTTTTACATTTTTGAGAACTTGCTTTTCTATTCTTTATATATATTTCTATTGTTTTCCCCAAAAAAACTCCACTAGCTCTTCCGGTTTACTTTCCCCCTTTTTTGATTTTCTGAACTTTCCTATCAATTAGACTTTCTTCTGCCTTCCTTTCATTCCCTCTTCTCTTTTTTTCTCTCTCTCCCTTTTGCTGCTAGAGCAACAAAAACCTTCAGAGCAGAGGGAATTTACAGAGTAAAGACTCTAAACATACAGTGATACTGAAAATTTTGCCTGTTACTTATGAATATAATATGAGCTCTTCTCATACCTACACCCCCATTTTGGGTGTGTTTATCTAGTATCTGCTTCCCCATTTCTAGGACTATGATTTCACAGATCTGTTGGCTTCATTCCTACATCTTCAGCCTTGTAAGATCAAAAGAATAGCCCTTGGCTAGGACTGAGTGACAATATCTAGGAAAAGAATTGTCACCCTTCAGTGCCATGTTCAAGAGTTTCTCTCCTCTTTTTTCTGTGTTTCTTCCTTCACCCTGTGTTTACTCTCCAGAGATCTCTCTGCTTTCTTGGTCCCCACAACTCCAGAGTCCTGTGGTAGTTTGTAAAGCCAATCTTTTCAGGATAATTCTCTATGTAACGTATCATCAGTGCAAAAGCTGGCCCTGGGCACAGGTGTTTTGAAGGCAACAATAATATTAAACCTTGAGACAATTTTGTCAGCCTGTGTCTTTTGCATTAGGGAAAGAAGATGCAACACCGCCGCTCCTGCTGTTGTGGGATGGTTATGGTTAAATACCCTGGCAGTGTAGTGCTGCCTCATTTCTGTCTGACTTAAACACAGGCTTGGAAAATAATAACAGGAGTTAAAGTGTGACTAAGCACTTCCAAGGGCTGTCATGCTTGACACTGAATGCAGCTGGTCATGCCCTTAAAGTCCTTTTTAACACAATTACTGTGTTGCTCATTATTTGGAGCTCTAGAAAAAGCAATATATTGTTATGTTCTCACAAAGGTAACTAGCTGCTCAGGTATGTCCTTATTCTTTCTGCACCAGGACCTCTTAGGAGCCCTCTCTGTCATGGCCAGGTTGGACCCATGATGTTCAGTTTAGGATTCCAGTTTCTATCTAAGAGATGAATATTTTGTAATGAGCCTTAGTTCATCGAAGTCTTCAGTTTTGTGCCTAATTACTTCCGAAGTCAGTGGCACATGCTTTATGTGTGTGACAAAAGACACGCTGGTGCCATGGGCACTGCAGAGCAGCAGTTGGGGAACTTCCAACATCAATCCCGAGTGGTATCCTGTGGTCACTGCTGTCCCAGCCAGGGTACAGTTGACAGGAAGCAGTGCTTGATCTGCCCCTGTTATTAACGATCAAAAAGAAATCTCTCTCCTGTCTTAGTCTGTGCTGGGCTTCAGAATGAGCCATACAGGAAACTTGACTTTAATTTTCTTTTCAATCCCCATGTTCAAACCTCCATGACTGTGATTCATTACTGCAAAATGACTCTGTTCTACCTTCATGTGTTGTAACTAGATTAATATAGTCATTTCACATATATTGGTGATGATGGCCAGTGCTTAGCACACCTGGGATTGAATTAAAAGCTGCTAGATCTGAGAGCATGAGTCATGCATACAGGCTGAGCTCAGGAGCCAACCTTTGTAGCTGTGGCTGAGAAACACATCTCTTGTGGATGAAGGAGGTGTGAGGCCTCTGTGCAGAACCTGTTGGTGATCTCAGCTCACTCCATTTATATCTTAGAAAGGGGAGTTACTGGCTCAGTGTTGTCACGTTTGTGGGACTGAGAGCCCAAGCATGTGGGGATGCTGGGTTTGGGGGTACTGATTCCTCCCACCCTCTGTCAGGCTTTCTGGAAAGGATAAATACATTTGAGATTAGATGCACGAAGAGGTTTGAGGGTATATCTTTAGTTGCACATAGTCATTCTCAAGGATTAGCCTCCACCTCAATTCTTCTTCCACTGCAAGTGCTGCTGCAAGTACCACCAGGGAGATAGGGGGAATTAGATCTGTGTGAAAATACATCCATCACAGCAGGTCAAAACAATCATAGAATCATAGGATATCCTGAGTTGGAAAGCACCCACAAGGATCATCGAGTCCAACTTCTGGCCCTGGAGAGCACAGCTCCAAAAATCACACCATGTGCACAAAACTGAATTTCATTTGGAACAGTAAAAGAGCTCAGCAACACAGCTTGTCTTGAGTGTCTGAGGAATAACTTAAGCAATTAAGAGAGGGTGATTTCATCTATTCTGGTCAAAGCCACCCAGAAGCACCCTCCTAAACTGGGGGTCATGTGAGTTAAAGTGCTGTTTGTATTCATGTTTTCACTGTTCTGTGGAACATGGAACACATCCAAAATTTTTTGCAAACCACAAGCAGCAGAAATCATGGTGAATTTTTAAGTTAATTACTTCCTTTTTTTTTTTTT
>VXBX01002667.1:146415-183462 GCA_013400415.1 Scytalopus superciliaris | reverse complement strand
ATTGTGTATATTTTTATTTATTTTTTTTTTTTTTTTTTTTTTTTTTTTTTTTTTTTAATGGATTAGGCTGCTTTAGGATGCAATTAATTCAGGTTCATTTTCAGTTTGTAGAATGTGAGCTTAAGCTATCACTGACTTCTTTGACTCTGTGGAAATAAGAATAAAACATGACCGTTCATGTCCTCAATGGCTCAAACTGAATTGAAGCAGATGATTATTTAAAGTTCAGAGCAGGTTAGCTGTCTCCTGTGTTTTACTGACAAGGCTCTCTCTCTCTCCATCTCTTTCTTACTTTTCCTTCCTCTGCACTCTGGCCAAGCTCTGGAAAAAAAAGACATGCCAAAAATAAAACTAAAATTTGGATTATGTACATTCTTACCCAAAACAGGGTGGGAGTACTAGAAATCCAGCAAGAAAATATATTCTCAGAAGCCAAGTGATCTGGATCATCAACAAAGCTTAGGAATTACTTAGTGACTGTTTAATGTTTACTGTCACTATGGGCTGTGTTTGTTTGTTTAAAGCTGAAATGTTTCAGCCTGGAATAGGCTTATGTTTGTTAATAAGCAGATAAAATTTTCAGCAGAGAGACACACTGAAAAAAATTACTGCTGTGGTGTGGCCCTATCCATCTATGATGGATGCAACCTACTGAGCCTGCTGTGGAATGTTAGTATTCCAGCACAATTATTAGGTTTCTAACCATTTTTTGCTGTCACTGGGAGCCTTGGGTATTTGGGATCAATCTATAACAACTTCTAAAATCTACTCGTTGCATCCTGGTTGTTTCTGCTGGCTCTTTCTAATTCCTGTGTGCAGAACTGCTGTTGAAAATATTTTAGTCCAGACTCAGCCATCACAGACCAAGACACAGTCTTTTTTGCAGCAAAAGGCTGGAGCACTTCTACTGTTGCATTTAACTAGAAGTCACTCTCTCTGGTTTTTTTTGTGGCAGAAAATCAATGCCATAATAGCTATTCCTTTTTGGCAAGAGACTGATAGCATTGGCCAGCACCCAGAATAATGCAAGCTGGAGATACAGAGCTCTGCCAATGTACCTTAAATCTCCTGACCTTCAGCATCTCAAGATTTTCATCCCCGAGGAGAGACATTTCAGGAGAAGAGATTGATAATTCTGCCTGGCTGCGAGACGGTGTCCAAGACAGAACTCCAGTGGGAAACTGAAAACCTCCTCTCTGTTGCTGCTTCTTTCACAGTAAGGTAAATAATGGCTGATGCCAGAGAAGCCAAGGGAACTGATTACTGAAACTAGGGCTAAAGACAGCAAAATCAGTCCTCCCAGGCATGTCCTGGCTCCGGGACTGCACTGCGCTGGGTTTGCTCATGAATGTCTGCTGGATGAAAATGGGCATGTGCTTGGGGTGATTTTTCTGCCCCCGTGTTTTGGAGAGGGCCTCCTTGTGGATGCTGATATGCTGTCCTCCTGTGGGCTACCCACTTTGGGGCAGGTCACTCCGAGCCAGATGAGCTCCCTGATGCTTGCACATCATCACAAGACTGCAGTTGCAGTTCAGCATCCCTTGGCTTCTGGGAGTGCACCTTGTGCAGATTTTACCCTGATTAACCTGCTGTGTTGCTGATGTGCCAAGGTAAACTCACCCCGTTCTTGAGACATTAACATTTCACTTCTTGCTGAATGGGAGGGTTTGGTTCACTAGTCAAAGCACGGTTCTGGGAGCCAAAAGCGCTGACATCTCAGTCTGCCTTGAGCAATGACTTACCGCATGACCTTGTCCCAGATGCTCTGCCTTTACTTTTCCTTCTGTAAAAATGTGTTTGTGAAGTCTCAGGAATCCACCTTTCCAAGACTGTTCACTAACATGCAGAGCAGTAATTTTTCCCATTTACTGCTGACTTGACTTGCTTCATGAACTGGAGTGGGCTGCTGGATGTAATGATCCAAAAGAAATGTTGCCCCAAATTGATGCCCATAGTATAATTCCACCATGAAATATGGCTTTCTGAAGATATATTGAACACAAGAATTCTCATGCATAGCTATATCTTTTCACTCATTTCAGATTTAAGCTTGCGGTCCTGTTTTCTGCAACACGGCTGCTGCTCTAATCCTTCACATGTTACTTAATCTGGGAAAATTCCTTACAAGGGATATTTTGTTATGCATCTGTATCATTTTTTTGTTATAGTGATTAAAACCATACTGCCCACATGCAAATACACTGATGAGAAGTGAAAGAGCACTGTTATTTCACAGGTCTTAGATCAAGCACATCCATTATAACTGTTGAACCTGATCTTCTGCATAGTAAAACCATTTGATTTTGCCAAGGGATTTTTGTACGTCTGTATATTTTTATATAAATAGCATTTGTTTAACTCCTTTTTCTTTCCTACAAGGAAAAAAAAAAGGCAGCAGCAGATAGCATCTCTTCAGACACAAGTGTTAAGGAAAAAAAGGAGAAGCAAGAGTTAAGCTAAACTGGAAAGTGACAGTGTACCAGATTCATTGACACTAATGTGCCTCTTTAGAGTTCATGCCTAAAGGCTTTGTGTGCAATGATAAATATATTTGTTTTTGTTGCTGTAGGTGTCCTTAAATTATTAAAAGACAAAACAGAAAAAGGACTTTTCATTTTCTAGCCCCATTAACTTGTTTCACTGGTCATGAGAGACTCAAAAAGGGGTTCAGAATTGAAAAATCGAGGCTCAGACAGCCCTAAATTCAGTTATAATTTCGAATCTTTTGTTGTATTTCATGTTCCTATCTGTCTAGGTCCAGTTAGCAGTGTTGCTTAATCATAAGCCCCACAACCTCTGGCTTCTGCAAAAGTCTTTTTATAAGAAGATGGAAAATAGGACATTTTCAATATTTCTTTCTATTGATTTTGTGCATGTGAGAGAGAGAGGGAAAGAGAAAATACACAATTGTGATAATATAATGATACAGTACCAGTATAATTTTAGCTAAAAGCAAAATGTTAAAGGGGAAAAACTTCTGGCTCTGTGAAGTTCTTTGACATAGTCAAGGACACATTTAGGGCTAAACTTTTTTAAAGTGGAGATTCACCTCCATCATCTGTTACCTTTTATCTGTTCAGGCTGTATTTTAGTAGCTGTTGCCTGTTCATTTAACCTGTTGCTTCCTTCATAGCTTTCCAGATCACAGAGCTCTTTAAAAAGGCAAGACCTTACTCAGAGCTTGTGAGACTCCATAATTACATAGGGTTGTTTTTTTTCCCAAATTGAAAACAGACCATTTGGTTTCAAGCTGCAGATCTTTCCTCCATGGTACACTGAGCTCATGGCTCAACTCAACCTGGTAGAGGTCAGTGTGATGACATGTATTTGTCAGCTCTGTAGACTCAGGTACAGACTGAATGTTGACAAAAAGATATCAAGTTTTGGGTCTCTCAGTTCTGAAAACAGTAGCCTTTTGAAAGAAAAGACGTTATGTTCCCTAATTACCATGGAAAACATTGCTAGGTACAGCATTATGAGAGAGGTAACAGCTTCCAAGGCTCAGTTAGTATCTGTCTCAAGGTCCTCGACTGTCTCTCACAGCAACATCCTGATGGATACCAATAAAAGAACAATATCCCACGCCAAAACATGCCCTTCTGGAGGAAAACCAAGTAAATCAGATGCATCAGCTCTCATCAGTTCTGTGCAATGAAGAGAGAAGAATCTGTGCAACTGAATGTCCCACAGTAATGCAGAGGACTCAGTATCTCTGGAGTCTTACATATTTTGATACCAGCAAGGCCTGTAGCAAACAGATGTGTGTAGGACACTAGGTAGGACTGCTTGTCTTGGGGTACAGGAAAGCTTGCCAGCATTCTCTAAATGCAGATTGGTGAGATGGTGAATGGAAGCTAAAATGAAGATGTTGAGGTGGTGAGATTCATGGTTAATGAAGCTTTGATTCAAAGAAATACAGGTGACCTCTTCTTTCCCTCTATCAGGGAAAGTTTGCTATTCTCTTCACCCATATCTTTAGATACCTTCTCTATGTGTGCACCCCCCGTAACCTCCTTACACATACATCAAAGTTTGATGCGGACATAACATATACGGGCATATCCTCTGATCAGAAGAGGAGCAAGAACTCAGGAAGTCTTGATTGAAAAGTATCAGGGGGCAGCTAAGGCTTGGAGGACATTTAGGCAGGCACTGATAAGCAAATGCCACAGCAGGCAGCAATGGTCACATGGCTGGGGCTGAAGAAAAGCCCCCACCTATCCATCCTGAAATGAGCAGCTGTTTCAAAGGTGAATAAAACTAAGGACAGTGGTTCCCTAGGTAGGTTCAGTTGTAAGTAAAGTCTCCCACAAACTTTCAAGATGGTGGTTTTTCCACAGTAAAATCTATTTATTTAACTTCAAGAACTATATTCTTTCAGTCTGAGGAAGGTCCTTAACTGCAATTACCTATGCTGATCTTTATCTCATTAAATACATAATAAAAAAGATTCCTTGTTAGTGATTTTCCCCAGTATTTTTAAATATCATCTCCTATTCATTTCATAGGCACCCTCAGCACAGGTAGTGGAACAACCTTTTAAAGGTGCTGTGGAAGAAAACCTGGGCAATCAAATATAAATACACTTGAATGCAATTACAGCAGCAAATGATTGTGTACCAGTGAATCTTGATTTAACCTAAGCTGTGCAATCACCTTCTGCACCCTTTCCAGTATCTTATTATTAACCTCTTGTCTATGGAAAAGTTGCTTTCTAAATGAAGGAGCAAATGAGAGCAGTTTAAATGTTGGGCTTCAGATCTTAACTGGGTTTTTATTCAGGAACAAGCACAGTCAGACCTGCTACTGCAGCCTATAAGGCTTCCCAACACTGTCCCTTCTGCGTGACCATTCTTTTCAAAAGCTTTGTCAGAATTTCATACAGTCATGAAACAAATTTAATTACTTTGGCTGAATTATTTTGTCTGCCTATTTATGAGTGGGTTTTTTTGGATGGGGGGGTTGAGGGTTTTTTGTTTTGGTTTGGTTTTTGTGTTTTTTTCTTTGGGTTTTTGTTTGTTCGTTTTGGTTTGGTTGTTTAGTTTGAGGGTTTTTTAATATTATTTATTTCCCAAAAACCCCTCTGCCTTAACTTCAGCAAAAATTATTTGACAGTAACATGTAACAGGGAAATGGAAAAACTGCTTGTTTTGCCCAGTTTCCTGAGATTTGTTGGGAAGTTGCGCATCCAGATGTTCCACAGCAGACACGATATTCCCCCTGTGCCAGGAATGTGCTTTGTGCTGCTCCTATTAAAATTCATGCCCATTAATTTCAATTATTAGCTGCTGAAATATCTGTTTGCACATACTCAGAAGGGATATATTGGAGGCTGCACACTAAGATACCACCCACCCTGAGTGGGCTCTACTCCCTCACTGTGTCTCCTGATTGGCAGGATTGGGTGTACAACTGTCTAAAATACATGTAGCTAAATGGGTTAATATACATTTCAGCCATCTCCATCCTCACCTGAGAAAGCCACATTTCCTCTAAGGGTAGTGCAGAGCTGATCCATGTGGTCAGCAGAGCTAAGGATATGATATATTTCAGCATCTTTGGTGAAATGATCATTTTTGGTCAGAGCTATCCTGAACTCCAAGCTCTCCACATGGGAAGTTAAGCACCCTACACTGTGGACAGGATAAGTTAGTGGAGATGAATTTTGCCTGAAGTACTGATGAGTCCAATACTGAAGGGATTCAACAGTAAAGTGTCCTGGGGATCTGTCATGATGAAATATTTAGAGGGAGAAATTTCTCGTCTGAACGTTTGTTTAGCATCATTTCTGCGTGGAATTTGTGACGCTATTTTTTCCCAAATTAACTCGAGCTACTAGGGATTTCAGGCCAATTCCAACTTCTCAAACAGAATAAGAAAAAGAAGAAAGATATTACAAACCTATGAAAGTATCAAGCTAGTCAGATGCAGTGAGGTACCAGTGGAAATTTTTATTGTGCAAGGATTAAGAGAAAAATGTAAAATGCTATATAAACCGGCATTTTTAAACAAAAAGACCTATTTCTGTGATAGCAAAGGAAACTCCCTCAAATAAATTAATGAAATTTAAAAAAAAAACGAAAAAAGAGGATAAGAGCTTAAATATTTGGAGAATGATCATGGAAATTGGTTCTAGGGGAAAATATAAGACCTGGACCCAAATAAACTCAAGCGAGGTTTCCTACTATTAAAATACATGTCTAATGAGTGGTGGAGTACAACAACCAAATTCAAGTATCAGTTTTTGTTGTGACTCTAGACTTCCTGGATTCAAATTCTGCTGATGCTCTGAACTAATAGGCTTGTTAAATTAACTTGGCTATGCCTTATTAACAGCAGGAAAGCCTGCAGGTAGTCACTCTCTGCATATGCACTGAGCTTCCCTCCCCCATCTGCTTTCATGATGGACATTACCCAGTGCTCAAAAAGCTAAAATGGCACTCCAGAAGAAACTGGTGAAGCACCAATATTATCTTAAGCTTCTACATTTTTCTTTCTGCTAAGCCTGCTAAATTAAATGTTGTCCCTTGCCCAGTTTCTGATTCCTGTGTGAGTCCCAGAAAGAGCCAAACATGAGGATGATTCTCTCTTCTCCAACAGGCAGGGAAAGCAAGAACTGCAGAGTTGGCAGAAGAAATGGCTTTCACTGCAAAATATGGGCTGAGAAACGCTTGCATAGAAACCCTGTTCCTTTAGAGTTGGGTATACATCTACACCCTCAGCACAAGAAACAGTTGTTCTTGGACATTCTGCTCCAAAAGCTAACAAAAGAGTAAAACAACAGTCAACCCACAGAGATACTTCCTAAAGACCTTCTAAGGGTAGCAATAAAGAACAGGCTGTTCTCTCTGTGAGAGACTGGGGGTGCAGATACACAACTTGCAGATTCCCTGGTCTCCTGACCCATGGCTTGTGCTCCCCTGCTCTCTCAGTTGCATTTCAGTGCTGGGGAGCTGGGCTCTCAATGAGCAGCACCTGTGTGAGGTGAGGGCCTGGGCAAAGGGAACCCTGGCGACAGACGGTGGGAAGTCTGATCAAATTGGTAACTTCTGTTGCAGCCTCTGTGAGCTGCTCATCCAGAAACTTCTCAGCTGTTTGTTAGCTACTTGAGAACATGACAATCCCTGGTGTTGCTGAAGGGTCTGTTTGCTGCTACAACCCTTAATGGGATGCAGCATGTCTCTGCTGCATGTTCTACCAGCCCTGACTGCCAGAGGGAGGAGGGGAAGAAAAGGGAAGGGCTTTGCTCCTGCTTCCTTTTTCCATTAGGAGGGTTGGGAAGGAAACAGTCTTCAGTTTTGAATGAATGCTGTGTGCAGATGCTGGGTTTGCCAGTCATTTCAGTATCTCCATACTTTGCCCTAAAAGAAACCTGTGGAAAGGCTTGATTTATGATTCAGTAGCACTGGCCAGTTCTAGGCATTTCCAGCAGCTTCAACAGATTCATCAGTAACTTTATAATGTTCATTATTCTAATACTACCGCTCATACTGATGTAAATCATCATGGCTTTGAAAGTTCGTGCAGGGTGTCAAGGAAGGAGGAGAAAATATCTGCTCATGCTTTTTATCTGGAGGTGCCCTTCAGCCATGGCATTGTAAACTTGGAAGCTTGAGGAATAATCAAGACTGCAATGGACTGCTGCAGATGGTGAAAGATCTCACTTATTGGTCTCCACAAGTGAAGGACGTGTCTCAGGCTTCTACTCTTCTCTACTGCACTTGCTGCCTGCTCTCAGGCTTCACAGGTAGAGGCGAAGCTTATTTATTTGTTATTTGTAAGGTTGCAAAAAATGTGCTGAGGTGTTCCAGGGAAAGAAAATTAATAGTTTTGACATGGTTCCTCTGCTGGAAGTCTTTGCAATCTGATTTAAATATGATGCTCAGTGGGAGCACAGTGAAGAATAGGAGGAGGGTCAAAGTGCTCAGAATTTGTGGTGAGTTAGTCTTGTGTTTGTGTATGTGTTTGTGTGTATATCAGTGCTGCTCTGTTTTCCATGAAACAGGCATCCAAAACTAAAGAGTTGGGATAACCCAGGCTATGCTCTTCTTGACTTTCGAAACGGAAAGGCTGTGCTGTCCATGGCCAGAACAAGATAGCACTTTTGAAAATAAAATAACATTTTTTGTCTGTTCACAAGGAACAGAAATTACCTTGAAATGTATCCTCTTCTCTGGCGTCCAAGAGAGCACTTGCTCCCTTACCTGCCATTTGATCTTTCCCATAGCTCTTCCTACTGTTTACTGCACTTTCATGCTCCCTCAAGCATCCAAATTTTTACTCATTACTTTAGTGTCCTTCTGATTTCCCTGTAACTCTATCCATATTTTTTTCCCCACTCACAACATTCTTCCCTAGTTTCTCTCATATGTTTTTCACAAAATTCACAAGACTCCACAGTCCTCACAACACCACGTCCTTGCTGGTCTTTTCTGGCAGGGATTTTTTACATGTCAGTATAAAAACCATCAAGAGGGGGCAACCACCTTATAGGTGTGTGTTCTTGGGAAACAGGAATTCAGATCCAAATTGCCAGCATAGCAATAAAATAATAAGCAACCCAACCTGAATACCTGACATCCACACAGTACAAGGGTGGATGTTTGACATCCATGTGTCTGTAGACTGATCTTATAGATTACCATTTGGGGCTTAAGTGCCTGAGCTGCATTCCCAGGGAACATCTTTTGATTCAGTTTAATTCAAAATGAAATAAATTTCAGGTTCAATTCCATTTTGCGTAGGGAAGTGCAGCAAGTATGACTGAGATGTTCACTTCCAAGGCAAATCCTGATCTATGCTGCAGCTTTAACCAGTATGTCCATCTTTAGTAGAGAGGTGATAATCTTCACTTATCCGAGAAATACTAGAAATTCTACTATAAAAAGCACTGTAAAATATATTGCATGTTAGTCCTAAAGGTTTCAAGGAGCTGCAGCTTGCTGGAGTGTATCTTTCAAAACTGTAAAGGAGGCTCTCTTGGAAAGACATTAGAGAGGTATCTTTTCTGTTTACAAAATCAGGTGCCTTGTGGCCTGATGGATTTTTTTTTTTTTCCATCCAGAAAACATTGTTGCCCTCTTAGATAAGCTTCTTGTGACTGATTGTGTTTTTATGAGACTTGAATCCTTCAGATCAAGGAGAAGCTCCAGACTTCATGAACTGTAACCTCGGGTCAGGTAAGATTCCAGCAATGGGTTGCTCATCCCACTTGCTCACTTTTTAGGGCAGAAGCAGCCAAGCAGAGCTGCCAAGGAAATGTGCTGAGCTCTCAGCATCCCTGTAGTTATCTATCATTTACTCTGGTGGGAAGACATGACCTAGTGGTCATCCTCTGTCTCTCATCTGGGTGAGCTGTTTATGCTTTGTGAACAACCTAAGGACCAGGATCCAGAAGTGAACTGGGAGCTATGTTATCTTCTGATGCAGTTGTACTTACTGGATCATCTACCCACCACTAATCCATGTGTGAAAGAAAATTTTTGGAGAAGAAAATTAGGAATGAAGATGTTAGACAATTTTCTGTATTGAATATCTATAGGGAAAGGGAGGAGGGAAAAAATCTTCAGGATTCTGTAATGGCAGATGTTTTGGGTTTTATTTTTTTAGCTTTTCTAGTGGCTTACTGCTGTTTGTCCAAAGTTTATGCTAGACTTTTTATACTTTAAAAGAGCAGTGCAGTGATTCTGTGCTGATCTGGTGGGTGGCTAAATGTAATTCAGATCTGTTAGTCCAAACTAGTGATGTTGATACATTTTTTGGAAAAATTCTGAACATTTTGTTCTGGCTCTTGGTGCAGTCACAAGCTCTCTCAGAAGTTTTGCAGATATACTGCCTTGAGAATGAGGAAGAGCTTGACCTGACCAGCATGGCTTTATCCTAGAAGATGCCATACCAGTGAGGAGAAGGGGTTCTTTCTAACTAGGTGGGAAAATGCAGCTCTGAAGAAAGTCACCACATTGCTCCTCTTCTCTGTCATTCCAGTTGGCAGAAAAGATCTGCATAATTACTAAGTCCCACAGCTGTCAATGTACTCACAGGGTTATTTTCCAACCTAGGAAGTCCAGTTAGGTGGAAAATATTCCTTTGATTTATGGCCCTGAGGTAGTCAGCTCATAAATTAATGTTTGCATTGGCAGCTTCAATATGTGCCATTTTACATTTGAAGGCTGCTGGTAGCAGAGAGTGACAGGAAGGCATCAGACTAAGATGTGTAAAACATACAGAAACTGTGTTTATTTTCCATGTCTCAAGTGAGAAGGCATTTCACTGTGAATGTTATACCATGGCTCTTTAAATGCTTTATTATTTGCAGACATGACTTGGAAATTATTGAAAGCAAGATTTCTGGGTGACAGCAATTGGTGAGGAGAGATAAACAATGAAGAACAATGCAGTCAAGACACAGAAGGTCTTAGATCATTTAAGTAATTGGGCAAAAAGATGACAAATTCAGTTTGCTGCAGATAAATGTAGAATAATGAGCCTCGGAACAAAGAATATAAAGAGCAAAAATGTGAAGTAGGAGAGTGCCACAGCTTACTGACTAGCAAAGAGATCTGGGGAGCTAATGGAGAGAAATCTCCTTAATGATAAGGATATAACTGCTCCTGAATGGGTGGAGTCACAGGGAATAAGAAAAGAGTCAAGAATATAATTTTTCATAGACATAAAACTCTCTTAGGTTATCTTGTCCATCCTCTTGCATCAGCTGAAAGACAATTCTTTCTGCAAAGAACCCCATTATGTTGAATTATGAGGACTGTCAAGGTGATTTATAAGAGAGATTTAGTTAGAGTGTGAACGTTTTTGCTAGCCAATACAAAACCAGAAATGTTTTGGATAATGTTCTGACCTCACTGACACAGATGTAAATAAAATCACCTGTGATATTTCCAGCATAATCTCTGTTGCTATATGGAAGTATATACAGGCTTATTTATTCCCACAACTGGAATTTGACTCCAGGTTTTGCAATGCTGGGATTTTAGCTACAGCTGCAGCTGAGACAGTGCAGGATCTGGTGGAGATGGGCTTTCTGCCGGGGAAAATCATCAGACCTGTGAAGCCCAAGCTGACTTAAGGCTGTTGACTTATCCTACATCACCTCATTCATGACTGCTGCATGGAGATTCAGTTCAGACGTTGATCTGAATAAAAGGTTATCTACTCTCTCAGCAGACCCACTGACTTCAGAAGGTACTATTGGGGAGCGAAAAGAGTAGGAGTTGACTCTTGCAGTAAGAATATAAACATGAAAGGCAAGAATCAAAGCCCAGAATTGTTCTCTGCTCCTGGAATATGCACTAAAGTCCATCTGGGATCCAGATCGATTTGTGATCTTCCTCCAAGGGCTGGTCATACACTTTACATTTAACAGACACAGAAGCAGTCAGAGAAACCCAGATCTCCCTTTTCCCCATGAAGTCAGAGCAGACCACAGCCCTCTTGTGCTTTTACCTAATGGATCAATGAAGATTGTACTTCTCTCTTCTTTTGACACAAGGGGTGAAGACCTTTCCTTCTGATGCTTGGAGTTACAGACATGGGTTAGATACTTCTTGCTTTGAGGAAAGCACTGATCCCAGCACTTCTGTTAAATAACACAGAAATGAAAACTGTAAGTACTACAGCATTGCTCTAAAGTGGAAAGAAACCCCTGCTCATGTCTTCCGGAGGATGGACCTGCATTCCCTCTTTAGGGAGGATTGCAGGGCTTCAAGACCTTCAGTTCTGAGAAGATGGAGAAACCCTTCCACATCCCTGTGCTGGGTGAAGGACAGATGAAAACAGGATGCAGAGGAATCCAGTCTCCCTGTGCAGTGCTACAGAGAAACAGGACTGGCTGCTGGATTTTGGATCTCAGATGTCTGGGATCCTGCAATACCAGGCAGGTATTACGGTGCTTACATCTTTTCATGAAAAAAACTGAAGATCCGTAAGTGAGCTTAGTGCCAAACTAACAGGGCAATCTATTTCAAGCACTGTCATTTTGTTCATTCAGCCTTAAAGAAATTTACCTCTCGGTAAGAAATAGCTGTAATATCCTTTTTTATGTCATTGAGGTGCATATTTGCCTGCATCATTAGCCTCTACCAGTTCTTATTTCCAAACTTTGCTGGGAGACCAGAAAGTGCTTACACTGTTAAACACTGACAATTTAAGAAGCTAACACTCAACTGGAATATGAGATGTTAATTAAAAGTTCCCTAATCTCTAGTTCCCATTTAGTGTCTGCTGCTTGTATCAGGCTGGGCTGTGTTCCTGATGGGGTAAAAGTGAGGTTGGGTGAAATAGAAACAAGCAGTGCAGGGTTGAATGGAAGCAGGACTGCTGTGCTGATGGCAGCAAGTTAGGCACATCGCACTGTGCTTGGCCCAAATCAGTTCCCTTTGTATAAACAGATTCATTTTAACTGGGATTCTGAAGAGATGGACATGGAAAGTGGAGAAGAGAAAATATGGAAAATGGAGTCCAACCTTTGTTGCACCTCAAGCTTTTCCACTGCAAAGGTACTTCTGGTTTCATATTATTGTCTACAAAACATATTCACATACAGGAATACAGCATGAACACAGAGCCCTTCCCAATCTCCCAGGGGCAGGATACCAATGCATTAAATCTCTCTGATAGATTGGTCTTGGGAGACTTTAAAATGCTTAGGAGAGATTTTTGATACTTCTTTTTTTAAGAGATGTGCTTCTTCTATAAGGTGTGTTATTTGTGGGGAGACACCAGATTGAGCTGACACTTTCTTGAAACTTTGATGTTTTGTGGAAAAATAATGTTCTTTCTGATGAGTTCTGACTTCCTGGAGCAGTACCAACAAGATTCTATTTTATTTATTATTCTTATTTTCTTTCCAAGTTGTGGTTCCTGTCAGTGTCTAATAGAGCCGCTAATAAGCCTCTGCAACAATTTTTTTCCTTCTGAGGCCTAGTTCACAAGGCCTTTTAAAAGTGTGACATCACATTGGCTTTTCAACATATAAATGAAATGTTTTTGCTGCTCTTTGATCCCCTGTAGTTTCCAAATACCTTTACATTTTTATCAAATGGATGCCAGTGTTCAGCTGCATGATTATCAGGTATTCATTTAACCTTTTTGACACACCAAAATGTCAAATCCGTCAAAATGTCTTTTTGAATGCAAGGCTGCAGAACTTCTGCTTAAATTCTGATGTGTCTTAACTGCTCTGGGTTTCTGTTTTTTAAACACTATATATGGCTTTAAAGTAAAATTATACTCTGCGTTGTACTAATCATGGCTTGGGTTGAGAGGGACCTAAAAGATCATCTTTTTCCTACCCCTTCCATCATGGGCAGGGACACCTTCCACGAGACCAAATTGCTCAGAGCCCCATCCAACCTGGCCTTGAACACTTCCAGGGATGGAGCATCCACAGCTTCTCTGGGAAATCTCTGCTGGAGACTCACCATCTTCTGGGTAAAGAATTTCTTCCTAATATCTAATCTAAACCTACTCTCAGTTTGAAGCTGTTCCCCCCTGTCCTGTCACTACATGCATTTGTAAATAGTCTCTCTCTATCTTTCTTGAAGGCTCCCTTCAGGTACTAGAAGGCCACAATTAGGTGACCTCAAAGCCTGTGGTTTTTTACAGGCAGAACAATCCCAATTGTCTCAGCCTTTCCTCACAGCAGAGCTGTTCCATCCCTCTAATTATCTTGATGGCCTCCTCTGGACTCGCTCCAACAAGTCCATGTCCTTCCTGTGCTGGGAACCCCAGAGCTGGATGCAGCTCTACGGGTGGGGTCTCACCTAAGCAGAGCAGAGGGGAAGAATAATGAACTACTCGTAAAACCTACCAGCTGTATGGACTAAGATAGAGTTCCCTCCAATAGGAAATCCCTAACCACAGAGAGAACAGGATGATGAAGAAGCTTTCTGGTAGGCAACTAGTATCTCTCAGTTTAAAAAATTATCTTCTTGTGAAGGATAAAGAACAACTCCTGATATGGGGTATGAACAGACTATGAACCTTGGGTTTCTGTGGGGATGGGAGATAATCTGATCTGAACAGAGCAGGGCAATTCTGCATGATTTGTTATCTGTCTATCATCTTCTCCGTCAATGAGCCCATTCTGAAGTGCTGCAGATGGCATTCCCCTTTTTAGAGGAGAGGTCTCAAGACATATGTATTCTCCAGTACATAATGATATTCATATAATCATATTGAGATCACATCCCACCAGCTCAGACTCTGGATTAATGTCACTTGAGAAAGAAATTCCACATTTGAAATACCCAATCAGATTCTTCCTAAAAATAAGGAAAAAAAAAAAAAAAGCCTGATATATGTCAGTGGGATGATATACTGTGCTGAGAGAGCAGAATCAGAAGGGAATTGAACACACAGGGATACTCAAGATAGCAATTCCTATAGGATCAATATATAATGTGACATTTTACTGCAAAGAAAAAATATATCTCTAGCAAGTAATTACTAGGACAGCTCTGCAGAGGAAAAATGGTGTTCTTTCACTTTAATATTTTCAGTCAAGAGTAGATATCTTTCCAAAAAGTATTGCTTATTTCAAGGAAGAAGGAGAAACTCCATGCAACAGTTGCTGGCTGGAAATCATGATGGTTGGTCTCAGTTTGAAACTCCTGGGTGATGTTCTGGTGCCATTAGAAAAGAAGGGAAGTTTTCCACATCAAATGATGCCTTACACATCCAGAAGATATACACACATATCTGTATTTTATATTAAACCAAAATGTGAAACGTAGTTAATTTGTTTTATATCACTCAGTACAAGGAAGTGTAGAATTCTGTGATCCGGGCGCGCGTCATGGATTGCTATAGCTAAACTCATAGTAAAGGATCTTTTCTCTGCCTTGCCCTGTCGTGGAAGTTTTCTTCCTAGGTATTTTAGGCAACAGAAGGACTGCAGAATCAGCTGCAATAGGCAAGTGCAACTACTGTTTTGATGGAAAGTTGCATTGCAGATGGATCAAGATAGAAGTTGTTGAAATGTTGGAGTTGAGTCATAAAGGCCAGAGGACTATCCACAAGCCTTGCTTCTGACCCTTGATAACAGACCCAGAACAGGACTCCAAGTAGGGCTGTTGCAGAGGAGGAATAACATGGGCGAATATTTGAAAAAATGGACTGAGATCAGCTACACGTCTGTGTTTAGTGTTAAAGCAAACCTTCTCAGTCTGGGACTGTAGTAGGTCAGATTTGCATGCATTGGCATATTTACAGTCATGGAAATTACTGTCTAGGCTTGAAGGAAAGTGTATGAAATGTGTTGTAAATGTAGTCTGGGTATTTGTGTGTGTGTGTGTGTGTGTGTGTGTGTGTGTGTGTGTGCGTAAAATTTGGTTTGCATTGACTGTATGGTGTTTTAAACTGTGAATATTAAATGCATGTACATGGGGCATTGGCACCTGTCTTGTATGAGAGTGTATCCAGTGAAAACGGAACTAGACAGGAGCTAAATTCAGCAAAGGAGACTCAAATTTTCCTACAAGCTTTCTTGAGATAACTTGACCTATGGAAACATCTTGGGCAAAATGAGTGCAAGTCCATGCACATCACCTTTGCAATCAATAAAACGGGGACACAGCAGCATGCTCTGTGAATATAACGAACTCTACGGTGACCAAAACCTTGATGTCAGAGTTAGGAGGCTCAGTATAGATCTGTGGTCCATGGTCTTAAGGATGAATAAAGGACACACTTCTGACTCAAAAAGAGGATTAGAACCTTCTCGTGCCGTTCACTGCTCCAGCAGGACATTGCTATTGGTGAAGCCTGTGATTAAGAAGCAGTACTTGAGAGATAACAAATTTTCAGTGATTACCATGGGAACCACAAATGATTTCATAAGGGTGGAGAAATTATAAAAAGTTCTAATTGAGAGAGATGAGGCTTAAAACAGTTTCTATGGAAACCAGAGGTGGCATCCAAAAAAAGTGTGTGTACTAATCTGATAGTCTGATTGGCAGGTAATTGGTGCAGTGTTGGAGTGGGGAAGCCTTGGGATGTGAGATGAAGTGTCCATCACATAAATAAAACATATAGCCTTCTGAAGAAGAACTGGAGCTTCAAACTCTTTTCCTCCCAGTAGAATACACTCATAACTTAATTGGTGATTAGTTTTCATTCTTGTCTCTGTACTAANTTTTTTTAATTGCAGTGTGAAAAACTTCAACAGAGGTGATGGATGGAGTTGGTCCCTCACCTTACCCAAAGGGTAGAAGTCATGAAGGTGCTTTTATGGATAGCAGGTGTAAGGTTCAGTGTCTCTCTTCTCAGGTAGAAAAGAGAAATGAACGCAGACTTTCATCCTTCAGTAAGTGCTATGAACAGTTGGATGAGATACTTGCCTGTGTTTTCCAGGACTTCAGTTTCTTCTGACTGACTGGCTAACATCCAGCTAAGCTCATGTCACAGAATTCAGAATTTCTGAAATGCTTTTATTTGCCAGGTCATAGGGGAAATCCCAAGGGCACAGTGTCCACTATGACCTGTGAAGGAACCTCCAGGTGTACAGTAAATGAGATAACCTGGTATTTATGTCTTTCAGAAGAACTTGCTTTTATGGCAAGTGGAAAACTGTTGTCAAAGGAGTTTTGTGGAAGATATAGGATGAGCAAATCCAATCTTTGCTCTCTTTCATGGGGCTACAGCCCAAGTACATTATGATATCTTTCAGCTTGGTGCCTGA
Source organism: Scytalopus superciliaris (assembly GCA_013400415.1). Classification (NCBI taxonomy): domain Eukaryota; kingdom Metazoa; phylum Chordata; class Aves; order Passeriformes; family Rhinocryptidae; genus Scytalopus; species Scytalopus superciliaris. Next base: position 166,766 of record VXBX01002667.1, on the reverse strand, counting down.
AGAAGGAAAATATCACTGTTGTCGATAAATTAGATAAATAGCAGGCCTTTGGCCAGCTGCAAGTTGCTGAAGTCCTCAGCAAATTCTTTGCCAGCTCTGTGGTTTGGCAGACACATATTTTCCTCCAATATTCTCTGAGCTCACCAAAGTCATTTCTCTATTCAGCAGACGTAGACAGAGAAGGCCACATTTAAAAATATTTCAGAACTATTTTATGAATCTGAGGTGTTTTCAAGGAAGATAATACTTGCTGTTGAAAGATCTAGAAGGCTAGTCTGCAATGTCTGTGACACTAGGATCCATAGTCCCCCAGTGCTATCCATAATGATTTAAATGAAGGTATTGAAAAAGTACTAGAAGAAAAATCATCCCATAATTCAGCAAGTGTGCATTAGAGAATTTACTCTGCCTGTTTTCTGACCACAGAATTGCCAGTGCCAGCATGGGCTAGGTTGGAACCATGTCCAGAATGGTCACACTTTCCACAAATTTGTATCCAGAATGGCTGCCATATCATAACCTCTAAATACTTCAGCATAAATTGGATGTGAAGAACAGTACACAAATGTAACCAATGAGATTAGGGAGAATTCTTGCTCCACTTTTGATCTGGCCAGCTTAGATTAATTCTGGGTCAAGCATCACTCTGTTTTATATATAAGACTGAGGTTAGGTGAGTCTTATACATAACACACTTCTGCAAAACATTAAAATGTCTGCCTGGATAAAAAGCTTAAGCTGTAAGCTTTCAAGAATTCTGTCTTTATAGTGTGATAAAAAGATTGTTTTCCATAGACTGAAGGGCTCAAAGAAGCTACGAGGAAGATGGTGACATACATTTAAAGAAGGCTCTTAGAATAATGCCACATTTGTAGTTGTCATGATACTGAAGGGGCTCTCAGGTGGTCACCCTGCTTTGAAGTTCAGTGAATCCATCGCTGGTGATACCACATCTTCTTAATAACATTTCACAAAAAATGGTCCAAGAACTAACCAGAGCAGCTGAAGAAAATGACAGATGTAGCCCAGTGCAAAAGCACCCCACCCAGAGCTCCATCCTGCTCACTCAGCCTGGGTAGCTTTATTGTTGCTTTTTTTCCTCTCAAAACCTCTGCATTTTTGAATTTTCATGTATGTTTTCATTTCCATTGCTGCCAATGGGCAAGGAGACAACCAGAGAAACAGACTGGCCCCAGCCATGTTTCTGGTTGGGTGCTTGCACATCTGCTGTTTTTCTGATTCATTGATGGGTGCTGCTGGTCTGTGCCCTCTCTGTTATGTACAATGCAAAATTTTCTGACAACTGAATCATTAATCCATATTTCATTTATTTAATTTTGTTTCATTTCAGGTCTTGCAATTGCACTGCTCAGAAATGCATGTCCATGAAAGGGGAGATGTGTAATAACCAGTTCAATAGAAAGCAATAATGAAAGTTTCTGGTTCACACAGGTGAACATTTCTGTGTGGGTTCTGCAGGTGGTGCTTCATCCTTTCCAGTACAACATAGCAGTATTGTTAAGCCCCTCTGGAGACTTTCACATTTTTTCTGTGTAAAGAAAATGCTCCCCTAGCTACACAAACATCAGAGCTCTGTAGATGCAAGAAAGGCATCAATCTCATACCATCATGGACAGAAGACAGAATTTACCACCTTCAGTAGCTAAAGGAGGCCTACAGAAAAGCTGACGAGGGACTTCTGACAAGGTCAGGGAGTGATAGGACAAGGAGGAATGGCTTTAATTTGAATGGGGGCAGGTTTAAATTGGGAAGAAATTCTTCCCTGTGAAGGTGTTGAAGCACTGGCACAGGTTGCCCAGAGAAGCTGTGGCTGCCTCATCCATGGAAGTGTTCAAGGCCAGGTTGGATGGGGCTTGGAGCAAACTGGTCTAGTTAAATATGTCCCTGCCCATGGCAGACTAATTGAAACAAGATGATCTTTTAAATTCCTTCTAACCCAAACCATTTAAAGATTCTGTGATTACATAGGATCAATATGCACAAATGACCACTGGGTCAAGATTAGGTCTAATTAAAAGAAGGAAATTTTGCAGGGCTTAGACAGAAGATGCTTAGCCTGTGAAGATACAGAAAGGTTTGAGCACATGCAGAACAGTTTTTTTATTTCACTGAGGAGCAAAGTTTTGAGAGTGGAATTATACTTTCCTTGAAAACATGACTGTGCTGCTCCTTAGGGGTCAAAAATACAGATCAGATGCCGGAAAAAAGGTGTTGACGTCATGAAAGAGGACTTCGTCATGCCTGTGTGACTCCATATTGCTCACATCCTGATTACTGTATGGAGTTGTGTCCTGCCTGTCTCAAAAATGTACAGTAGAACTGAATTTCATGGAAAGGGTGACACAGCAAGGGATAGCTGTGTGAAGGATGATTAGAAGACTAAGATTCTTCTCCCTCAAAAGGGAACAGCAGAGGAGGAATTTTAAAGAGGCCTTTTAAAACCTGAGTGGTATGGAAAAAATGATAGTTTACTTCATGTCCTCTTTCAATACAAGGACTAGGGGATAATAATGAAACTATCAGGCTGCAGATTGCAGGTCCAGAGCAAACACAAGGATACAGTCCCTTGTGTAATGTATAATTAGGCTGTGAAATTTTTTCCCATGGGATGCTGTAGATGCTAAAAGTTTATGTGGGTTCAACAAGTGATTAGGCAGGTTCATAGAAGAAAATGTGTGCTAAGGACTATTAAATGCACACACACAGTGCCTGTCTCAGGAATTCCTAGATGACGATTCACAGGAGCTGGGCAAATATTAGCACATGCTGACTTAGTTCTTTCTCTTTCTTAAGAATCCTCTTCTGGTCAATGTCAGGGATGGCATAACGAGCAGAAGGAAATTTGGGTGCCACTTGAAAAAGCTGTTGCTTCATGAAAAGAAGTGGACTTGTGCAGGGATGTAGCTGTAAGAAATGTGGAAGGTGGAGCAGAAAAAACTAACACAGGACAATGATGATCCACTGATGAGAAATGCAGTTCAGGAGTACTAGATCAGGTCTCAGAGAACTGCTTACTTCTGCTTGAGTTGGAAATCATAAAAGCTGCACTGCAAACCCGTCAGAATTCTTGGCAGCATTGTAAATGTGCAGTCTAATAGACTAATGGTTTTTTGCTGCAATTTTTGGAGTTTTGCTAAAGACATGTTCAAAAACCCTGATGGTGAGTAGTCCCATCCCTGTTCAATAATGTCACAAAACCCAGAAATAACCAGAATCCTATGAGGAAATTCAGTTGAAGGGAGTTCACATCCAGGTGTTTGTCTGATCCAGTTATCCAACGAAGAAATTTTACTGAGTTTCTTTTTCTGTTGTTCAGTTTTCATCTCTTAGATCACAGTGCAACCTCTGTGTCCGAGAGTACAACTTGATGATTTTGGTATCATTAGAATCATGCAATCAAGTTTTGTGGGAGGGCAGAGTAAGAGCATTTGTAAGACTTAAAGTCCTCATGTAACCATGGTTTAGATAGAACAAATGCTTTTAAAATACAAAACCAAACTAGTTTAGAGTTTCTGTCTGAACTTAGTTGTTATTTAGGCCCTAATGATGCCATTAAAGATATTTCTGAAGGTTAAAGCTAAATGCAAATAATTTAGATTTTATTTAAAAAAAAAGAAAAGAAAAAAGAGAAAAGAAAAGAAAGGAAAAGAAAGAAAAGAAAAGAAAAGAAAAGAAAAGAAAAGAAAAGAAAAGAAAAGAAAAGAAAAGAAAAGAAAAGAAAAGAAAAGAAAAGAAAAGAAAAGAAAAGAAGAAACATATGTGTCCATCATAAAAGCAATGATAAATCAAACTTTAAATTAATCAATGCCAGTTCTATTTGCAGACATGCCAACAGTTACATGAGAGTGAAGTCACTGTGCATGTTCCTGAAGATTGCTTACAGTGATTTGCTTGCAGAGTTTACAAATATAGTGATTTCCTCATTTGCTGAGTGACAGCTAATACAGTAGCCTGGCTAATATACCAGCCTCCCTTCCTCCAAGCTGTGAGTTAGGGTAACATTAATGGAGTATATAGAACAGGCAGTGCTTGGAGAGTAATTTGCCATCAACAATTTCTCTGATAAACGCTACCTTTCTCTTTTTTCTCTTCTGTTCACAAATTGTCCATGAATAGGTTATGACTGAAATTATGTGCTGAAGCTGAACAATTTCTGCCACTGTGTCTTCAATTTCTGCCACTGTGTCTTCATCTACCATGAACTGTTTTCTATGCATGTAAGATTGACTAAGGTCAAGCAGCTTTGATTACACCCATGTTATCTGGGTTTTTTCTTTTCCATCATTGGGAGGCAGGAAATCTAAGAGTAACATCTTCTGGAAAAACAGCTGCAAAACCAAATTCTGAATGTGCCTGCTGATTGATTCAAATATATTTTGCTGTGTAAGCTTTTCGAAGTGCATTGCATGTTCCTTTCCAAAAAATGTCATTCACAAAGAACCTGGTAGCTCTTTATGTCAAAAGCTGAAGAAACTCATGAACTCAAGTATCAAAGCCTCCAGATCCATCTTCCATGCCATTTAAAATGAAAAGAATTGCTCTTTGCCTAAGCACTCTGGACAATAGCTTTTCTTCTAAATGTATTTTAGAATCAGGGATTACTATAGATTGGAAAGTACCTCTGAAGGTCTCTAGTTCAACCTCCTGTTCTAAGCACAACTCATTTCAAAAGTTAATCAGTTTAAGTCCCCTACAACAGAATTTAATATATCTAAGGATTGAGATATCACAGCCTGTTTGGGCTACCTGTTCCAGTGCTTAGCCATCCTCATTGTGAAAAATGTTTCCCTGCCAATAGCAGAAATTTCCCTTTCTGCAACCGGTATCTGCTGCTTCTTGTCTTTTCACTCCGTACCCCTCAAAAGAATCTGTCTCCATCATTTCTATAAGTACACACCAAGAGTTAATAACTCTTAGTCTTTAATAAGGGGAAATATGAAACACTGGTAGCAATACTTGTCTGGATAAGATTATGTCTGAAGGTGAGCTATTAATAAAATTAATAATTGAGATATTATCCTAGCTTCTAATGGCAAAATTCTTCAACAGATGTCATTGGACAGGACACATGAAAATATAAAAGTCAAGAACGTAAACATTATAATTAATGCATAGGATAGTTGATGTATCTGTAATGCTTCTTGTTACAGCTAAGTTCTCCTGCTTCCTTCCAAAACACCCAGTCTTCACCCCAGCTGCTGGTTCTGAGCATCCACGCAGGGCTCACAGAACCTCTCTCAAGTATGTGTGACTCTGCAGTTTACCAACACTTTCATGGCATTAAAAGACTCCCATATAGAACATCACAGGAAAAGAAATAAAACCCCACCACGTGCCATTGAAACTGCAGTGCATTTGTTCTGTGGGAAGCAGATCTGCTCCATAGGCCATAGCATGGGCAAAGTAATAGCAGAATAAATTCAGAGTGGTTTTCAGTAGTCCCCAGAATGCTTGCAGTTGCCAAGAAGGATTTTTCAGTTGAGGTTAGCATAGACATTGGGGATATACAGATACAGAGTTATGGCCTTTGATGGTACCAGTGGTGCAAAGCACCTGACTGTTACACTCTGCCTGCTTGCTGGTGCTGCAGCCCTGAGGGACAAGGTTTGCTAATGCTGCTTTAGGGCATGCGCATGGTGGTTTTCCATCCTCCTGAAGGCAGTACAAACACCAAATTTAGCTGTCCAAGGGACTTCTCAGCTCTCAGTCTCAACTCCTCTTTCCCACACTGAGAACAGGAAGACCTCAGTATGGTCATTAATATTCAGCTTTTTCTGTGCAAAATTAGTTTTACCCTTTATGGACCACACTTGGAAAGGAATACCAAACGCCTCAGAAGGCACACTCAGTTCAATTATTGCTATCAGTACTGAGATGTTAATTTCTGAAAACACAAGAATACACCAGTATCAAGTGATTCATTTTTGCAACAGCAAAGAATAAAGCAACTGTTAAATACCAAAGCCCTTATTCTCCTGTGTGTGCTAACCTAGACCTTCAAGGAAATTTTCAGCACATGTGTCACTAATCAGACCCATTCTCATTACACTACAGCTGTTTTAGTGCCTTTCCATAGCCCTCATGGATCTCTCCTAGGCACTGAGTGATTTTAAATGAACTGCTCTATCCAGCCCATGTATTAGGGGTCTTGTGATAGGTCTCATGGGGGAAAAGGAGGTCACAGGCAGAGCAGTGTTACTTCCTGGCTATTCATGGATGGTGGGATATCTATTAAAGATCCTGAGTCTGTTTTAATTGATGAAGGACAGACAAAGGGCCACCACTAGAATCAGGAGGGCGTGAAGGCAGGTTAAAGCAATCCTAGTTCATAGCAGACAGCTTTTGTGCTGAATTCAGACATGTGGAACAGGAGCTAAAACAAATTGTGTGATGTTGAGTGGAGACACTGGAATCCTTGGCCCCAGATACTTAAGCTACAGCAACTGGTGTAAAACATTGTTTGCTGGCTCAGCAGTGGCAGATGATTTCAGTTAGGTTCAGAACTAACTGGTATTTATTCCAGGTAATGCTGGCATATGTTAAGTGCTGGGCACCTTCATTGCACTGTATGCTGATGTTAAATGCTACTAAAAGATGGGTTCTGTTAGCTCTCTGGCCATTGACTTTAATGAAATAGCTAATTTGATAATTTTAATTATGAGTTGAGGCAAACCAAGAGCATAAATGTTAAAATATCATTTAATGCCAATAGAGAGAAGAGTTGACATTTACCTAAACCAAGGACTAGATTGCTGATAATGAAAGAGAGAGATAATGAGCGAATGCAAAGGAAAATAGGAATGAAAAGGTGATACAGTTTGAAAGCTGACAAGACACCAGGACATGACCTGGAGCTAGAGAGGGCTGGAAAAACCTTCACGTGGGGAGAAGATGTGCATTTTTGTTAAAAAGGTTTAATGTGTTTCTTTAGTGAGGGAGGAAGAATCGTGGTGCCGAACAATGGAGCCTCTATTTCCTGCACTTCTGAAACAAAGCACTGGATATCACACAGACAGCAATATCTCTGGATTCTCTTCTGAATGGAATTATTTCTGCATTTGTAAAGCTAAATTTGATCAAATTCCCACAGGAAGAGAAGCAGGCGCATAGACTGTCTTTTTTTTATTTTTTTTTTTTTAATAAATAAAGCCATACTTTCATTGTGACAGGCTAACAGCTACAACAGGCTACCAACAACATTACTGGAAAACAGGTTTCTAAGAGTAAAAGAAAAACAGGATTGCACAGTCTCTTTGATACCAGAAGCAGAGCAGAATTACCAAAGCACTGCAATTGCAAACCATTCTGGCACCAAAGTACCTCCTCCCCCACAGGTTGAGTTCTTTTGCTTTAGCCCTTGAATAGGTGCATGGACTTCATATGAAACATCTAAATTCCCTCAGTGAACTTGTGACATAGAAATTTTAACACTGATCTCACTGAGGGCCAAAATTTTGGTGTACAGACTTCACAGGGGTGTTAATCACTATTTGGTGTTCATTTAGCACGTGAATGGACATGGGACTATGGCAAGGCTGGCTGCATTCAAAGGTTGATGAACTTCTGCTTTACGTACTGTACAGTGGAGCCAGATTTTTCTTTTTTTCTCTTTTTCTTTATTTTATAATTTTTTTTTAAAAATTTTATTTTTAAACCATTTTTTTTGTCTTTATCAAGAAGTAAACCTATGACTTGCAGTGAGCTATGTCAACGCCTATGCAAATCACTGTAAGAGCTGGGGCCCAGTGCTGTCATTCCCTAACCAGACCTCATGTGGGCCTGGAAAAGTTTTTGTTGATCAGCACCCTCACCAGGAGATTCTCAGTGAAATCTGATGGGAATACAGAGCTGAAGGAAAATTTCTTCACGAGTAATTTCTCATGAGAACACATTTCCTGACAAAGGAAATTCCCTGTTTCTAGTAAATTTAGTAGCAATACTGCAAAAAGAGAATACTTTCCTCACATTAAAAATTTTTGTTCTTCCCAATCCAGTAGAGAGAGAAAACCTCTAAGATCTTACTGTCTAGAAGACTGCTTTGATCTTCTATTAGAAGTATATAATATCTGACAATTTCAGTGGCTTATTGTCTGTGTAATTGGATGCAGTGAATGGATTGGGTCAAATTCTCAGCAGGTGTAAATCAACATTGACAACTGCATTTTCTCCAGTTTCTGTCAGCTAAAGATTTTGGTATGGCTTTGAGATTATCATGTAGTGGTTTGAAATCTTGTTTATGTGGGCCTGGCCAGGGAGCAGTCTCAGGGAAATCCAGTCCCCATAGATGCTAGACAGGTACTTGGGGAAGCAGATTTGGCCTTTGTGTCTGCACTGCTTTTGATTGAAGTTTCTGACCTGCACAGGTTTCCTGTGAGCATTCAGTCAATGCTGTAATTTCTCTAAGATGCAGTTTTCTGTCTGTAAGATGAGGGTAGTAATTCAGCACTGAATTTCCCCTCACTCAAGTTATGCAAGGAGAAATCCATTAATGCAAGGCATTTAGGTAATCAGGTAATGGTGACCATAAGCGTCACAAGTACCTGGATCTAGTCCTACAGAGAGATGCACTCATATTTATATGGAGATAAGTCATGCTTTTCTGTCTGCTATGGAACCATTTGACATTCTGTGTTGAAAAAGCACAAGACAGGGAAATAAATATCCTAATTGCAGTTCCAGAGAAGAATCATGTGGAAATAAAGAATGGAAAATTGAAAAGTACTGTTTTAACTTCTGTTGTCATTTGTTCTGCCAAGTTATGTGAAGGTTTTGAAAAATAAAAGTGCTATTTTGTGGCTCCTGCTCTCCCTCTGTAATAATTCCCTCTCTTTTCTGTAAAGCATCATGACAGCATGTCAGTTAATAGTGATCATACATAGCATCAAATTCTCCCTCTCTCCATAGATCCCTCAGACTGAGCTCCAGGTCAGGCTTGGAGCTCCTGTCCTATTTCTTAACCACACAAGTTGTGCTAGGATGGATTTAATGACATATCCATAATAGATGCTTTGGGCTGAATCCTAAATGTCTTTTCATTCATTCTCAGTCTCTGCTCATGCTCCCAGTGAAACCAGTCATTTCCACCAAACCCAGACTTTAATTTACTAGACCTCAAGACACACAAAGAATCAATCATCTGCCCTGAATAAGGTTATAAGGTTCTTCTTTCCATATGTGAAGAAACTGAGGCCCAGAGAAGTGCAGAGAGTTACAGCATGCTGTACCATCACCTCATACAGAGCCAGGAATACAAACCTCTGGTGGCATCCCATGGAGGTCATCCAGAGCTTTTGTCTTGTGTCACGGCAAAAGTGATTTGTCCTGAGGACTTGCATGAGCTGGTGGCATCAGGGGTCAGCAGGCAAACGGAGTCCAGGAAAGTGAGAAGCATGAAAAGAGACATGGAGTCAGGAGGGGAAGAGCAAGATAAACAGAGTACAAGGGCCAGAGTAACTGCGAGGTGGGAGTAGAAGTTGAACGATGGCGGAGGATGTGATAACAGATGAGGCTGCTATAAGAAGCCACAACTATTAGTAGTATATCAGTCTTCTGTTTTACTTAGCAGTGTGCTGGAAAGTGTGATGAATTCAATCTTGTGTAGCTTATGGAGAGACAGTGCTATGTACATTTGAAATGCAGAAGGTGCTGTGATCTGGAGTGTTTCTCAGCCCCTGTTTTATCTTGCACACCTGACATTTACTGCAGTAGGAAGTGGAGTGCAGTTTATTTCACAACGTTTATATGAAAAACATTCAATCATATGCCCTGCTGTTCATACAGTTGCTAAGAGGATGAGATTGATAGTAAGTGGTCTTGTGAAGCTATCAAGTAGCTTCATATTCAGAGCTCAGATTTCTGCCTATTCAGTCTGCTCAAAAAAGGCCTTTTCAAGACTTTCCAATCTGCCCAAAGGGTCTTTTCAATCTGCCAGAAATTATTAATCCTTGCCAAGATATGATCTACAGAGAAAACCAGAATGTCCCAACCCCCTCCTTCCCCAACTCCTTTGCCTGACTCAGCAGGCCAGAAATATCATTTGCCATTTTGTCATAGACTTTTGACCTCTAACTCTTGCCTGTTATTTAATGTGACTTTAGAGCAGGTTCAGGGAGGAAGAACCCAGCAGCGCCCCGAGCACACACACAATAGAACCAGGGCCAGCACCAGTCACGCTCCTTGGCCAACACTAACCACAAGATTTCGCTGGCCAAGTGACATTGCCCAGGGGTGTGAGGAGGTGTGAACCATGACTGCCTAGCTAAGCTGGCACCAAGTCCTAAAAGCGGTGAGGTTATACAGCAAAAGCTGCGTGCTGCAATCAGACAGCTTCCTTTGCTGGTGGGGAAAAGCTACTAAGCTTATGCAAAGCTCTGCTTTGCAGGCAGACGTCTGCAGATACTCTCAGAATGCTTTTCCACTATAGCTGAGCAGCAGAGAAATGCATCTACTGCAGACATAAAATGAACCTCAGGGGAAGTCTATTCAAAAAGCAAGTTTCCCTCCTAAACTGTCTTTTCAGGAGAATGGTGGGAATGGTGGTTTTGGAGGTGTGTTAAGGTTAATGCCCCTCAGCTATCGGCACACAGAAGGATTCTCCAGCTGTACCCAGGGAGACTGGGATCAGAAAACTGAGGTGCTGGTGGAATTCTGGCCCTTTTTTTCCTTCTCGCATATCAGCTTGACATGCAAGCACAGTCAAAAGTCTCTGTAGTGTTATGACCATTCAAGAAAAAAGTCTTAGCAAGAAATGTGCTCAGAAATCTTCAAGGCACACAGTTCATAAACACAGTTCAGGTCTGAGAGCCCACTTTACTGTACCAATGCAGCGATAACTTCACTGGACATAATGTGCCTTTCCCAAGAACCTCCTAGGTTTTGAACATTGCATGGCAGACTGTCTGTCCCCTTGGGGAAAACTAAAGTGCGGGTGCTATCTGTTCCATACTCTAGTATGTTGCCTTCAAGAAAAAATGCCAAGAGGATTCATTCAGAGTCTCCAGACAGCTGGAAAAGCTGCAGACACAGCTGAAGTGGACATTGATAAACATTTTCTGCAGTTTTGACTGCAATTTCTTCTGCCTAATGCCAAATGACTGATTGCATCATCTCCCTCCTGTCGCTACATCTTCAGCATCTAATTTCTCTGTCCAATTCCTTCCTCAGTCTCCTACACCTTCTCTCCAGTCTGCTTTTTCCCCCATCTAGGTTAGATCCCCTGCATGACGACCTTCACTGTCATATTCTTCACTCTTTTTGTGCATTCTGCCCCTACAACCGATATTTTCTGTCTCGCACAAGTATATTGTGAGCCATCAGTGGCAGCTGTTCCTATTCTTAGCTGGTCCTTCAAGACGGCCTTACTGAGCCTGGTTGGAAGTCAAACATCAATAAACCTATTAGCAAGCATAGTTTTTCAACTCCTGCCTCAGTGACTTAAATGTGTTACACAGAATCACAGAATGAGTAAGGTTGGAAGGGACAACCTCCCTGCTCAAGCAGGGACCACATGGCACAGGATTGGGTCCAGATGGTTCTCAAATATCTCCAGTGAGGGAGACTCTGCATCCGCTCTGGGCAATTTATTCCAGTGCTGGGTCACTGCACAGTAAAGAAGTTCCTCCCCATATTCTGGTAGAACTTCCTTTGCATCAGTTTCTGCCTGTTGCCTCTTATCCCCTTGCTGGGCACCACCGAGCAGAGCCTGGTCCATCCTCTGACACCTTCCTGCAAAGACTTACAGACATTGATGAGGTCCCCCCTCAGACATCTCTTTCTGAGACTGTACAGGCCCAACCCTCTCAGCCTTTTCTCATAAAAGAGATACTTCACTGTTTCAATAGTATTTTGTTGTCCTCCACTGGGCCTGCTTCAGGAGCTCCATGTCTCTCTTGCACTGAGGAGACCAACACTGGACACAGCACTCCAGGTGTGGCCTCACCAGGGCTGAGTGGAGGCCAGGATCATCTCCTTCAACCTGCTGGCAGTGCTCTTCCTAATGCACCCCAGGATACCATAGACCTTCTTGGTCACATGGGCACACTGTTGGTCATGGACACCTTGTTGTCACCAGAACTCCCAGGTCCTTCTCCATAGAGTTGTTTTCCAGCAGGGAGGCCCCTGGCCTGTCCTGGTGCCTGGGGTTGTTATTCATTTGCCTTTGTTGAATTTCACAGAGTTCTTCTCTGCCCATCCCTCCCACCTGTCAAGGTCTTGAAGGACTGCACAGCCCTCTGGGGTATGGTTCACTCCTCACAGCTTTGTGTCATCAGCAAACTTGCTGAGAAAGCATCTCCCCCTTCATCCATGCAATTGATGAACAAGTTAAACAATACCAGGCCCAATACTGAACCTTTAGGATACTGTGGATTGTTAAATGAAGCCATGGGTCTCAGAATGATGACATGTGATACCATGCAGGAGTAAAGGTAGCAGCACCATGACAATGCTAAGTCATCTTCTTTGGTAGCCAAGAGAGACAAAACCACAGAAATTCTCAGTGTGTTGTGAGCAATCACAAGGAAAAAGTGCTCTCCCAAAGCACTGCTGTATGATAGTCAGGGTATAGCAGCCTGCATTTGGTTCATGCTCTGCCACTAATTCATTTGTTGGGCTTGTTACCATATAACAGTGCTGTGTTTCAGAGCAACCATCTGCAAACTGAGTGTAGTACTTACTGAATCACAGGCATGTTGTGAGCCTTCATCAGTCAATTGTGGTTTAAAAGGAATCTCAACTCCTAGCCCAAAAGTGTAAGTCATCATAATTTATATTCTTGATAGAATTTTTTTATACAAGACTTTTTCTATTCTTTTCTCATAACAAATGTAGACTAGGTCAATTCTCGGTAGGTTACTCCTGATTTAAATGTGTGTAAGAGAGCTGAGAACCAAATCTCTCATCTTCAGAGAGAGGAAGGCTCTTAATGCTTTAGCCATTTACTCACCCTTGAAAATGGAAGCTGTTTAAGAGCTTTGTTTGACTTCAACAGCAGGAAAATGTGCACCTCGCTTTGCTCAGCATCAATCCTTTTTAAAGCATATTGTGTGTTTACAAGCTGTCTTGAGCACTGAAATTGATTTTAGAGCTGGGCAGTTATTAAAGGTTCATTTTCCTTCCCTCCTCCAGTTTCAAACCAAGTGATAATATGAGGTAGTGGGAAATTCTCTCCATGAGCTGCTACTGCCTTTGCTTTGACTCTGAGTTTCTCAAGAAAGGTTTTCACTGCAGTATATATCCTGTTTGATCTCTACAAGTAAAACTATAATCTTCCTTTCAAAGAAACAGTTTAGCTTTGCGTGTATATTCAGGTTGGAATTTATTTTGGAAAATACCTGTAAGAGACTCTGTCACAGCTAAATTTTATTGAATTAGCAGAGCTTTAAGCTTCTGCTGTGGTTTTACTTCAATTTTAACTGAGTTAGATACAGTAATAACAATATTTAGCATCATTCTTAATTATTAGTCAGTCCAACTGCTGTCTGAATCTGGTGAGATAAAGCTGACACCTCCAGCATGTCTGTGGAGAAGAGGGAAGAAGCTTTTCTTCCACCTGCTCTACAACAGATTTGCTTGCTCGGCCCTAAGTTGTCTTAGATAGAGTTCAAAGTTGCACTCAATTAGAGTATTCAGGGATTACATTGGAGTATTCAAGTTGTGGACCACTGAGGCAGGTTTGCGAGAGATGCAAGTGGAGGCAGTGGGGACACCCCATAGGGTGCCTGTCTTTGTTTGTGAAAAATCTAAGCTAACACTGCAGCTGGATACTCCACCTGCCATAGGGTTTTCCTGCAGCTTTGGTAAATCTCTCTGCTCCCTACCTGAAAAAATGGTATATTCAGAAGGAAAATGTTGGTTGGAAAAAGTGTTTCCATTTTTGAGAGTTGTTCAGGTCCTAAGTGATGGGAATAGAGGCCAGAAAAAATATGTTAGAACGAAATGCCCTCTGAAAATTAGTTTTATCTGAAGGCTGTCCTCAAACAGAGGAAAAAAAAATACAGGGAGGTGTGGAAGAGTCCGCTCAATCTCTCCGAAATAAAAAGGATGAGTATACATAAAACATTTATTCAAAGGAGATAAAAGCAGAGAACCTGCTGTTCAGGCAACCAACACAGAGAAGTAAGGTAAAACAGCACATTTCATTCACATTTTATTGTGTCTTATTCTAATTACTCTGAACAATTTTTTTTTTTGTTTTTTTTTTTTTTTTTGGGCAGGACAGGACAATTCCACAGCAGATATTCATGATAGTTCCCATTTTCACTTTACAGTGGCACTCCATTAGTAACAGTTGTAGCTTATTGCACTAGCCAGGAAGGCCTCCAGCAATTAGTTTACTTCTTCAGTGGTGCTTTTAATGAAATGCACATTCCCAACAATTCATTCAGAAAATGTTGCATCAAAATACAGTACCCACTGCTGCAGGAAGATCTCTCTCCCAGAGCTCTGCATCTTCGCAGCTTTGGTGATGATGGTGATGGTGGTGAGAACTGTACCTGTAGCAGGGATCTTCCTTTCTGCTTTACCAGGGTTCTCCTCAAACTTATTCTTATTCAGGGGCAGTATGCATTAAATATTACATTGAGGCATCAGCTGCAGTAAATGCACAAGTGACAGTCACACTGTGAGCATTTGGTAACTTACAAATAGACCTGGAAGTTGCATTGGCTTGGGAAACTTAGGCAGAGTCAATTCATTAACAAATGCATCAATAACAAGCACCTTTGCTGTATTAATTCCTCCAAGGCAGCTCATTCCTCTATAGTGTGCCTACAAGATGTGCATACATTACTGGCACTGACTGATGCCGTCCCTATAGCTGCTCATGTTTAATGAAAGCTTTGTGCCTATATATAAATTCTGTGTTTGAGTGAAATATCTTCCAAATCCTTCACAGCAGTTCTGGAGGAGACCTTTGGCTTGTATACTGAGAAGTGAACTCACCCTTTCTGCCAGGCACAGGCTCTGCGGAATAAAAATGATACATGAGTATAAAAATAGAACAGAAGAGACTATTTAGGTTGGACCAGATGCTCACATTCCTGCCACCTAGGTGGATTTAATATTAGTGAATTCCCTGTAAAAAGAAACTAGTGTGGGAAAAATACGAAGCGTAGGTCTGATCCTGTTCTTTTTTCTCCCACGTGTGAAGTTGCTTCACACAAGCCACTCTCCCTAAGTCAATGAGACTCTTCGTGCATGTTTTCTGTCACTGCTGATTACTTTCAAGAGGACTGTCATGTTGCAGGCACAGGGGGAATGGAGGCAAGAATTAAAGCACCAGTCCCCTGTTCTACCTGCTTCTGCACAAACACTGCTTGACGAAGGGAATGCTGTTGAATCATTTGAGTCCTGCCTGAGTGTATCCAATAGAGGCTGCACTCCTTTGAACATCAATGGGAAAAAGGTACAAAGAATAAAATGAGAGCTGCACAGGGAAGGTTCCCTCCTCCATCATTTTCCCAAACTACTGCTCTAAGGACACAGGTATATTCTCCCAGTAACCTGAGCTCGACTTCCTCTTGCACTCAGTTGAATAAGTCCATGGTCCACAAACACTTCAGTGACTGCAAATGCACACAACTGGCAGAAACAAGAACATGAAGAGAGCTTGTGTAGCTAAAAGGAAAGTTTGGCTCCTTACAATCCAGTCACTAACACTTATTGTCATAATCTTTGTATTCTTCATAACAGCCCGATCCAAAGGCCACCAGAGTCTATATATATGGCTATGACAGGCTTTGAGTCAGGCTAAGCCACTTCCCAGTTTGTAAAACTGCAATGTTTATCTCACTGCTGCCACTGCATTGTGAAGGACAGACTTCATTCATGGCCAGATCATTTAATGAACGAATTTTGTAGATTTGCAGAGAAGAATTTTCATGGGACATCTCGGGTGATTCCTAATCACTGAAATGGCAATGTTTTTCTTAGTTATTGCCAATCTCACTGGGCATTGGAATTGCTACAGATTTGAAGCCCTCCTCTCATGTAAACAGCATGGCAACAACTACTCCCATTAACTGCCATTTAAAAGAATATTGAAAAATTCGTCAAAATTCAGCACCCGTCAGGTGTTGATCCGTATGTCCTGTTTCATAAAGGCACATAGCCCTGGAAAGCATAATGACTCTTTTATAGCAGTAATATAACGAAATCCTCCAAAGGGCCAGAGACACTTCAGAGGGCAAAGCGAGCCAGGGCTACACCTCCTTCTTGTTCACCTGTACACATGGAACCTCTTACTCTTATGTAGTAGAGATGGGGAAGCCACAAGGAGATGTTACGTTCTAGCCCTGTATGGTGGAGAGTGGCTAAAAATGGGGCTACCTTCTTGAACTTAAAAGCCTTTACCAAGCCATGATGGCATGGAGAAATTGCACAGTGTGTTCTCTCTTCCAGCACAGGGCCTGGAAACCACTGAAGGAAGCCTGGTCTAAACAGGTAAAATGGAATGCTTTTCCTGCTCTGAATAACAGATCCACTGAACACATTCTTCAGGAAGATAAGAATTTTTCATAGAATCAGAGAATGGTTTGGGTTGGAAGGGGATCTTGAAGATCAACTTCTCCAATGCTCCTGGTGTGGACAGGGGCATCTTCAAATAGTCTGAGTTGCTCAGAGCCCCATCCAACCTGGCCTTGGCTTGAACTTTTGCTGGGGAAGCAAAAAATTTTAGCTGGGTTTAGGAAGAGAGGACTAGTGCTTGGGAGAAAGATCCATCATGGGTCACTAAATAGAGCAACTTACTAAGAACTGAGAAAAATCACAATTTAAAATAGTCTGAGGTTGGGACAATACTTAAGGAGAGGAAAAAAGACCATACATAGTCATTCTGTTTGCATTTTTCCCTTGTGTCTGGTACAGTCTTTGCAGATGAGGGACTTCTGGCATCAATGAACCTTGCACTGAACCAGAATGGCTGTTCTGGTCATCTTTGTTTCCAGAGAAAGAAAATAGTTTCTTGATAGCCTGTGTAGAAGAATAAATAAATTATCTCTTCTTTGTTCTAGTTATGATCATAATTTTCAGTTATTTTTCTGGTTTGGGATTTTTTTTCCTTTTCTGGTTTGTTGTGACTCTTGTGGTTCTTCTGCAAGATGGCTCATGGATTGGCAGCTCTAAGCCCCTTCTTGCAACAGAAAGACACATTAGATATCTCAAGGAGAATCACTGACAGTCCACAGGAGGGACTGTAGAGGTCCACAGAAATAACTCAGAATTCAGGTGTCTTTCTGTTAGCTTTTGCCTTCATTGCAGAGTGAACTCAAGGTGAGACAGGAAAGCTGCTGTGACACAACAGCACCCACACAACTCTTACCTTGAACATGGGAGATTTCAAATTCCCATTATCTTTATGTGGAGAGAGTAGGTGCAAAGCTGGGTTAGCACAGCTTTCAGAAGCCAGGGCACCCACTGCACACCTATCTTCCAGCCTGTGCTCTCTTCCTCAAATTAAACTAAACTGAGAGGAGCTAAGTTATTGTGTTGACACTTTAAGTTAACCCTTCTTTTGATGATTAAATCTGATTTGCTTCTTCGATAATTCCATCTATAACAGGACAAAAGACTATTTATTTTTTTTTTTATATCTTAAGGAGAAAACTTTTGTCCAAGAGTTTTTAGTCACTTCTGTCTATATTAAAGAGAGAAAAGCTCTTAGCTCACCATTTACCCCTTCTATCCTTTCCTGTCAGCTTTACAAAGAGATATTTTCTAGATTTTTCATTTTTACAGTTTCCTTTTCTTTCAGTCATGCTGTACACCCTGTGTTCAACTCCTGCACTCAGGCTGAAAATGAACTTTCTGTTCCTGGGTGTGTGTGTGTCTGCCTCTCACTTGGGTGATGCCAGCTCAGCCTGGCACTTCAGCAGAGCCTGTGAGCTGAGCCATAGATCATCCTGCCCAATGTCAATCCTTCTCCCTGGAGTTTGCCTGACATCTCTGTTGTAGATGGAAGGGTCGAAGAGCACTTCTCTTTGGAAGTTAGTGGCTCTGTGGTTCAAATATATGCTGGTGAGTCTGGATGAGCAAAGACTGGTCCTCAGAGTAGTGGATACTTCCTCAGCAACAGGGTCAGCAAAAAAGAAAATCCCAGATTCTTATGGATGTTAGCAGGTATTTCAAAAATTGACTGTTACTTTTCTTTAGATGAAACTTTTGTAAGTACACACAATGGCAAATATTTCCTGTTCTGCAACCCCAGCAAAATGTTAATATTCAGATATTTCCCCAGAAAACACAGTACCAAGCAGCAGGTTGTCACTGCCACCTGATCAGAGGCAGGCTGCAAGCTCATGGCTGTGCCTGTACCCCCAAAACCATCACACTACTCTGTGGCCTAAGTCCCATGGAGACCTTATCCCTTCCCAGCTGCCCACAAGCTCCACTTCGACTCCACACTAACTACCAGTTTCCAGCTAAAGGTTAATTACTCCAGGGGACATTTCCATCCAAGCTGCTGCCCGCAGGTTGCAGTCCCTGCCTGAGTGCTATTTTTAGACCATCTCCTTCCTTGCTATTGATCCCAGTCACACTCTGTTAATTAGATACACACAACACACACAGCATTTGCAACTCATTTATCAATTCTGTTCAGCACCTCCCTCCCCTGAGATGCAATTTGGAGCCCTCCTTGAATCATGCTATTGATCTTTCCCAGCAACTTTGCTATAGGATTCTCTGTGTTGCAAACTATTTATAGATTCCTCTTCTCTTGCTCTCCCTTGGGGAATCAGAAATGGGCAACAGTAATCAGACTTCTATTTTTAAAGAGTTGATCGAAACCAGATATTTCCTCTTTTCTCCTCCTTTCCCCTCCTCCCCCCTGTTGCTGGTCTGTACAGGCTTCTTTTGGCAGGTGAGACCTTGTTGCTGCATGCGGTGCTGTAACACTTCTGGTAACGCTCAGGTGATGTGATGCAGAATTTGCCCTGGGTGAACTCTTTTTTGCTGAATTGAGGAAGTGCATTCTTCATCCTCCCTGCATCAGGACTTTCACAAAGGGCTTTGTGACCAGTTTTGTCTACTCAGCTTGGGGTGCACCTTTCAAAGGGCTTCATTCTTGGAGACTGACTTCTGATCTGATCCATCTGTAAGGCACTGGGTTCCCATTGCCCCCTCATATCTCAGGAAGTGTATCCAAAGACAATGTATAGCCAGGAGTCAGACAGAGTTGCTTTTAGGGATGAAGGGTTAGAGTAATAAACCTTGAGGTCCCAGGATTTGAGAAAGACCTAAAACAAGGGAATGTCACCTGAGGCTCAGAGAAGTCAGGATCAGCTCAGCCTTCAGTGAGTAAGGATGAAAATCCCAGCCCTAAACTCAGGAGGAGGCCTACAGTTCCCATG
Organism: Scytalopus superciliaris; assembly: GCA_013400415.1. NCBI lineage: Eukaryota > Metazoa > Chordata > Aves > Passeriformes > Rhinocryptidae > Scytalopus > Scytalopus superciliaris. Next base: position 147,399 of record VXBX01002667.1, on the reverse strand, counting down.
GGCAAGACAACACCAGGAAGGACAGCCTTGTCTCAGGGAGTACCTAAAAGTGGACACAATCTCCTGTGGTAACACTTGCTGCTGGAAACCTGATGGTCAAGTGAGAGGTAGGATCTGGCTAGAGGCCGTGACAGATTGCATCCTCCCAGGGTGGTGGCTTAGGAGCTGTGGGGCTGGGGATAGACCTTGTGAAGCTGAGATGTCTTCGCTAAGCCATCAGGAACGTTTTGCTGCATGTATGTGCGTTGTATGTAATGATCATAGAATCACATAATGATTTGGGTTGGAAGGAACATTAAAGATCATCTAGTTCCAACCCCATGTCACGGGTCTATGTGCATCCCTGTGCTTGGGGGGCTATGCTGAGGCTGGGGAAGGGGCTGTTTGCTGTGAAGGTGGTGTGTGGAGGGCTGTAGTGTGGCCAGGTTTTGGTATGTGTGATGCTGTGGTGCATTTGGCTGGGGATCTGACTGAGTTGTGGTGTGTGTGGCTGTGGTGTGTGTAGGTCAGTGTGTGTGTGCGGGGGCTGCCTGAGTGGAACTGCAGTGTGTGGAGGTCTGTGTGCATAGAGTATCAAGTGGACAAGATGTGAAGGTGTGGTGAGTAGCTGTGGTGTGTATGACTGTGGAGTGTAATGCTCAGGGCATGTAGAGCTGTGTGTGTGTGTGTGTGGCTGGTGGTGTGCAGTGCTTCGGTGTAGGGCTGTATGGGTGTGTGTAGGACTGTACAGGTGTCTGCATGGGGGCCATGGTATGTGATGCTCAGGATGTGTAGAGCTGGGCGTGCGTGTTCGGTGGTGTGCAATGCTCTGAATGTGTAGGGCTGGAAGGTGCGATGGTGTGTGAAGCTCGGGGTGTGGAGCTCTGCCTGTGTGTCTGCCGGTGGCATGTGGGGCTGCATGNTCACACTCACACACTCACACTCACGCACACGCCCGCACACACACGCTCTCACACACGCGCGCAGGCGATGGCTGCGGGGCGC
>VXBX01002667.1:59815-145537 GCA_013400415.1 Scytalopus superciliaris | reverse complement strand
GGCGGCGGCCCCCGCCAGCCCCCCCGGCGGCTGCTCCCCTGCTGTGGCTGCTGCGGCCTGTCGGATCCCCGGGCGGCCAGGGGGGGACATGGTCCCCTCACTCGCCCCTTGCTGGCGGCCATGAAGAGGCAGAACGTGCGGACCCTGTCCCTCATCATCTGCACGTTCACCTACCTGCTGGTCGGGGCTGCCGTCTTTGATGCCCTGGAGTCCGACAACGAGATGCGAGAGGAGGAGAAACTCAAAGCCGAGGAGATCCGGCTCAAAGGAAAGTATAACATCACCAGCGAGGACTACCGGCAGCTGGAGTTGGTGATCATGCAGTCCGAGCCGCACCGGGCTGGAGTCCAGTGGAAATTCGCCGGCTCCTTCTACTTTGCCATCACGGTCATCACGACCATCGGTAAGTGTCTCCCCTCAGGGAGGCCCTGTGGGGCCAGTGCCAGGGCTGGGGCAAAAGCTCCCCGGGTTGGGAGAAAGGGAGAGGGGCAGGGAGGCTCGAACATGCAAAGGTGTCAGTGCCGGATGAAATTCTTTGCTTCCCTCACGTGTTATGTAATTCATTGCTCTTCTTGGGCACTTGTTGGACTTGGCAGTGTCCCACACCTCTTTCCCTGGAGCTGGATTATCCATCTCCTGGCTGGCACTGGAGAGGAGTGGGGCTGGTCTGGAAAGCAGAATTGGCACTGGGCAGGTGACTACCATGGAGCTGTGGCTTCGGTGGCAAGAAAGAGGGGGAAAGGAGGCAGGGTGATACTCTCCTGGTGTTCCCCTCAGGAAGGAGGCCCTGTTGCCACACTCCTTCTTGCATTTTTGCTTAAGACACATGGGGAAAACTTAGGTAAAAGGCAGGTGGATGAGAATGAAAATGAAGAGGGCATGGGAACTGGATCAGCTGGGAAAGCCCTTGACGTAGCCCTGTGTTTGCAAACTTTGTTTTGGTGTTGCTGGTTCCCACAGCTGTGGTATCATTGCTGGGCCTTTCCTGGGCATTCCCAATGTGCTTCTGACGTTTTTATTACAGCTGGAGTGTCTAATGTGTCAACAGGTCACAGTCTGCATCTGCCCTTTGCGGGCACATGATCTGAAAGGCAAAATGATGCCCGCTGTCACATCCATGCTGCTCAGCTTCCCAGATGTGCTGTTTTCCCAGGACAGTCAAGGGACAGTCAGTGGACACAGCCACAGGCTGTCATTTTGTACTTCCCTGCTTCCCGCAGCTAAAGCTGAGCATTTCACACAAAGTTTACTCCCTGCCACGAAAATAAATACCAGAATGACTAGAGGCTGCAGAGTGCACACAGAACTGTGCTGCAACTCTAGCTTTGGCTGGATGAGCAGGTTGGCTTGCCCTGGTTTTGGATTCTTTAAGGTGGGTTTACTGATGCTCTTGATAATGTTCTTCTCCCAGAACTTCTACATTTTCCACTCTAACAACTGGGGAGATCTGAAAAGACCCCTCTAGCTCAGTAGCTGTTTTATAGTGCCTTATACTGAACAGGACATGAAAATAGCTCTAATTAATACAGAAGGACTTGTTTTTTTACCATTTAGGGCTTATTACAAGCAATTTTCACACTGCCACCTGAAGATACAGAGTTTTCAGCAGAACGTGCTGTCCACTGCCCTTTGAGAAGTGTCTACTTGCATTTGTATTTGACTGTATTGTATCTGGGGCAGTCAAAAATTTCCTTTGAAGGTCCATCTGACAGTATAAAGCCTATTTGCCCTACAAAGATAAGATTTTTAAGGGACAATTTCATCTTTTCTGTGATTAGATACAGTAACATAAAATGCTTTTATTAGTAGCTTATAGAATATAAAGTAGAACATAACTTTGGCTGATGATTTGTATTTCCCGCTGTTCATTGCAATGTCAGAAGTCTTTCCTCCTTTGGTCACTGAGTCTCTCATCCTTGACCTGTCTCTTGTCACTTATTTCTGCTACGTGAATACTGGACTGCTGTACCCCTCTGGATTACAACAAGGCTTCCACACACACGCCTGTATACTCATGGTGCCCTGTACTGCTGCTGTCTGCAGTACTTGCTGTGTTCTTAGGCTCAGTTGGTAGAGGTAGAAAGGGCTCTTTGTATAGGCGTTTGCTGTTTTGATCATATTTTACCTGTAAACAAGTACAACTTGCTTGGGAAGTGTTAGCATTTTCTCCTGCAAAGAGCTGGGATTTGTTTAGGAAGGTGGGAGCACCTCAGCATGCAGAGGATAGTGTGCATTTCTGTAGGCAGAGGCGCTTTGGGATGTCAGAATTGTTTAAATTTAAAAATGTGTATAGCAACAGGGAACCACTGGGAGGAAGAGTAATAACAAAGAATGGTGCAGAAAGACAGACATTCTGTAACGATTGTTCATTTGGGAAGCTCTGCTCCTGGAGGATATCTGATCCGTCTTTGAAAAGTTTATTAATAGTTCCTATCTGCATCTTGCCAAATGCACTGCTATTTTTTGTACCATCTCTTCCATACTAAAGTGGCTTCATGATGTTATCTGATCTATGGTAGTCTGTAAAAGTGAGCATGGAAGTTTCTTCTTTAATTTCTTATTTATCCTAAAAGAATTTGGCTCACAGCGGGGAAAAAATTACTTTCTATGTTTAAGTTCTTAGGAAAATAAAATAATAGTTCTTATCTAGGCTTCTTGCATGGAGAAGTGATTTTATATGTTCATATTAATCTTTTGTGAAGATTCTATTTTTTTAAATCTGTGTGTGTGCTCTGACATACATGCCCTCCTCCCTCTAAAATCTTCCAGACAGACTTCCAGAAGTACGTATTGGTGAATGTGCTGTAGTCAGTAGGTACTACCACAAAAGTGTGTGTAACTAACCCTTGCAGGCTGATTTTTAAAACAGAGTGAACAAAGACCTTACCTTGCCTAATCTGGAGGGGTACCTCTATCTCCATAAAACCTCCCTTCTGAGAAAACAGTGATAGGAATCAGTGGAGCACACAGTCGAGCAATATGCATATGGTTGCAGACTAATTTATGTCTAACTTAATTGTACTCTGTGATATTGCCGTGCTAGCAACATGTCTGAAGCAATTACCTCTTTGCTGTGCTGATTTCAACTACTGTAGCTTTAATTTAATCAAAGGCGTTTATGGTTGGCCGTGGCCCATCAGCCCACTGCCCTCGGTAGCTGGGAGGAGGCTGGTGCTTCTCCACAGGTGGCGGGTCAGTGGCCGCGGGCGGGGCGGGCAGGGCGCTGCTGCTCAAGGGACATGTCTCACAGTGTCCCCGCACCGTGGTGCTGAAGGGACAGGTCCCACAGTGACTCCACAGCGTGGTGCTGAAGGGACAGGTGCCTCATCGTCCGCGGGGCGTGGGGCTGAAGGGACAGCTCAGGCAGTGTTCCCGGGCGCTGGTGCTGAAAGAACAGGTCCGACAGTGTTTCCGGTGGTGATGCCAAAGGGACAGGTCCGGCAATTCTCCCAGCCTGTGGTGCTAATGGGACAGCTCCGACAGTGCTCCCAGTTCGTGGTGCTGAAAGGACCTCCTGCAGTGTCCTCAGTCCATGGTGCCAAAGAGATGGATTCTACAGTGCCCCTAGTCCGTGGTGCCAAAGGGACGGATCCTGCGGTGTCCCCAGTCCGTGATGATGCACCGACAACGCCGGCAGTGTCCCCAGACCTTGGTGCTGAAGGGACAGCTCCGGCAGTGTCCCCAGTCCATAGTGCTGAAGTGACAAGTTCACCAGTGCCCTCGGGCTGTGGTGCTGAAGGTTCAGCTCCGGTCCATCGCTGCTGCTCTGGGCTCCCCTCATTGGACAACCTCTGCAGCTTGTTGCTTCCCATGAAAACACATAATTAAAGACCTGTTTGGAAGGGAGCATGAAAACCTGAAACCTTCCTGTGCAAGGCAAAGTTCTGAGACTTGGTCAGCTCTCACATTCCCCCAAATCTATGGCATTTGTTTTCTATTGGAGGGTGGTAGGAAGTTGTTGCTTATCAAGCTGAGTACTAAACAAAGAAGCAAGGGCTAATCAAGTAAATGGAAACTGTTTTTCACCTGTGGCATACCATATTTCTCTCCTCCCCAGGTGCAATGTGCCTTCCCTCCCATTTTCTTCTTCTTTTTTTTTTTTTTTTTTAACTGACACAAAAATGAAAGGATTGACAACAGCAGGTGCTATAACATTCAACGAGTCTGCTCTTAAAATCCATTAGCAGACAAAAAAGAATTGGCTTTCACAAAGTTTCGGTTATGTTTGAATATTATGAAAGTTTTCAAGTGATCAAAAAGAACTAATAAGCTTTTCCTGACTTTCACCAGTTGCTGAGTTTACCTTGGGATTGTTCTAGTTTCAGTTAGCTGGTATAATTTCCTATCCGCTTCCAGTTATACAATGAAAATTGTGAAAGAGAGTGGTTTAAGGAAGATCTCCATCCAGCTGCTTGCCTTTTATCAGATACATTGTAAAATATGCAACGGAGTTCAAGAGGCTTGACACAATGAACGAAAACAGCAACTTTTGAAAATATAGGGTTATTCTTAGGATTCCTAGTAAGTTTAATGCCCTTTTCTACAGGTCTATAAAAGTCAGTAAACTGCTTCTATGTAGGCAGGTGTCAGCACTGTCAAAATATGTTACTGGTATGGATATTGCTCTATCATTTAGGCCTTAAAGGGTGATAGTCGTACTTGATTTAACACCACTGAGCTCTAGTAAACACTGAATATTTCTGGAGGCTTGTGCGGAATCTAAAGAACTGAAAGCTGTTTGTGTCACCCTAAAATGAACTGAAACAACAAACAGATTGAAGATTGTTATTTATTTATTTTTTTCTGAGAAGTGACTGTGAGTGGAGTAAATTATGACAGTTTGTGCTGTGAATTGCTAGTTTCTTTTTCTAGCTTTTAGGCTTTTGTTTTCGGTTTCGAATCTACTACAAGTAGTGACTGAACTATGCTGGTGAACACAAACAAAACACTTTTTAAGGATGTGCTGTAATGGTGAGTGGAACATCCACCTATTGAGGAGTGTTTGGCTACTAAGTAGCTAAACACTCAGGAACTGTCTGCATCCAGATGAGGACATTGCATACTTCTGGCAGATGGTGGCCTGACAGGGAGTTTGGACCTGCATTAATGAACTGAGCAAAAACATGCTTAAATCCATTTTGAGATAGCAGTTGAGACTTCATATTCTTTCTCTGTGTCATTTTACCCTTTGTAAAATGGGTATAAACCCACCAAAGTGGTAGTAAATGATGTCTAATTTGAGTTAGAAAGAGACTGGAGTGTTTTCACATGTAAATTATTTTGTCCATGTTCCTCCTCCTTCAAGACCAACCTGTGGTGTTTTGAGTCTGGTCGTTGATTTTGATGGATGGTAGTATTTAAAGCCAATCCATTGGAAAAGTTTGAGTAGAGAATTATGACAGATGGACAAATTGCAATGGAAAGAAAGAAAAGAAAGGAAGAAAACAAGACATGGAAAGGGAGAGATTGAGAATAAGGACACCAATGCTTTAGTCAATTAACTGCTGCATTCATGACTTGCTAGGACTATGAAGGTCATATCTTATATAAAAAACCAAACAAGTGCAGAGTAGATTAAACCAATAAATTATTAATAAACTCAGGTGAAAGGAGAGATCAAGATTTTCTGATGAGTGCTTGTAGATACACTGAAGTAACAAATCTATTAATTCATGCCATCTGAAGCTTTAATGGAGAACACTGGATGATCAGGACTTGAATATTTGTTTGTGGTATCTCCCAGGGAAGAAGGTGGTTGGCTTCAGTGAACCACATGCTCCCCTGCATAACTAAAACAGTCTGCAAGATCATTTCACACTATATTCTTTGTCTGATGGAGGTTGAAAGAAAAAAAATCCCTGGTAGTGTTCTGCGAACACAGAGGAGGCTTTGAGACTACTTTGCTCATGTGTTTGTGAAAACACTTCTCAAGTTCTTGACTAGTGGTTTTACAGTGATACCTCACATTCCTGCCACAGGCACTTTAGCAAAAGTCACTGATAAGCAAAAGTACAGCTCAGAGTGATGCTGACCTGCCATTTTCCACTGTATGTCTTACTCAAACTGCAAATCTAACAGCCAATACAAGTCAGAAAACAGTTTTGGGGAAACATCAAGAAAGCTCTATCCACTGACCTAGGTGATGGTGTCAGCAGATTTCCTTACTGTAGCCACACTTGAGAAATTAGGATTTGGTGCCCTTTCACTCCTTCCTAACTAGTCATAACTTCTTTCCTTAACTGAAGCAAGTAAGATTTATATTAAGCATGAAGAAAACTCCTTCCTGCTGTCAGGGTGGTTGTGAGCTGATAGAGATTGCCTACAGAGACTGTTTTAAAAAGAGATTAGACAAAATCTCTCAGGAATGGTTAACTTATAGCTGCTTTTGCCTTTGGGGAGGAAGATGGACTGGATGACCTCTTGAAATCTTTATCCTTTTTTCTATGTCTTGAGTCCTAATAGTTCTTGGGCTAATTTATTATTCTTGAGAAAGAAAATCAAAGATCTTTGAAGTTTAATTTTCTCCGCTTTATGGTCTTTGCTTATTGATTTTTCTTTTTCTATGCAGTAAGGCCATTTATGTACCTTTGCAAGTGTCAGAATAGAAATATCTGTGTTTACCCACTGTCAAGGTTACAAGCTACAGGTGTTGGTAAGTCTTTTGGGAAAGAAGTTAACTGACGAAGAAAATGATCCTGCTGACACATAGATGGCAAGCTGAAATCCACAGGGCAGAACTGGGAGGAAAAGAATGTTTTTAACTGAAAATAAGGAAGGAAATTTAGCTATGAGTTTCTGCCTCCTTTCACTAAAAAGAATAAAAATTCCTTTGCTTTTTCTGGGATCAATTTCACAACTATGAGAGCTGACTAAAGAAAAATTCATTAACAGAGAGCTTTCCTGTTGGACACTGTGGTCTGGCAAAAAAGGATGGCCCAGAATGCTATTGCATTTCCTTTTACACAGTCTGAGCTGAAGTGCTCAGTTCCTTCAGTACCAGAGCATATTCCCCCATGAATGCCGAAAACCATTCTCATGGCTTTGAGCTGGAGTTGCACAGCATTTTATATTCAGAATTCTGTACTGACATTAGGTGATTCATCTTCACAACACCTATGTGTAAAAATTATCCTCAGTTTAGAGACAAGAAGAGAAAATGACTTTATGAAGATTCAGGTTGGGAACTATTTCTAATTGCCAAACAACTCACTTCTTTCTCTGTCAGACAACATGGCATTAGTTCACAGCCAGATTAAACAGTGCAGATGAACCAAAGGCAGAGATTCATAGTGAGTTCAAGGTGATACTAGCAAATTCCTACAGCTTAGGTTTTCTGACATACAATAATAGCAGAACCTGGAGCTTTATTTCATTAATTCATTTACTATTCTGGCCAATTATCTCTGTTATTACTATGTGTCTTCTGTAAAAGGCCCTTTAGGCTCTTAGGTATCCACTTTCTACGGATTTTATTGAAGATCCTTGTCTGGATATGGATGAAGGCTACATGAAATACCCCCTTCCCCTCTAACAGATGCTAGCAAGGACACTTACTGCTGATGCAGAACTAATGAGTGAGAGTCCTTGCTGCTTGTAAGTTGAACTGAGAGTTCAGCTGTGGACTTGTAACAGATGTTTACTGTGTTTAGAAGGCTTATTCTTTTTGGATATTTTTGAGTGAAGCCATGGACTGTTTCAGAGATTTCACACATGTACATTGCTGTGAAGCAAATTAACATTTGTCATAGTCCATGGAATCTACTGACTTTGATTTAAGTAGATTACCAGGTTACCTGTGCCCTCTCAAGTGTCTGTGACTTGATTAGCTACAACTAACAATGCTGTTGGTGTTGTAGCTACAGCACTTCCTCTGATTACAGTGAGAGAGTCTATGGATAAAGGGATGTTTGGCAATAAAAAACCCCAAACTCAAACCCAGAAATAAAGGCCTGATCTGAAGTCTGTTGTAAGTAACAGAGAGAATAGTTTGAGTCACATTAGTTTTGGATCAGATCATTATTTGTCAAGAATTCTACAGTTAAAGAAACCATAGTCTATAACAAACCAACTACTGGAAAGTATCTGTAATAGCAGTTTTCAGATGTATTTATTTTTAATAATGAAGCAAACAGAGTTCGTGGTGTTAAAGTGTATGTTAACTTAAACATTTATGGTGATTTGTCTTTTTTTTTAGTTGAAAGTGAGAGACTAAACTCCATGTCTACTGCACACTAAACTTTGAGCAAAAAGAAATCTTGAGGAAGAATGTTATTTTCATTCCATTTATGTATTTTGGTGATGCATGGTTCTTTTTTTGTTCTTTGTTTGTTTTCCTTACTTTCATTGCTGCCACACAGTTAGCAACCTCTTCTGATCCAGCATCTTCTGATCCACTGAGATGCTTTTCTCTGTTTTTTTTTTCTTTTTTTTTTCCTTTTCTTTATTAAGTGCAATGTGCACTTACTTTTTTTGCTGTTTTGAGGGAAAAACTTCCAAAGTTCTTTTCCTTTTTAAGGAGTTAAATGACTTTTTATACATGTATGTGTAAATATGGCCAATTGCTACAAGACGCTTTTGCAGTCATCGGTTGGTTCAGTATCCTTTTTAAGTGCTTTTATTAAGGAGGTGATTAGGGCATTCTTGTGAAAGGAAGCTCTCTATTAAGGACACATGTATTTGTTACTTATCAGGATGAATTGGAGGGAAAAGATTATATTGTCCTTTCAATTCCCTGCTCCAGCAGGAAAAAGGAGCTTTAGAGAAGAGTGGGCAAGAAGTAGGGTTAAAAGGTATGTGATGGGAAACTGATTTTCTCCTTGCTCTCCCTTTCCCTTCACTGAGCCTTTTCAGGCAGGAAAATTTCACAGAGAACTTTAGGGCAGATATTGATAAATGAAACCTGCTGCAACTCTCTCTAATTGTGTAGTGCAGGAGATTAGCTGTGAAGAAATGCTCATAGACTCCAAATTGAGGGATATTCTCGACATATCGAAGGGAAGATAGAAATAAAAGAGATCTACTCCCAAGGCAATTGTCACTCAGCAATTTCCAATGTGTGCCACCATTAACTCATTACAGAGGTGTTTTGGGTGCAGATGGAATATTTTATTTCTTCCACCCTCTTTTCCTTTGATGTCTTCTGGAGAGGATGTCTTCCTCCTATGTTTAAACCATCCAAGGCTATGGGAACTGTATAAAAAAATTAACTGTTTTAACGAACTTTAACCACTGGAGCTTTGAGCTGTCACTTTGCTGCATCTCACACCCATATGGAACTTTTCAGGACCAGACACAGTAGAAAAAGGTGTCAAATATTCTTGTTTCACAGATCTAGTCCTCCATTACTTGGACTACTGAACAGTTGCTGTTAGTTGTTTATAGTTTGAACTGTTATGGTGAAGCAAATATGACATCACTCAGTGAAAATAGTATTTATGGCTGTAATAATATTTAAAAATCCTCAGTTTGGTTCTTAAGTTAACTTTGCTCTGGATAAATTTGAAATATTGTTCTGCAGTAAAATCAACTCAAGCAGCAGGAAGGAGCTCTGACCGTAAGGCTCTGCATGCAAGCTGTGTCATGTAAGATACTGCATCAGAAATATTTTAAAACTGTTCATGAAATAAAGATGATTGAACTCTCCATTACAATTTTGCATCAGAAAAACACCTCATACTTGCAGAGGTGACTTGAAGTCTCAGTGCTTGCCCACACTTTTCTGGCTTTTGAGAACTTCTTGGGCTTTCAGAGGGAGACCATGAATTTCTGAAGAGTTCCTTACAGGATAAAGCATACAGTATTTCCTGCTGACGACTAGAAACAGTAGAAGAATGCCCTTTCAGCATTATTCAGGGTTGTCATGTACTAGTCTATCAAAAAACCTGGATTGCCCCATACTGCCAAAGAGAAAAAAAATATTTTGGGACATGGAAATGTGGAGACCACCATTTGGGGCCAGAAAGTCTCTTTCAACATTTGAAGTTATTTACCCACCATCCCTTTGCCACATCCTCTATACAAGCCCCTGATCTACTGTTTGTTTACTTTAGAAGTGAGATAAGACTGGTTCTAGGCAACTGATAGTTAAAGCAGTGACCCTGGATCTGTACCATCAGAAGCACCTGGAAATCCCAGTGATCTGACCGGAATCTTCAGCTGACCTTTCAACTGATAGATTAAGAATTCAGTGATCTTCTCGAACTCTCTCCTTTAGAGTTTCTCCCTTCTTTTGCTGTTCCATGTGGGAATGAATATCCCAAGAAGACAAAGGAGCTGGTTGCTGTTCAGTTTTTACTGATGCCCTATCAGCTTTTTCATTGTTTTCTGGTATTTTTGTCTGGCAAACGAATAAATGATCATCCAGTCTTTTGGCAACAAAGACTTAAGCTCTTAAAACACATCCTGCCTAGTAGTAAAAGGCCTGTTATTTAAAAGGCACTTTTTAAAACAATCAGTACTTTAGTAGCAATGTGTTTGCCTTAATGAGTGCACTCTGCCAGTCAGAGGAAACAGCATAAGCTGATACCTAGTGATGTAGGCTAACATAGGCAAATTAGCAGTGTTACAAGTCAGTTAATGAATGTACCACACATCCAAAAGGTTTATTTTATTGAGTGAAAAGCACTAGGTATGATTCAGAATGGCTTAATTTTTGTTTTCTTCGCAAATATCCCCCCAAATGCATTTTCATTCTGGAGCTCTCATACCATTTCTATGCTTGTGATTGTTTATGCTGTTTGGGTTGCATTCAGGTCTGGTTTGACTTGTTGGACTGGCAGCAAAGATAATTTTTCACAAAGGCTTCATTGCTGTTGCTGTACGATATTTGAAGTCACTGTCCCTATGATGTAGGCACATCAGCTGCTGGCATTTTGATATGACATAGATTTCTTTTTAAAAATTCCAGAAGGTTTTTCTTTTCCCAGGATGGACCACAGTAAAGGCTGATGGTATTGAAGAGGTAGAGATATGGGATGCAAGCTTGGCTCTGAGTATCCTGCAATAGGTGCTGCAATGGAAGTTGCTGACTTGAGCCTGTGTGGTCATGATTTGGGTGACTTGCTGGATCCTGATGCAGGTTGAGTGATAAAGAGTTAAAAAATATTCCCATGCTCTGTTTGAAAAGAATCCAGCCTGTGGAGCTTCTAAAATCTTATAAAAACCCATCTGTTTCTGTTCAGATCTGTTCCTGAAGAACTTGAGTGTGGTATACTGAATAAGGAAAAGTGTTAAACAACAGCAAGGAAGCATCAGAGTGGCCACAGAGAAAAAAAAAAATTCTTTCCAGCAGTGATACTAGTGAAAGACTGAAATACAGCGTGTGGGCTCTTCTTTGCTAGGTCTTGTAGAACAGGATGGACAAGCATCTGTCAAGAATGACCTATACATACTGTTCTGCCTTGCGGCAAGGTATGGACTATCCTCCTTCTCCCCTCTTATTTTTAATGGTTGCATACACACAGAAGCTGTTTGAAGTTTGTCTTGGATCTTGCTTGAGATCTATGTAAGTTTATCTTGTGCTTTTTTTCTGACGGTTTCTGCTTCCCTGGGGGATAATCAGTGCACCCTACAATTTTGTCTCCAGCAGAATATCTGGATAAGAATCAAACCTCTTCTCTAAGCAGCAACTGTTCACTGTTAGCAGTGTCACCAGTTTTTTATGGCTGCTGTTTGAACAGCTCTACCAGTGACTGTTTCAGGGAAAAACAAACATGCTGCCTATCTTTAAAAGAGGGACAGGAGAGAACATGGGGAGTTAATGCTCAGTCAACCTAAATTTGATCTTCAGAAGGATATTTGACCAAGCTGTTAATCAACATGAAAGTACCTAGGGGATAACAAGAGACAAACTGGAACAAACCCAAATTTTTCTCAAGTGACTCAAGATGGACATCACTGTGTTGTTTGGTTTTTTTTTTGTTTGTTTGTTTGGGTTTTTTTGTTTGTTTTTTTCTTTTTTTTCTCTCAATATATAGCTGACAGTAGGGGAGCAGTAGGTCATGACATTTATTGCATACATGGCATGATAACAGCATTGAGTTCTCATAATTACAGTATGAAAACCTAGATTGGATTGAATTGCCACAGGTGGGTGCAAAGTCTGGATGGACACACTGTGTGCTAGAGGCTGGACTGTGGCTGGACTTATCACATGTGTGAAAAACACATACACTGTGCAGGTAAATGGGGCAGAAAATGCAGACTCAGTTGCCCCCTGCTAAATCTGCCACCAGAAAATTTCACAATATGATAAAAAATGTAGAAATATTTATCACTAGTTTTCTGTCAAATTGGATAGACATAACATGTACGGTCATACAAGGGCCTGTCTTGTGGTTGGTACTATTCAATTCTCCCATTAATGGCTTGTCAGACAGAACAGAGAGTACACATATTAATTGTGAGAGGGGTTGCTAGCACTTCAAGGACAGGACTAGAGTACAAAGTGATTTTGATAAATTGAAGAAATGGTCTGGAATCAATATGATGAAACTCAATAAAGTCAAGTGCACAGTGTTACACTGAAGAAGAAAATATCAAAAACGTATAGAAAAATTATATGAGCTGACTAGATGCAAGTGCTGCAACATTGTGCTGATACAGTGGTAAGGCTGCATCTTGGAAACTGGGTCCAGTTTTGGGCATACGGTGTTTTGAGAAAGGGTGGGAAAAATCAAAATGCTAACAGAAAACTTGACCTTATACAGTGTGAAGTGGACAGAGATTATTTCATCTGGAAAAGAAATATATGGAGAGGGGAATAATAACATCTTCAAACATGTGAGTGATTGCTGTAAAGAGGACACTGCCAAGTTTTTTTCTACACACATACCCAAGATTTATGCTTCAGCACTGCAAATGTATGTTCATCATCAGCTGCAAAAACAGCTGTAACATGATCTGTAATGAACCTATGAAGTGCCAGTAGTGGGATAGTTGTCTGAACAGATTAAACCACTGTCCAAACACGCATGGACTTGATATGCTTCAGCCTGCCTCAGGTCTGAATGGACTGGGTTATCTGTTGAGGTCCCTCCAAGCCATGTGTTCCTAGGAACGGTGGCTGAGAGCTGCAATATAGGAACTCGCTGGTGAATTGAGTAACCCCTCTATGATGGACTGAGGAAACAGGTCAAATCCTGAAATAGGTCAAATGGTTTATTGAAGTTTCTCCCACCCCTCAGCTTCTGGGATTATGTACTCTATGGATGTCTCTGAGTACTGTGTTATATGTACAACCACATTTGCTGTCTGACAGTGGAATTTGTTGTGGTCAAGGCTGGACTTGCCTTAAAGAGTGCTGTTGTGCTAGAACAGGCATCGATATGCACCTTGCAAATTCTGTCATGCAGAAAAAAAGAAGTTTCTCCTCTTTCCCTAAATCCCATGCATACAAACCAGCAATTTCCATAACACAGACAATCATCCAATCTGTTATCTTGGCAGACACCAATGCTTTTCTACTTTGAAGGAAGGAAATCTATCCCATAATACACCTGTGCAATATATGGCAATGGTGATTTTGCTGCTAACCCCTGCAGCAATCAGTTTATGCCCTCAAGCATGAGATTTGATTATCCTTGTCATTATCTAAGCTACAAATGTTATTAGCAGCCATAAAATTGTCCATTAAAGTGAGAGGAATTACTTGCCTGCACCAGGGGGAGAACAGATAATTTACCACACAGATTTAAGCCCAAATGCATGGGTTTTTTTTCCAGAAGAACCCTCTAAGCTTTTGTACAGTCTCCATTTTTGCATTTCAAGACCTGCTTCCCCTTTCATAGCCTTCAAGTCTGGCTCTTTTACCATAACAGTGAGATAGATACATACTGTTGAAATAATCTCAGATATCATGACCATGCATTTCTTCATGTTCCATCCTTTGAATGACTGCTTCTCTAATTCTGGAAGTGTAGAAGCCCAAACTTTGGTTGGGTTCCATATTTTCTAGGCTTCAGTGTTGGTCTCAGCTTCATTTACACAAAAGCATTTCTGGATGCCTTGGGCTGACTTGGCACCATGGAGTGACTGTGCATCACTGGTTGAGTGTAGGATCAGTTGATTTGCTCCTAGCAGGGCCATTTTTATAGGTTTTCTTGATACTGCAATACTAGGTTTTTATGAGAGGAAAAAGTGATGTATCACAGGGGCCAAGAAAAGATGCTGTGTCTGAGTGGGTGAGATCCAGGGTAGTGTCTGAAAAATTTCTTTGTCTTCCCTGGGACTGGCTGATTCATCCCCTTCCCACCATCCTGTTAATTCCTGTTCATATATCAGTTCACCGTAAAACTGCTTTTTTATTCCCATGTGGTATTGTGTTCCCACCCCCTTCCAACAACAGGGAGTGGGAGAGAACACCTACAGCTTTCCCAACAGACAAAAATGGTGGATCCTGACAGACTGGAACAGATTCTGATCACAGTTGTTCTCTATAAATCCTGTGAAATTCAGTTGTTTTGGTGTATTTGTTGACTTTAAAATGAGATGAATGTGTGCAGAATCTGGTCTGGAGAGCCTGTATTTTTAAAGGAAGCACCCCCTCCTACTCACCCAACAAATTTACACACACACGGTGTAGCATCGATATTAGATCCTGTAGCAAATGGAAAATGTGTCAGTAGCCTGAAAGGAACAGAAAATGTTCTCAAACAGGGCTTAAAAAAGTAAACAAACATCATATAACGAACAAAATCAATACAGTTCCATATTAGCCATTACAGATATCTCTGTCTTTGTCTGCATCCTACTGTGCACGTTTTAGTGCTGTGGAAAATGCAGAACCCAGGGGACCCAATTTCAGAATGTGGAGATGGTGTATTACATGCAAGGCCTGGGGTAGAACGCCTGGCAGAGATGTGTGTTAAATAACAGAAGAGGTTTTCCCCTTGAACCCACCCAAAGAGCATAAAACGAATGAAAGAAATGTAAATACATATAAAAAATGGATATATATTCATGGGTGTTACAACATCATTAGAAACAACTCCTCAAAAGCTCTTTTTTCCTGAGTCATCCCTACTGACTTAACAAATGACTTTGCGAGAACTAACGTTGGGTTCAGTACGTCCAAGAGCCTTTCAGCTTTCTGCATTCTAAAATCTTTGTATTCCTCAGCCACTCTTTTGCTTGGAGGGAATCCGAGATGGAGGAATGTCCTTATGCTTTCCAGCCTTCACCTCATGGCCTTCCATTACTCTTCATGTGTTCCAACACAATCAATAATATTCAAGCTATTCTTTTGGGCTTCTCTATTGAATTTCTTCAAGCCAGGCTGCTCTTGGCTGCTGAAGACATTCCCTCTTCTTGTCTTCCTTTGAGAACTTGATGTCCCTACTTATCCAGGAAACAAGAGTCAGGGCTGCAGACTAAGCAGGTGGTTGATGCTCTTCCTAACCAGAAGACCACATCATCACCTGCCTCACTGGAATTTCTGTTAGGTTTCATAGGAGGAAATACTCCTGTGACCCAGGACCATTCTTTGACTGCTTGCCTAGTACACTTAATATTGGGGGAACATCCTGTGTCTTTTGGATGGTGACTTTTGCTTCCATTCACAGTGCAGAGCTTTTTGCCAAGGAGAGGCTGGCAAGTTTTCCTGCCCAGCACATTGGTAGAAACTTTGAAGAAGAAGAGGAAGAAGCTGGAAACATCTGTTAGGACAAAATGGACCATTGCTTGGAATCCTACATTCAGGTGATTTCCTGAAAGAGAAATGTTTGGTTTTGGTGGTCTTTGGTCTTCTAGTGTTTTAATTCTGTATATCAAAAAAGCTGTGCATGCTCACTGAGTCTGCTGGAGAGCCACAGGAGCTGTGTTTCTCT
This sequence comes from Scytalopus superciliaris, assembly GCA_013400415.1. NCBI lineage: Eukaryota > Metazoa > Chordata > Aves > Passeriformes > Rhinocryptidae > Scytalopus > Scytalopus superciliaris. The sequence goes on along the minus strand of VXBX01002667.1, from coordinate 129,713 downwards.
GTGTTTGCTTTTCTAATAGAAAGATAGTAGAATGTGTCACTGAAGTGTAGATTGATTGATAGATAGATGGATAGATAATTTATTTTCTTTTGTATGTAACCTTTTAATGTGATGTGCTCCAACCCTTTTACAAGTGTCCCTCGGGGAAGCCCTCTGGGAGGTCCACAGCTTTTCATCTTGAAGGGGAGACAGAAGGCTCTTGTCTCTCCCCTGCTTTCTACTTCACCCCCCAACTGCAGTGCTTGATGTCGATCTCACTACTCAGAGTGCCTGCAGCATGCACGAGACCCAGGGGCCTGGGTTTCTTGTCTCTTTAATGGCAGTCTGTGAGCTTGTGTTCAGAGAGAGGCAGAGAGATCAAAGGCTGTGCAAGTGCACGGCGCTTGATTTTGCTTACACCAATTCAAATCGATTGACTTCACCGAGTTATGAGGGATTTACAGCTAGGGGAGAACAGATTCTGACCTAATGGCTCCAAAAGAGGCTTTTCTTGGATGAGCAATGTAATTAGAGCACTGGAACAGACAGATTTCGTGACTCATCTGTGGATCTGCAGTCTTTTCTTTGCTTCTAGTAGGGTGTTCACTAATGTCACCACACTTTTGCTTCACCCGTGGGCTGATCTAATGAAGGACCAACCTTTGACAGAACAGAGATCTCTGTTCATCTGCAAAGCATCCTCCAATCTTCGTCACTGTGAAAACTTCAAGCTCAGGACCAGACACTGGGGTAGTGGAAAATTTCCACTTTCTTTCTTTGTTTTACTAAAGTGGAGGATTAAAATGAGTAGAAGAAAGGAGGCAAGGGCGAGGAAGAGTGGACTGATGACTGAGTTTACTTACCCATCTCAAATATGTGTTCTAGTAAGGGGAAAAATGAGGGAGTACATGTGCCAACACCAACTTGCTCCATATATCCAGCTGGAAAACAATACAGGCATTTTGAAAACAGTAAAGCTCCTGTTCAGAGCTGGTTGGAGGTCTGGGGATGAAAAATTTTTGTTAGAAGGTACCAGTTCATGAGACTGTAAGGCATTCATTTGGGAAGTTTTGTTGAGAACTTTCCCTAAGTTTGGGGAAGAGGAAGTCATAATGGTCAGTGTAAGAGGGGCTAAGCATTTATTCAGGATGACTGGAGGTGAGCACAGTCACAAGGCTTGTATATTCCAGGTGTTTGGAGGCTACACTGGGCACAAGGACTCAGCAGCACTTAGGACATGGAGGTGATGCTGCTTTGGATGCTGCTTCTCCTTTGGTCCCAGTGCAAAAGGAATTAGATTCAGGGGCCAGCTGTTGTAGTTTGGCTGGTGGCCATGACCATGACTAGAATGGTAACAGGGTTGTAACAGGGCAGAAGCCCTTACTCTGCTGTATAGATAGTCCCACCTCTTTCTCACCCATCTCTTGTTTCAGCTGAGCTTGAGCTGTGAGACCTCTTCAACACCAGGGCTGCTGCAGCAGCAGGCAGTTGTGGCCTTGTTTAATCCATGAAAGTAACAAGGAGACAGTGGTTTCAGGGAAGGGTAGGGAGGTAGTGAAGCAATGGACTAGAGTTTAGCATTGGATAAAAGAGGTGAGACAGTGACACCATGTCTGGCATCATTGATGGTTCCTTCAAAAACACCAGGGACCATTGATACGGGGGACTCAGTGAAGGTGTCTACCTTACATGCAACCTTGTCCTTTGTGTCTGTGTGCTCTCTTCTAAGACTTCAAGGTGCCAGAGTGCACCTGCTCCAAAATCACAAACTACTACAGCTATACCTCTGCTAGATTTAGCCCTCCTGAGTGGGTTGCTGCTGGTGCAGTACTCAGAACAGATTGTAAGACACACCTGGAAAGAAGGTGAACTGCTATGTGCTGAATCCTGTGCTTCACCACTTGGCAGTGACAATAGCACAGATATACGTGTAATTGGATTTGATGCTGGTTTTCTTCTGATTTGCCACTCATTGAAACTTAGAGCCAGTCATGATGATTGGTCCTGTCCTTGGATTCAAGCCCTGCTGCACTGGGCTCTGTACCAGCACAAAATTCAGAGTAATTTCAAAGAAGTGTCTAGAAGACCACAGAACTAAATCTTCATTTAAAAAAGTAGCTTTTGTACTTAGGAGACTGGTTTCCAAGCCAAATAAGCTCATACCTGCCAAATATGGGTGTAGAAAACAGGTTGGTTGGACTGTGAAGTCATTGAAGAACATGAGAAAAATATGCCTTTCAGAACAGTTTATGAAAAAGGAATACAGATGCCTGGTAACTGAATCCTTTGGTAATCCACTTCTTCAACTACATGTCACACAAACATCCCTTGGAAGATCTTCCACTCCTGTTACTCCTGAGGCAGTAAGTCACCATGTTCAGTATTAATGAAAGCTCCAGTCTGCTTGTACACAGACGGTAAAGCTGCTCTTTCTGCCTGCTGAATCATGAGATACCAACTCACCTTGATTTTTGCAGGAGTTTGAAAATTTTCTGTTGCTTTGAAACAAGACACAAATCAGTGCAACAAGTAATAGGATGGAAGGAGAGGAAATGAAAATACTAATAGTTATGTTCTGCTGGTTGGTCTCAGTTGCTACCATCACTGGTCAGCTGAAGAATTTATTCCAAGAAAGATACTGGCCTTGTGGGTTAGTTTAGGGACATATTTTGTTTCCAAGATGCTGTGAGAAACAATGCCTGGCGACATTTTTTGAAGAAGCCAAAAAATGATATTCACAGCTGGCACAAATGGCATTGCAGATGGGTAAGTGGGTGATGAGAAAAGGGATCTGGGAAAGATGGAGCAGGGCTGTGTGGTCATGAAAAGTTTGAAGATGTGGAAAAAGGAGAAGTCTGTAGTGAGACAATGGTGAAGTTCTTGAGGTATTGTACTGTCCAGAATAGAAATGTTGACCTTGGTTTCCTTTAGTATTTTGCCCAAGGTAGGTGAGGATATCCCACCTGAATGCAGTGGTCTGCAGATATGGAACATCAGAGCTTATGCAAGTGTTGTTTAGGACAGCTACAATTTGATTGACCTTTCCTTGGGGTGCTGGTGGTAACTGCACTTGGCTGAGGGCTACTTGCATGACTGTGGGGGTCTGGATGCAGGAAACACTGTCCTTTCTGAAAGACTCTGAAGCAACGTATTTTATTTTTTAAGCTTCCAGAGATAAGCATTGCCATATGTCTCCAAGCTATTTGCACTGCACAGCTATCTGTAATAAGGTCTAATACAACATAAGAAGTTCACACAGCTCACAAAGCCGCAATACAAGCAGGGTTGAAGTAACCCAGCCCAATATTGCCCAAACCTACAGGTTCTGAGTGCTCTCTGTACTGGGTTTTGCAACTTAGCATCAGCCTCTTTAGTAGCACAGCTCTTTTTAACAGTCACCAACACTTTAGCAAACTTTGGGGTTAAAACTCTGATGAGAGAATAATACAATTCTTTGTCATGTTCAGATCTGTGGAAGTGTTTGGCTATGGAAGCACTTGTACCTCAGCAGGATTAGACAATATCCAAGTAGAAATGCTAGACCTATGTCATTAAAGCCAGGACAATCCTAATTTTCCAAGCTCAAGTATTTCTTAATGACTTCAACTGGATTTGTGGATCCCTTCCAGCTGTGGGTGTCTTGAAACAGACCTCTAAGGAGGGAAGGTGCTACTGCAATATGTGGCAGACACTCTGATGCTTCTGTTTTCAGTCTGGGGCAGGGCCACATAAACCTTCCTGGAGCTGTTCTCTAACCATGCTCGGGGAGTACTAAGTGTTGTCACAATTTCTTGTGTGAGTGGAGAGGGCTGAATCACCTTGGGGAAGATGGAACCGGCCAATTCCACTCTTCTGGCTGCACCACCCTGGAGAAGAATTTTGATTGTGAGCAGTACAACTCCAGGCTGCCGTGGTGTTCAGCTGCTGTCATTGCAATGCTGAGGCAGACGTGCCGATTCCTCTCTGGATTGTGTATTTTGAGCACGTTTCAGTAGTGCTCTGAGTTAACATTTTTTTTTCCCTCTTCCTCTACAGTGCCAGTCATTGCCTTTTCTTCATTTCAGTGATTAATTGCTCTAAATACTCCTGCTCCTGGACTGCAGGAGTACAATTTCTGAGCTGTATTTCATCTGAACTTGCTATGCAAGTACAAGCGAACTTGGGGGAGTGCACACACCCACGTATTGCTAGGTAGAGATGGTTGCCAAAAGGGCACCAAGTAAAAGAACAGTTAGTTCTTAAACAAGGGTATAATCTAATAAGCAGGAAAAAAAAAAAAAAAGAAAATTACAAACTGGAATTTTCAGTGCTTTCCCCCTCCCCCAGTTTCAAAATTTATAGCTAGTACAACCCCTGACTAGAGCAGTTGTTTAAATATATATAGGCATCTGTGCTACTAAGAAAAGGAAGTGTGTCTGTTTTGGGAGCTGTGTGGAATGAGTTGGTGGATCTTAGTCCATCTTCTAGCAGACAGGTTTTCACATCACTCAAAGTCACCCCCTCGCCCAACCCCCCTCCAGGTCTCGTGCCAAGCTCTTCATCTCTTCCTCATATGATCCCACCTGCCTTAGCATCTTTTGCAGAGATGGAGCATCCCTCATTTTTGATTGTGTGCCTTCTGGGCTGGCACTGTCAGCCCTGCACATGGAGTGTAGGGTTAGCTGTGTTCTTGATGTCTGCCCCTATGCAGCTGACCCTTTGCATCTCAGTCCCTGTGATCCCCATGTGTTAAGACACTTTCAGCCATCCACATGGCTGGTTTTGCCTGGCATGTAGCATCATCTCTTAATCATGCTGAAAAGAGGCCAACTAGAAGGCACAGTGGTGTCTTGTGGTAGGACTGTGGCATGTCAGTTGTCGTAGGGTGGACATGCTGGTGTACACTTCTCCTGGGTCTGGTCTGCCAAATGTATCAGGAGCATGGAAGTTGTCTGGGATGTTGTAGCTTCATGATTTCTATACCTGGTTCTGTTTTGTTACATGCAAAAAGCTTCAGGGCTTGCAACAAGTTTAGTGGCTCAAAATTAGGTGGTTAATTTGTTACAAGACTTTACAATTTCCTCTTCAGCTCCTAGGTGGAAAATCCATGGCTTGCTGCTGGTCTCTTTCACCTGTTCTTTGGATATGCCTTGCCAGGACACTCAATCTGGCCTTGTTTATGGTCTGCCTTCCAGACCTCACTGTGCGAGTTATTTCTTACAAAGCTGTCACTATGCCTGGGTGTATTTAGCAGTTTAGAGATCCTCTTGTGCCCTTTGAAAAGCACAACAGTCCTTTCTGATGGAAGCAGCACTCTCCAGGCTGAGTGCTTTTACCTTGACTCAAAAACTTAAAAGGAAATGTTAATTGCTTTAGTGATGTTATTGTTGAAAAAGGCAAACTGGGCAGACTAGCTCCGAAAGATGAGTCGTGGTGCTGATAAGGGAGAGAACAATCTATTCGAGTCTGTGAAAAGTCTGTAGTGCCCAGGGCAAATTCAAAAGTGGAGTGGAAATATTTCAGTGATTGGCTTTCTTGTTGCTTTTGTCTGGAGATGGCAGAGCTGACTGGCATCTCAGGGCTGTGTTGCCTTCCGCAGTGATTTGTCACAGGCTCTGGGCTGCTTTGGTGTGCTGCTGCCTGTGCTGCTTTTCCCCATTATGGCAAGAGGCCAGCTGCAATGAAAAGACAAAAGGAAGAGGAAAAAGGGACTCTTTAGGGAATATATTGGTTGCAGGAGTTATGAAGGACATGGGCAAGGTGTGTGCTTGCTTTTCTCCTAGATTTGGAGATGCCGTGGGTGGAACTGCACAATCTAAATCAATATTCTTTCAGTCCTGGGGGTTGAATAGGTCTGGAACAAGTGGCATAACTCTCTGAGGGCCTGGGTCCAGAGCAGGGGCATACAACCCCACGAACAGGAGGATGTCCCAACAAGTTCCCTTTCCCCAGTTCCCATCTGCCATAAAGCCCAATCAATACATCCTCATGTTTGGTGATTTGAGATGCAGTCAATGTGTCTCAACGTCTCAGATTGGCTCTCTTTGGTGCTCAAACAACCTAACCTGTACTTTTATGCTGCCTCTGTTATTTTGTTTAATTTTTTTCCTTATATTTTTGAGCTCTTCCAGTCACAACAGTTGTAGTTTGGCATGTATGCAGAACCACTGCTCTTTTATCAGCTCAACACCTAACACACATTTGGACATTCCCAGGATCCTAAACAGAGGTTACTTGGAGCAAGAGCAGATAGGGAAAGAGCACTTTCTACCCATGCTGTTAAAAATCAGCCATTCTATAGAAAAGTCTCCAGCAAGAGAAAGTAGAAGGGAGGGAGCATGAGGTGCTGTACCATGGTGATTGGATGAGTGGGAAGTTTTTGACTCTGCGTTTTGTTCCCTGAAGTGATTCTGGAATTGTTAAATTGAATAAGATTCTTTAAAAGTCATGATAACAACACTCCCAAGCCCCTGAGACAAGATTTTTTTATTTTACTCTGTGAACCTGACGCATAAAGAATATTCATTGCTATGCGTCTGTTCTGGGTGCATAAGGACCATACTGTTTCTGCCTTAATTTGACTGTGTCTGTTTTGTAGAAGTGAAATAGGCATAACAGTGTTTCCCTCTTCCCCTGCATGTGCAGTCTGCCCTGAGAAAGAATCCTTCCCTTGTCTTTTGCTGCATTTGTGGAATACATAATATATAGATGCTTGGTTGGGGATTTAAAAGCCCAACTCAAATCCAGCAAACTAATGTTTTTCCAATTTCTGTATGCACCTGTTATTGTTCTCCAAATTCCTGCATTTTTTTTTCTTTTACAAATTCATGATCATTTTCCCCAAAGAGGTTTTAATGGGCAGAGAGAATTGAGGTAGACAGCCTGTAAAAATCCAGACAGTTAAGAAAGAGCAGCAAGCTAAATTATCATCTCAAGTTATTGGTGTGCTGTGTTACTGCTTACACTACAAAGTCCTCTGAGCTGTGAGGAAGCAGCCGCTCTGTAGCAGTGAAGATGATTGGTATTAGGTAGAATCAGAAATGCCCCATTATGTGCTATGTGGTAATGGTGGTCTTCTGCATGACAGCGTGGTGGAAGCTCTCTTGTATCAGAGAAATATTTATTGTCTCATGCAGCCAAAAATTGGCTATAAATGGCATTTTTTTAAAAGTCTCTCCAACTCATACTACAGAAGAATCAAAAAGATATCTTGTATTCAGTTATTCTTAATGCTGGCTTTTGGGTCAGAAATAAAACAGCATGAAAATCATCCTGCTTAACAAAGGGGAAAGGAAAGAATCTGCAGTTTGAAGAGTAGGAAATAGATTGGTCTGAGCCAACCTTAGGAAAAAAAGTAGCTTTGTGGTCTGCAGACTTCTACGCTGGTTTTTTTTCTTGCTATAGCATTCCCTGATAGACTCTCTCCCTGTCCATTACTCTTTTATTTTTTTTTTTTAAACTATAACTCCTGCTGATCCATGCACTTGACCACCCCTCCCCAACTTTTAGATCCTTAGCCCATGTGGTGTCTAGTTCATGGAATTTCTACCTGGGTTCTGATGCTGAAGGGTTATACAGTGGACATGAAGGCTGTTACATATCAGAACTGTTGCTGGTAGGTGAGCAGTGGTGGCTATTATTAAGTGCCAATTTTTACTTTCTTGAACTATTTAATAGTCTCCAAAATTGGGTGCTATCCTGAGACATTCATAAAATTCCCCAAAAAACCTGGGCTTCAGGTTTCACAGACAACTGGGAATATTTAATCTTAGGACAGGAGAAAGTTTTTATTGCCCTATGACTTCTTATTCCTCAGTAATAAAGACTGTGGCAGTGCAATAATAAGGCTATGGCAGAATGTGACTACTTGGGCTTAACACCACAGTTGTGATGGTGTTTGTGTGAGTTTCCCCTGGTTTTCATATTGGTCTCGTTTTCTGGGATAGTCCTTTGTACTTGTCATCATTCCAACGAGAGCAAGCCTTCAAGGGGTGGAGTGAATGGGCTGGTCTGGTAGTGAAGAACTTGGGTGGCATCCATGTTATCACTCTGCTAATGGCTCAGTAAGATGCAAAGAGAAAAATAAGTCCAAGAGATAGGGAAATAGGATTATTGAAAGCTTGATGCTGGGACATCAGGATTCAAGCCCTTCATGAATGGAACTGTATCACCCAATGTAATGATGGTGCTTTTCAGCCTTAAATTTCATCCTGCTCCTAAGAAATGCTTTATGCCAAAAGTGGTGTGCGTCTTAGCAGGGGGCAAGGGCTGAATTGACAGTTTAAATAAAAAATACTATGAAATGACTGTATATTCAGTGTCTGTTCTCATTGCTGCAAGGGAATCCAGCTGGGTGTCCTGTGTGTCACCCTGGAGAAGCAGCAACTGTCTCCAGCACTGAGGTTAAGCAGAATTCCAGTGAAGTCAATTCTGTTCCTAAGGTGAAAGAAAGCTCCTTAATATGTCCCAGAAGTGCACCCTGAGTTCTGCATTCCTTGGTAGAATCTAAGCAGGCAGAGAGGAAGAGAGAGAACGTCTTATTCAGCTCAAGTTATGGGAACAGGTCTGTCCTCACAAATTTCCTTTAATTATATGTGTAGGCAGGAGAGTGACTGCTCTCCATACTCTGAAAGAGTTGCTATTGCTGGGCAGCCCCCAAAGGTAATCTAAATATCTGTCACATTATTACATCTACTAGAGAAAGTTAGCTTTTATGGCCACTTGTAAGCCATGCAACTCTGAAAAGAGCCTAAGAACTCTGTAACTGTGCTTTAAAAGTTGTGGATGCAGTCACAGGGATCCTGAACACTGGGGAGGAACTTGGCAGGTGGGACCTGATAGGCAGATGAGGGCTCCCCAGAACATACCCTGAGCTATTGAAGTAGGAACTTCATTACAAAAAACTTCAGGGAGCCAAGCATTGTGTTTCAGCCAGCGTGAAGTCATCTAATACATTTTCCAATATTCTGTGAACAGGAATAATGTAACTGTAGTGCTTTTTCTTTTATCCCTAACATTCATCACAAAGACGAAAGCAATAATGTTGTGACTCAGCCAACCTGAACGAGCCTGACAGTTCATCTCTCTGATGGGCTGGGACTGGGGTATGATATGGAGTCATTTGCTCTTAGTTGGCTTTCAAGCAGTAAGGACTCCAGAAATGTCCCTGGTGAGGTAGGGATGAGGGCACTTAGCAAAAGCTGGTTCTTATCTAACTGACAAAAAAAAAATCTGTGAGAAGCTCCTTATTCGTGGTAGAAACGTAACATCAACAGAAAGAAGAGAGAGTGGCAAAAAATGCCTCATTCCAAAGTGTGTTTATCCATGGCAAAGTGCTTCTATAAAAGGCATCTTGGGACTCCATGTTTATTCCCCCTCAATGACTTCTAGACGGGATTTGCTTGATTTTCAAGTCAACAGTGGTGATTATGTTGTGGGGTTTTTTGTTTGTTTGTTTGGTTTTTTCCCCATGGCCAACCATATAAACTTAGCCGGGTTCTGGAAATCAAACAGTGCTTTCTCCTTCATGACTGTTGACTTGGCTAATATCCTATGATCAGTATATGGAAAACATCTTTACTGGAGATATATGAACCAGCTTAGATATCGATTCATTCCCCACCACAGAGATCTTATTGTGCTAAGAATAGTAAAAACCAGTCCCTCTAAACAAAATCAGAAGTAATTTGGGGACATGCCACCTTGAGAAAGAAGGGACTGGTTTTTGCTTCAGCATGGTGGTAACTGTGGACTTACCAGTTTTTTTTCTGGTTCCCACACTGTAGTGGAAAGATGATGCATCTGTTCCTGTTTTGTGATGAAGAAGGAAAACTACTGTATGTATGTATTATCCCTCTTTTTGGAGGGTGTTATGAAATTCTTACTTGTGCATTACAGAATCTGTAGGTTGGTATCCTGAAGGCAGTAGCTCAGAGAGTGATTCTCAAAGGTGAGCATGCAAAGGTGGCATTAGATTTTCATTTGTATCTCTGAGATTTTGGGTGGATGTTTGCGTCTTCAAAACTGTCGTGGGGAGGAGAAGTAGAATGATTTCTGTGAGTTACTTCTGATGCAACTCTAAACCCCTTTTTGCTACTGAGGGCATTTGCTCCCAGTTTTGGTTCGAGCAAGCTCCTTACATAGCACCGCAGACTGGCTTAGGATGGAAGGGACTTCTGTTGATCATCAATCCAAGCCTCTCCTCAAAGCAGACTGAGCCCTGAGTTAGGTTGGAGCCTTGTCCTGTTGTGTTTTGATCATCTTTATGGCAGATTTTTAAACAGTTGGAAATGGCACTTGCCCTTGTCTAGTGTTTGTTATAAAGATTCTGATCCTAATCCTGAACTTGAGTTTCTGTCTCTGCAGTTTGTGACCAGAGCCTCTCATTTTGCAGTGCACATCTGGGTACACAGCTCTCCCTTCTCTTGACCTGCCCCTCATGCTCCTACTAATGCCATCCAGCGTAGTTGACCTTGTTTTTGCCAGGGCACACCTCTGGCTCCTCTTCAACCTGTTGTCCACCAGGACCCCACATCTTTTTCCACAAAACTGCTTCCTAACCAGCCATGATAGTTTTCATACCCCTAATGACTGTTTCCATCCCTTTCCCTTCCAGAGGGTCACAGGGGTAAGAAAAAGTGACCGTGAATCCATATAGATGAATATTAGAAAAAAGGAATGAAAAACTTTCAGCAAGGGCTCTGTCACAGATGCCTTTTTGTAGCTGGAGCGATGCTATTTTCCTCCCTTAGTATAGAGCTGCTAAAAAATTGCACAGTATCAGTTGTAACAGCAGTGTTACAATTTGCAAACATGCTATGTTAAGCAGTTAGTGTGAAGCTGCACGACCGAGCCTGAAGGTTCCTCCGCTGATTCCAGCTGAATCCTCACAGAAGTCAGACAGTTTTTAGAGACTGCATTTTCATTAAATTAAATGTTTGCTTTTTCCTGGAAAGATGGCTTTCCTCGACAGACTCTTCCATGGATGCATAGACCCAGCATTGGAGGGAGCTCCTGGTTTTCAGCTGGCCTTTTGTGTTTCAGAAATTCTATCAGTACTTGGTAGTTTTACTGCCTTGAGCAAAGTGTTTTCATTCTTCCAGTATTTAGAGGCTGCTATAACGTCCTTACTGTAGGTTATATTTAGTCCAAGTATGTATTTATTTGGATGATTTAATCTCCCCTTGGTAGACAGTTCTTTCCAACACTGAAACTTTTCCTCATGCCTTTGTTTGGAGTTCCTTATCTCATACAATTAGTTATGCTGCCTTTCTGGGCTGGGGACTACCCTGGAGGAGCAATCACAAGTGAGAATTTCGCTTCTCAGTTTTGTTTTTCATCAGTGATTTAAGTTTTTAATTCTGCATTTCCTGATGAAAGTGCGAGGGCAAGAGGGGTGCAACTATGTCAGAAAGAACCACAAGGAAATGGACTTCTGGAACTGAAAGCCATATCTGTAACTGAGGCTGAAATGGAGGAGCAACATGTTGGCTGACTGTCTCATATTTTCCTCTGCTTTTTGGAAGCATCTCTTCCGAAACTCAGCTTAACTAACATCAAAGACCATCACAACTCAAAGTCCACACTCAGACTGGCAAGGTGGGGTGGGGACAGGAGGGTCACAAATTGACATGCAGTAAGGGAATGCTTAATGCATATTTCCTGTAGGCTTTTCTGAGCAAGAGGTGTTCACGGAACTTTGTTTCATTGAGGCATAAGAACACACTCCTCTAATCCTCAGTGATAATACAGATGGAGATAGCTGGGATGGGTGCTGAGTGATGAGGGTAGAAGATTTTGAAATTGATTACTTCAGAAGCCATTCAAAGTGTCTGAGGGTCTGAGAGATCACACAGGAGCTGATGGATAACATGCCACCAACTTCAGCATCACTACTGGTACTCTTGGGGGTGTTTGGGATGCTTTGACCAGGCATCCAGCCCTCCTTCAGGATCTCAATCACAGGTACAACTGCTGGCACCCCAAAGAGATGCAGTTGTTGAGAGCAGCATTGCCGGGGCTGAATCGGGTTTACTCAGCCCTCGTTTTTCTCTTTATTTTCAAGCTAGCTGACAAAATACTGTGAAGTAGAAACCTGCATTTCCAAACTGAATTTCCAGGGATCGAGACAAAGGGGAGAGAAGGCTGCCTTCCCCTCCTCTCCTAATTTCACGGCAGAGACAGCGAGCTAGAGACGGTCCCGTGGGGGGGGAACTGCGGTTCCCGAGCTCCCCCCAGAGGCACGCCGGCATCCCGCTACCCACCAGTATCGGCAGCCTTTTAAAGGCTCTCTTTCTTATTTTTCCACCTCTTTCCCTTTTATTTCTTTTCCCAGTGAAGCCGTAGGTAAGTAGAGATTTTTTGATCTTCGGCACAAATGTGCCCCCTCCTCCAGTTGCCCTCAAACACAAAACAGGAGAGAAAATAAAACCCTTCAAACTGCACCTTAAACAATTTAAAATGTTTTATTTTTGGTGTCAGCTCTTGTAGGAGAAACTTCACGTTAAAAGAGATTTTGCCGATGGCTGAGGGCATACAAACACTTGTCATTTAGGCTGTCTGCTTTAGTACAAGCCATCACTAGAGAGAGGGTATAGAAGGCAGAAGGACACTGGTGTGGCAGTTGGGTATGCTCATATTGGATGTTCCTGGTAAGTCTGGATTCCTGGCCAAATCAAACTCCTACTTTTTGGGAGCTCAGTCTTGTGTCTCTAGGTAACGCTTATTTCTGGCTGAGTTGTTAGGATTTCTGCAGGTTTGAGGGATGTGATTGATTAAGCTTGTGTTTTTCTTCTAGTTTTGCTGGGGATTTTTGGATCAATTCCTCCTACCATCCCACTCCTCTTCCTTTCCTCCCCAAAAGGGTGGATTATTTTGAAAAGAAAAATGAGCTGAAGAGAACAGCAACATCAGTTAGACTGCAGTGTGGGTACTGTCTGGTCATCCTTGAGGGTTTTTTGGGCAACCCAGTGAGTGCTGTGGAGGAGAGGGAAAATGCAGCCATTAAACAGGTGTTTTGTAGGGGCTTTTCAAATTACATGGGTTTTATTTAAGGGGTTATAGGAGGACATGCTAATCCTTTGTCTGTACTCATCTCCCAAGCCTGTGTTACCATGTTTGGTTAACATTACAGTGACATTTGGGTGGTGTCATTGGCCTCTCTGAGATGAAGGAGAAGAAGATAGACATCACTGTGTTGTCAGCAAGGCCTTGGCAAAGTCCTTGTAAGTCAGTGAACTGAAAGCAAAGTGCAGCTGGGGAGCTATGAGGGTGCAAATTTAATTGTAAAGAACTCCCATTTCAGAGTGGTGGTGTTTTCCTTTCTCAGCTTCTATTTGTTTTGCTGTAGACATAGTCTTTCCTCCTGTTCAATGTATTATGTATTCAGCTGGGACGTGCACAGACTGATGGATTCCCTATTGGATTTCTTTTTGGCACCTGGGCTAGATTTTTACAACGGACTGTGTACTTACCAAGGTTTATTTTCAGGTGTTTCCCTCTTAATTTTATGCAGTCTGACTGTACCTGTCATGCTTGAGCACATCTGTAAAATCTCTTACCCAATGTGATTCAAGTCACTTAACTGCTTGTAATGGGCAGGGAGTAGCATTTGAGGTGGTTTCTCCTTGTCCAGTGAGGAATTTCTTCTTTTCATAGCAAACTTATTTATTGCAGATTTGAGGCAGAGTGGGAGCCAGTGTGAGAGCAGTCTGAGCTCAAGCCCTCATGAATAACCCTGTCAGTGAAGATGTTGTGAGGACACATGCATGTTTCATGTGACCAGAAGACACTGGTCCATGTTGTGCAAGCCACCCAAAGAAAATCTCTACGATGCTGTCAGGTTCTCCGCTGGCATGAAAGGAAAGAGTATGTACATTTTTAGGCATGATGTTTTTCTAATCAATGGGAGTTATGTAGGAATTTTTTGTCCCTTTATGGCTTGAGTGCTAAAGGCTGGACTGTGTTCTTCAGCAACTACATTTGATGTCAGTTCAGCTCCCCTGAAGAGCTCTGCCCTGTGGTCACTTCAGCTACTGGACAGCAGAATAATATTGGTGGACATCAGAGAGGCTTTGACATCTGTTACTGTAAAACATCTACTGGAGCAGACCTAACCTGAAATTGTCTGGTCTGGCATTTCTTACAAAATACCCTACCTCCTTCTCTGTAACCAGGAAGCTCAGTGAGAGTCTTTTGGAGGGCTTTTCTTTTTCTTCTTTAAAGTGTATTTTCTAAATTTTTGGCAAATGATAAAAAATTAACAGGCTTGCAGGCAGTGATATGTAAACAAGGCAAGGACCTCCAAATGCCATAACCATTAGTGTGGTGTTAAATTAAAAGGACAGTGATACCATGTAAAACCTTTTCAGTATGTGTGGATCCCATTCATGATAATCTATTACCTTCAAAATGTGCTGTTTGTTAGCCAGGGTCTAGTTAAATTTGGCCTGGTTAGTGACTATGAAACACCTAAAAAATAAATGCCCCCGTACCTTGCTGAAGGGGTCAGTAAGTAAATACAAATCATATTTTGTTAATAGTAAATAGATTTTTAATAAAACAGGAGAAGAAAATGCTGATTGTATACATTGCATTTCAAACACTAAAAAAGCATAAAAGACTGTGAAAAATACATGTTTGAGATGGATACACTGCTTCTAACTCAAGGAGGTTTTAGTACAACAACCATGAGAAAATGTATGTTGAAGTATTTTTAAGTATATAGTCAAAAACATGTTCAAGTCCAAAGAATTCCACAGGAATGATGCAAAATTAGGTCTCTATTGATATTTTGTTAAGGTAATGATTTTTTTTTACTTTACAGATGATAAGGTTTCAGTAAAAGAAAGCAAAATTGTAGAACAACAGTGACATTCACATTCTGATGGAATTGACTTAAATAATCAATTCCCTTGTCTGAATCATTCAACTTTTTATCCACAGATTCATTTATCTTCTTTTTTTCCTTTGATTTGACTATTCAGACGTGCCACTACTTTATCATAATCATAAGAGACCATTTTTAGTATCTTCAGCAAAACGATGTTTGGTGGGAAGATGAAATTAAATAGTGAATCCTTATGAAGGCAGAGAGTTTGGGTTGTTTTGTTTTGTTTCATTTCATTTTGTTTTGTTTCAAAGTGAAAATGCTATTAAAATATTAAGTGAAAATTGTGATATGTTTGAAATTGAAACCAATCTTGCAGTTTGCTCTTTCAGTGAGGAGTATCAATCAGTCATGTTCTAACTTCCCTTCCAAGCTCAGTATGAGCCAGTCACAGACATGGGGTCAGCAGTCTTAGAAGTACATTCACTGACACAGAATCATGAAATAGAATCATAGAATATGTCAATTATGAAAGGTCTCATAAAGGTCATCGAATCCAACTCTTTGCTCCTCTCAGGACTACCTGAACCATATGCGAAATATCATTGTCCAGACACTCCTTGAACTCTGACAATTTGGTGCCATGACCACTTCCCCAGGAAGCCTGTTCCATGACTGACCACCCTCTCTGCGAAGAACCTTTTGGTTGCTAGGACACATTGTTGCCTCACATTCAACTTGACATCAAACCAAACTTCAAGATCTCTTTCTGCAGAGCTGCTCCCCAGCCCCTTGTCCCCCAGTGCGTATGTATAATAATCATTGCTTCTAAAACAGATGTGTGATTAATGCTTTGTTACCTTGTCTTCATTTGGTGGCACTATCTGCCCTGCTCAGGAAGCCTCTCAGGCCTTACAACTGCATTTCATGGAGTTCTCTCTCAGGACTGTAGGACTATTGAAGGAACCTGGAGACAGCCAGAGCTGCTCTGTGCTCCAGTAAATCTGCGCCTTCCTACAACAAGAGCCTCCTGTACCTGCAGCAAAATTAATCTAGGGCTTGAAAGCTGAAAGGCAAAGGTTTCTCCTGGAAGCCATGCAAGAAGTGAAAACTACCAGACTAGTCCCACTGGTGTTGTCCTACCTTTATCTTTCTCTCTAGAAACATTTAGATGGACAGACTAAACTCCTTGAAAGGTCAGTCCCTAACATGACATTGTGGTTCAGCGGGTAGATTTGGGATAGAAATCCTCTTAGTTTTGCTCCTTCTCTCCTTTGTTTTGTTAGGTCATTATAGGCAACCATTTTAAAATTGCTGTCTCTGTTTCCTCCTCTAGCTGTGATAATACTCACTACCTGCTTTTCTGAATCCCTATTGAGGATTTTTAATGGTGGTATAGTTCTGTGGGAGTGAAGAAATACCTCCAAAAGTGCTAATTGCTAACTCAAGTGATGAAATGCTGTTGTGTACAATAATGGTTTGGGTTTTTTCCTGGATGAATTGGCTAGTGGCAAATTAGCTGATGTTCATAACAATTCACTCCAAGGTCCTGCTTAGCTGGGTTTTGCAGCCATTGAATTATAAACCCAGCATATACATGTTACACAGTGAAACTATCAAATATGCATCAGCAAAGCCTCTGTTGGCAAGACAGGATGGGTGTAATGCTGTAAGTTGCAGCCAAGCCCAATTACCATGGGAGAACGCCTCTCCTGTTCCGAGGCTTCCAACCATTTCAACTGCATATTAATAACATTTATTCTATTTAAGTGCCTTTGCCATCCTGTCCCCCTCTCCTGTTTCTCTGGTGGTGCTGCATGGCTGTGAGCAGTGACAGGCATGGTTGTTTCAGCTTGAAGGTGGAATTAATAGTCCTTTGAAGACAGGGCATGGGTTTGGGTTTTTGCGTTTTGACCATACTCAGGGATCTGGCCACACTCAGCAGCACTTGTTGCTGCCCCAACCACCTCTGCCATTTGCATGGGCTAAGAATAGCAAGCTGGACCTGTACCTATCCCCCCCCAAATTTTCCTTCTTAGTCCCATCTTCCCCCAGCTTTCAGCACAGTACTTGCTTAAAGAGCTCCAGCTTGGCTTCTGAGCAGAGAAACCTGCACAGTCAGTCTTCTCTGTACCAGCTTTTTCAAGCCAATGTGAGATGACCTCTATGATGGGGCTTCCTCAGCATCTGCCCTCCGGCTGCTGGTACAAAAGAGGGATTAGGCCCACATCTGATCCACCCTGGTAATCTGAGGCCAGACATGGTCTTTTCTTTCAAGAACAGTTGCTGCAAAGATTTTAAGGATGTTGCCACAGCTACATTCACAGGCAAATGGAGCATTTCTCCTGCTTCAGGCTGTGAAGATTTAATTGAGCTCCGAGGGAAGGCTTGAAGCTGAATTAAATCTTTTGCTGATGGAGAGCAAAGTCTGCCATAGAGAAATTCTCCTGATTCTTGTCTTCTCCGAGTGCTGCAACACTGACCCAGGACCATTTCTGATGCAGTCCAGGGCAGAGTTTGTGCCGAGAAAGGGACTGTTCACCCTGATGGAGTTACTTCTCCCAAGAAAATAAATTATTTTATTCTCTGTTCAGCATGTGTAAAAGACATTCAGAGAAATTGAACTGCCATTTTTTAATTGCTGTTGTTCTGTAGCTAGAGATTGTGAGATCAGTGGGCTCTCAGTTGAAATGTCATAACAAAATTGTTCCTTGCAATTGTGTAAGAAGAAATAGCATGTGTGGGAGAGACAGACCAGGAGAGAATGGTTTATCTGTTTTCCTTAATAATATAAATATGACACATGTATTAATTTTGGAGCAGACTGTGGAGATTTGTAGTAGGACCTTATGGATTTTACTCCTGAATTTTACACTTCAATAAATAAATACTCTAACATATTTTAGGTCTTAGGCCATTTTTTACAACCTCCTTACTACCAAAGGTACCTGGCTGGTCCATCCCTGTAAGGATTACATTTGCAGATCCTAAGGGAAAAATCTTATGCTGGTTGCTTGGAATTTCTGCACATTTTAACACCTGTTAAAATGACTTTTAAAAATTGCCTTCAGCCCCGCATTGCTGTTGGTGGGTTTGACAGGGACATTCTCAGCACTCAGGAGTCCACTGTGGAACATGGGTTTGTGGGATCCTCTGGAGACAGACCAAGGCTTTGCTTCTGAGCCTCGGAGACACTGTGGGATCTTTAGGGATGTGTCAAAAAGTGCTTCCATGGAAGGGAATCTTTATGCAGAGTGTCATCAGCTGACTTGGTTACAGGGTTTGTCTGTACTTTGTGGACAGGAGAATTTGGGTTGTTCTGCAAAATAGTGTTTTTGTTTACAATCTGTGTTTTTCTTTACATGAGGAAAGAAATGCTGAAAATCTCTTAAAACCCCAAATTTCTCTTTCGAGCACTCTGACAAAACAAAGAGTCAGATATCTGCGTAAGTATGAGAACTACAGGATATTGGTGCGCCTCAAACCTCTGGGAAAATGAAAGGTACCACATTTTGTTACTATAAAGAGGTGTTTGCTGAGAAGATATTTGTGCAATCACATAATTGTTCCTTGGATTTCACAGAAATTCAGTGTCACATCAGTTTTCTTTTTCTTTGTCATAGAATAGAATTTATTAACATACCTCCAAATTCAAGTCTCCTAAAGACTTAATTATTTTTATCAGATATCCTCCCTTCTTGTAACTTGCCTGAACACATTTATATTCAGACGTAACTAACCTGGGACCAACACTAAGGCATCAGAAGTGTTTAAACTAGAACAGAGTTATTACAGAATTCAACCTTGAACTGCCTGGGGTTACAGGAAAGCACAGAACTAGTCATGAGTTACAGGGAAATAGATATGAGGTGAGTGAAGTGATAAGTAATAATCTTGGAGGCTTTATGATTCCAGGAAAGGGAAATGTGAAATGGAAGGTAAGCCTAAATTAGAGACCCTTCAGAGACACTAATAAATCTGATGGGTGTTGATTAGTGCAAGGTGTGTGAGCAGCTTCCCATCTTTTGTGCAATCGAGGGCGAATTCTTTCTGAATGAGTGCATCATAACCTGGTTCTCACCTTGTGCCATCATTTTCACAGGCACAAAAGGTGATATAAATCATAGAGATAATTTGTTTTGGTAGTGTTTTACCAACCTTATGGACAGAAAAAAATGAAAGCAGCCATCATGGTAGCTATACTGGTTTTTACCCTGTGGCTGAGGGATTACATTGCATAATTCTGGGTCTTAATTCTTTTGCATTTGTCTGACGTGACAAAATGAAGGGAGCCTAATCCAGGCATAGCTTCATCCATATCAAAACTTGAAGCAAATCCAGTGCAAAAATGAACAGACTGGTGCCTGTGACTCAAACCTGTGGATGTCTCACCCCTTCTTGTGCTGAAATTGCACTGGGAAGGGTTTACCTCTGCCATAGGAGATCTGGTGTCCTGGTATGCTGTGATTCTTCCTGGTGCTTTAGGTATCACATCAAATAACTCTGTATATAGCTTATTTCTGGATCTAAGTTTCTCTGTGACCTTGGTGAGGTTAATCCTCATGTGTGCTAGCGTGAAAACAGAATCCAGTCCATATGTTCAGCCTTGCATGTGGCTCCGGGAAGTGCCATAGATGGGTTCAATATTAAAGTCATATTGCTGCCTCCTTGGGTAGATGGAAACTTTCCAGGACTGGAGGGGAAAATGTTAACTGATGTTCCTGAAAGCAAGGACATTCCTGATTTTTCCTTCTTCCACTTAGGTTAGACCCTTTGAGAACCTTAGAACTTTTCTCTTCTGTTTATTTTTGTTTAATGAGCAAAGAGAAAGATTGATTTTGATTTAAATGTCAGATGACAGAATTATAGACTTGCCAACGTCTTGGGTGCCCTTTTATTTAAAAGAAGCATCTGTGCAAGAATTGGTACCCACAACAAAGCCAAGGTCTCAGACAGCAAAATTAAAGTGACTCCAAGAAACTGGTAAATACAAAGCACAAGGATGCCTGAATCTGCCTCAGAAACTTCAGCTTCTCCTGATGCTGCTGGAGAGGGGCAACAGATTTTCCTGATCCTCTGACTCACATACCACAAATTGCAAAACCTGTGAGCCACAGGATATATCATTGTCTCTAAGAGATGAGGGGATGGGAAGATTCAGGAATAGTTTACTCTGGAAGGTGATGGTGGTTTCTTAGGGGTCAGCTGCTCATTTGGCTCTGCTGGGTAATCTGATGGGGTGATTTGAAGGCCTGGATAGTCTCAGGGGTCCTGTGTCCATTTTTGGTCTTTATAGTACAAGAGAGATGTAGACATACTGGAGGGAGTCCAGAGAAGGACCACAAGGGTGATTAAGAGACTGCAGCATCTCTCCTATGAGGAAAGGCTGAGGCAGTTGGGACTGTTTAGCCTTGAGACGGCTCACCGAGATTCTCCCTGAAGGAAAGATACAAAGAGGACTGAACGACGTTCTTTTCAGTGCTGCCCAGTGACAGGAACAGGAGAGGGTCTGTCTGAATATCAGGAAACACTGGTTTTACTGTGAGGGTCACTGAGTGCTTGTGCAGGTTTCCCAGGGAGGTTGTGGTGTCTCCGTCCTTGGAGATGTTCAAAAGCCATCTGGACATCATCCTTGGCAACTGGCTCTGGGTGGTTCTGCAAGGGGGTGAGGCAAGATGAGCTCAAGAGGCTCCTTCCCACCTCAAACATTCTGTGACCCTTTGTAAAACTAAGGGTTTGGTTTACTGAAAGGAATTACATCCATCTAACCACCTGTGTATAACCACACCAGTATTCTTTGTTCAAGAAATCTCTCGTAAAAGACATCTCAGTTTCTAGAGCTCCACTTGGAGACATGAAGCTAGCCCAGACTACAAGACAAGGATGTGCAGGCTGGAGTTGAGCTACAGGCTCTGTGAAGTGACAATTCACTGTGCTTTGCTCCAGTAAATGCCCTTTGACAGAGGGAGTTCCCTGTGGAGGAGGAATCTGACAGCACCTCAGGTCTGGGTAGTGGCAGTGTCCTCATCCAAGGGGTGAAGTTGAGGATTCTCAACCTCTATTCCATGTGGACTTGCTTGAAACCCTGCAGCACACCCGAAATAGCAGCGCACCATATCTGACTCACCTTATGCTCCATTGAAACACTGTGCAGTGCTGCAGTTGACCCAGCAGTGCCTCAGTAATATCTGCAATCCCACTGATGTCTCCTGGAGAGGTCTGAACTACTGGCATAATGTAGTACAGTGGAATAATGGGAAATGAGTTTTGAGGGGAGGGAGGGTAACAATAAAGACAAAAGTCCCTTCTAGATCAAGAGGTTAATACAGACCCAGGCAGTGAAGCATTGCTGAAAGACGTGCTGTTAGGCCATGAAACATTTACAAGCTAACATTCTGAGCCTCTGTCAGGCTGCAAAACACTGACCTTAATCCTCTGAGCCTGTCATGCCATTGCTAGGCAGTAGAACTAAGCCTCTTCAGAACAGTGAGATTGGGTGCTGATGGTCAGTCTGCTTTCTCTACAGTGTCTTTCTGGTATCTGTTGATTTCTGCATCTCACTTGGTGTCATCCCAAATATGGCTGGATGTCTGATGCTTTTGCTCTGGAAATGCAGAGCTGAGGCCTCACTGTAGGGTTGGCAGGAATGTGGGGACTGACTGGTCTCTGTGCAGGGCTAGATGAGCTGTGGGCTTCACTGGAAACATGAAGAATGCATCCAGTCCTGAAAGGTCCTAAATATCTCCAAGTCCATATCAGGCAGAGGTCTGCTTGACCTAGCAGTGGCCTTGTAACTGCTCAACATTTCATTCTCTTCCTTGATGCTTTTCCTTTTTCATATAATTTTTGAGTTTGCTTTGCTTTGTCTGAAGGAAATGAATACTCACTAGATCTTCTTGACAAGGTGAATACTAACCTGAAGCACTACAGACTTTATACCTTGTGTCTTGTCTAAGCCCTGGGTAACATGGCCAGTGGAAAATTGGGAGTGTCACATCTCAGTCCCAAAGAGGAAAGACTGGTTGTAGAACCAAACTAAAAATTATCTTAGCTGTGTCTTCCTCTCAGTTCTGATCCAGACTTGCTGTGGTGGTTGTATAGATGCCTTCCTCCCCCTCCAAAGCAGCTCACAGTCTCACTGGTGTCAGAAGGTCTGGCTGACTGGTGTTTATAGAAAGTTGGAAGTCCTCCAGCAAAAGGCTGAGTACTATTTCACTCTTTTAACAACCCACCATATTTCATGAGCTGTAATCCCAGTGACAACGGTATGTCACTCTTATTTTAACCTTAATCTGATTTAAATTTGCTTATACCAAAGCAGAGAGGGAGAGATGAGGAGAGATGAAACCATACATACCTCCTTAGGTTTCCAGTTAAAAGACGGTGTAAGTAAAAAGTAAAGCCTGAGCAGGGTCTTCAGAGCTTGGCCCCTATGGAGCCTTTTCCCCCCCATAGAATAAATGTAGTGGAAATGGGGGTTCCTTGTCTCACATCTCTGGGCCCACCTTTTCATGTGCTCTTGAAGGCAGAGGTTGTTTCCACTTTACCATGTGCTGTCTGACCCATGAACCATTGATCCAGGACACAAAAAGCCAAATCTAGCTGATGTTTTGGGGTCCCATGAGCTGGAAACTTAAACTTGTCAGCACTGGGAATGTGGTGGTCTCCAACTGGTGTGCAAGGTACTGACAGTGGTGATTTTCGCCATGCTGCTTGGCAGAGGGGTAAATGGGTACAAAGAATACAACCCAAGCCAGCTGGGGTCTTATTAGTGGTCTTCAGTCCTCAAAGTGGTCAGGCAGCCGTTTGTCTTGTGAAAGATGGAGTATCTACTTGCAGGGTAAATCAGACAGCAAACTGTGAGATACCCAGCTGAAAGGTCCCCTAGCACATTCTGTGTGAGTATTGGCTAATAAAAGCATGGATTGTATGGCTTCCATTGAACTATGTGACCAGAAACCTGAAAGATTTTACTACTGGAAGTCAGGAGAAAGCTTGGGTACATAAAAATGGCAATAAATCAGAGCCTGAAAGGTTTTTTGATTTAATGGGGCAGTGAACAGCATGGAAACAAGACCAAGTATTTCTCCTTCTTCCATATTTCTTTCTCTTCCCCTCTGCCTTCAGTCTTTGTGCTTTGCCAGAAGGGAGTACTGAGGAAAGGTGTACAACATCACTTTTCCTAAGATGAAGTCCCTAACTGTTGTGCTTTTTTCCATTCTGCAGACACAAAATTTACGATAACAATAAATTGAAGGTGGTAATATGCTCTCCAATTTATTGGTGAATTCATGTATAAAAATGAATGTGAAATACAGCATTCCTGCTGCAGACCTGTAGTTTTGTCACAGGGCAGCCAGAAACTAATAGATCCCTTTTGCATAGCAGTGGGGACCCCTCCTCCTACTGCCTTCATTCATGCGGAGGTGATCGGGCTTCTTATAAAGCTTTGTGGGCTTCCAAGTCCTGTATCATTTTCAAATTAATTTCCTGCTTGGGTTAATAAACAGTTGATTCATCTCCTTCTTCCTAGTTACAGGCTAGTTGCAATGACTCTAAATACTGGGCCGTCAAGGTTAAAGGGAGGCAATCATGGGCAATAAACAGGCTGCAGAGGAGTTCAATTACTTGTTTGCATCAATCTTCACTCCAAAGCTGTGCTCATATTGGAAAGGGTTTGGGTGGCAGGGTGAGAAGAGATGTGTGGGAGGGAATCCCTTTCCTCTTCTGAGTTTTAATTTCTGAGTGTCATTGAACTATTCCCACAAGCAAAGCTCTGTGAGCCAGAGTATTTCTGACACAGTGTTTCCCCTGTGAGTACATCACATCAAAGCAGCTAAAAGACTTTCCTGACACTGGGGCTGCAGGTAATCCAGGATCCCATTTTGGAGAATTTTTCCTTTTTGCTCATGCTTTGCCAATAGGATAATTAGAGGGGGAGGGCAACAGAGGCTGAGAAAGGGAGCCAAAATCAACATGGCTTTGGAACAAATGGAGATTCTAATGCTGCTGATCAGTAGGGAACACGTCATGGGCGCATCTCCCTTGTACCCTGATGAAGTTGGCTGACTGTTGCTTTTGTTCCTAGGGCCCAGGGCCCAGGAGAGAGGCACAGAACAGGGCTGTGGGGAAAATCTAGGTGGTTTGAAAGAGCTAACCATGCCACAAAACCAGCTGAAGAAACAAAACCATATTGCCATTAAAATATTTGGTTTGGGTTTTTGTGACTGAGTTCTTGACTTCACTATACTTTGCTTAGTTCACTTCATGCTGTTTGCAAATGTGTTGAAGGCCTTACAGGATTTGGGAAAACTTCTTCCAGACTCCAGAGTCCAGTGATGTTAAATCAATTTATCATTGATCAGTGATTTTCCACTGTAGTTTGTGGCTTCACTAATGAAGCAGTTACAAAAGATCATGGACACAGGGAACCATTAAAAGTGAAGAGTTAAAGGAAATTATTTGCAAATATCTTAAAGTCTATTTGCCAAATGCTTATAAAAAAATCAATACATTTAAAGAAAATCAGGATGGTTGCCAAACATTCTGCTAACCAAAATGGGGCTTTATTTGTAATAAACACTATTTATGATGAATAATTTGACTAGGGAGAACTGGAGAGATGCCAATGTATCCATCTATTTAATACAAACTATGAGTGATCCAAGGAATTCAGTTACTGAGAGAATAACTGAGAAATTAATTAAAGAACAGGTAATAAAACACTAGGACAAGTATAACTTGAAAGTAGCAAAAGTCCATGATTTTAAGGCCAAAATCATGCATACTTATGTTCACATTTTCTAGAGTCAAGGTAAGAATTGTGCCTTTCACTGGCATTTCTGTATCTACTAAGATCATGAACAGAGATGTGGATTTTCACTTGGTGTAAGCAGAGCTTAATATGTTGCCACCTAATCTTTGCTGATGTCTTAAAAGGCTGCAGCACCTGAATGCAAATAATGTTTTGTCTCTAATGTTAATAACCCCTCAATTTCTTTAGGAAGATTAAGAGCAGAGCAGATAATGGATGACTGGTAAATACAGTTAATTTAGATTTTCAAGATATTTATGAAAAAAAGGCATTGCAAGAAGCTATTAATGGGATTTGGTGAGTATAGAGGAAAAAGGAAGGCAAAGTCATAGCTTCAGCAGGGGTGAAGAGAAGGGACAGAAAGATGAGGGATAAGAGTTCATTTCTCAGCATGGGATGAAGTTAATAAGAAGGTCCACCCAGAGTCAGGTTTGTAAAGACTTGTGAGGAATAGAATCATATCCATAGAGGCCTAATAAACCATAAAAATTGCCAACATGAATTTCAATATAACCAAGCACAAGGCAATGCTGCTCAAAAGAACAATTTAAATGCTTCATACATGCTGGTGATTCCTGCATTCAATTTAACCCTCTATACATAGGGACCTAATTGCCAGGGACTCAAAGAAGGGATTCAGGCAGTACACAGTGGGACTTGCAGTGGTGAAAAGCCTGTGCAGCTGAGTTAAGGAATGGGAGGAGGAAGCTGTGCCCAATAATAATGATGTGGCTAATAATAATCTCATGAACTAATGCTTCATCTTGTACTACTTGCTGTATCGAGTTTGATCACTCTTTTGTTGAGAAGAGGAATGGTAGAATCATAGGATCATGGAATTGTTAA
This sequence comes from Scytalopus superciliaris, assembly GCA_013400415.1. Lineage (NCBI taxonomy): Eukaryota > Metazoa > Chordata > Aves > Passeriformes > Rhinocryptidae > Scytalopus > Scytalopus superciliaris. The sequence continues at coordinate 104,268 of VXBX01002667.1, read as the reverse complement.
GGCTGGAAAGGACCTTAGAGAACACTGAGTCCAACTGTTAACCCAGAACTGCCAAGTCCACCACTGAACCCTGTCCCTCATTGCCACATCTACTCATCTTTTAAATACCTCCAGGGATGGTGACTCAACCACTTCCCTGGGGAGCCTCTTCCAATGCCTGACCACACTTTCAGTGAAGAAATGTTTCCTTATATCCAACCTAAACTTCCACTGGCATAGCTTGAGGTAATTTCCTCTCCATTGTTACTTGGGAGAAGAGACTGATCCCCATCTGGCTACAACCTCCTTTCAAGTAGTTGTAGACAGCAATAAGGTCTCTCTGGAGCCTCCTCTTCTCCTTAACACCCCCAACTCCCTCAGCTGCTCCTCACAGGACTTGTGTCCAGCCCCTTCCCCAGTTCCACTGCCCTTCTCTGGACAAGCTTCAGCTCTTCAATGTATTTTTTGCCATGAGGGGCCCAGACTGGACACTGGATTTGAGGTGTGGCGTCACCAGTGCCCAGCACTGGGGGACAATCACTGCCCTGGTCCTGCTGGCCACACTATTGCTGATGCAGCCCAGGTGCCATTGATGTTCTTGTCCTCCTGGACACATACTAGCTCATGTTCAGCTGCTGCCGACCAGCAATCCCTGGGTCCTTTCCCTCTGGGCAGATTTTCAGCCACTCTGCCCCCAGCCTGTGGTGTTGCAGGGGGATGTTGTGACCCAGGTGCAGGACCCAGCACTTTGCCTTGTTGAACCTCATGCTCTTGGCTGTGGCACATCAATCCAGCCTGTTCAGATCCCTTTGCAGGGCCTTCCTGCCCTGCATCAGGTCAACACTCCTGTCCAACTGGGTGTCATCCGTGACCTTACTGAGGGCGCCCTTGATCCCCTTCTCCGGGTGATCAATAAAGTTATTAAACAGGACTGGCCCCAACACTGAGCCCTGGGGACCAGGAACCACTAATGACTGGCTGCCAACTGGATGTAGCACCACTTCCCACTGTTCTCCCGGCTCTGCCACCCAGCCAGTTTTTTACCCATTGAAGAGTATATCCATCCAAGCCATGGGAAACCAGTTCCTGTAGAAGATTGCTGTGGGAAATGGTGTCAGAGGCGTTACTAAAGTCTAGGTAGACTACATCCACGGCCCTTCCCTCATCCACTAAGTGGGTCACCTGGTCTTAGAAGGAGATGAGGTTGGTCAAGCAGGACCTGCCTTTCATAAACCCATGCTGGCTGGACCTGATCTCCTGGTTGTCCTGTACATGTCACATGATGGCATTCCAGATGAACTCCTCCATAATTTTCCCTGGAACTGAGATCAGGTTGACAGGCTTGTAAAGTTCCCTGAATCCTGCATCTGTCCCTTCTTGTAAATGGGCATCACATTTGCTAAGCTCCAGTCAGCTGGGATCTATCCAGTTAGCCATGGTTGCTGGTAAATTATTAAAAGTGACTGGTAGTGCAAATAGGAAAAAACCAAACCAGAGTGATTCACAACATAGGAAAAGAAGATGAATAAGTTAGAACTGATGTATTTTTTAGGGTTAATGCTCAAAAGGAAGAGTTTGTCTGCCACTCTCTGGTTTTGCTTTTTGTCTTTTAATCCTTTCTATGAAGTAATCAGTACAGAGAACTACAAAGAAAGCTGAAGGCAGTTTGTTTCAGAGAGGAAAATTGTTCAGAAGCTGCATGACAGAGGCTGTATTTTCAGTCTGTGGACCTCGATGGGAGAAGTATTTCTTGGAGAACTTTCTTTGTAATGCATTAAATTTCTTTGTAATGCATGCTTATATGTATGTATATATATAGTTTTAGTTAAGGATTTAGCATTTTCAAGTACTAGTACTTCTAGTAATACTTTAGTACGCTAAAGTAAAGGAAATGTCTTGGTCTGTGAACAGTCAAGGTGCATACTGATCTCAAGCCAGGAATGGAAAGGGATGTCACACCATGGAAATACTACCCTGTTCACAAGTGCTGCTCCACACAAAATCCCTTCCACACAGCAGTGATTGTAACATGTGTTGTCTCCTTCCAAACTGAAGAGGGTTCAGATTTGATAGCAGTTTGGGGCTCTAGATCAGGCTATCTTGAATTTATCTGCACCCAGTGTGGTGTCCCAGACCAATGTGAAATGCTTGGGCAGGGGTGGGAGACTGCCTGTCGGTGACTGCAGCTGGCAGAGACCCAGCAGTTTTCATTCAGTCTCAAGCACACTTTTTGAGCTCATTTGAACACAGGAATGAAACAAGGGCAAGGCTGTTCATCCCAGCTCTTGGGCAGCAAAACTCTGGATCTATTGTCCTGAGGAGATGCAAACTGAAATCCCTCCAAAGCTGAAGAGTACCATGAGAAATTGCCTGTGATCTAACACTCCTGAGAGTGATGACACAGGCTGGGATGTTGCTGCTGCTGCAGACACACATGCTGGCATGGGAGGGACACCAAGCTCCAGGCAGCTGCAAGATTCTTGCTGATGGGTAGGACTGCTGCTGTGACATGTCAGTCCCCCATGTCATCAGTGGGGATTAGTTGCTGGAGAACTGAAAGTGTGCGGTCCATTCTTCTCCTTTTTCCTGAAGTCACTTGATGTGCATGTTAAGATGTGATCAACTGAGGCACCTGATATGTCTGTCTTGCCCATAATGGTCCTTGCTGCCCCAGCCTTATACCAATTAGAGTCCTTCAGCTGGTGTTGAGTAGTCATCTGCTGTCCTCTTGCCTCGTCTCATTTCTCTGCAGCACTGTTAATGGCAAAGGTAGCAAACAGGACAAGGAAGATCTATCTGGATGCTAAATAAGCACTTAAGACACTGATCAAATGTGACACAGGGATCACATCTCCCCTTTGTTTGAGAAGGCAGGGAAGTGCTCCAGCCTTCAATTATCACTGGAGAGCTGAGGCACAGAAATTGTCCTGGCCACACCATGAAGAAATTCAATGACAGCAACTGACTCCAGCTTTCCTGGACCCCAGCCCTGGCTGGAAGGAAGAAGCCTGACCCTTCATCAAGGTTTTGTCCCCTCCTGCCTGTTTGTCATTGTGTCACACATAGTGTGAACATCCACATGTGCTGTGTACAGGACAGGTCTTTCTGGAGTGCTCTATGAGGAATAAGCCTTGCTTCAGGGCTGTTATGCAAATTCATATCAGCAATGATCCAGAAATAGCAATCCTTAATCATGGGTAATTTCTAAAATGAATCAAACACGTTCTTTCATTTCCAGTGAATAATTCTCTCAGTGCTGAGTATTAGTAATGTTAAGGACTTTCTAATGTCCCTACAATATGTTTTTATAAGGCATCAGTCTCTCCTGTTAATAAATCCCCTTTGGAAATACTGTGTTTAATTTGAAAACCTTAGGAAAAAAGGAGGGTCTGGTCAAAAGTAGTCACTGCTCTTCAGCCTTAATCACATCAAGATGGTTTTTGTCTGCAGATTTAACGCATGTGTGTGGATGTGTGGCTCAGACCTTTCCTTAGGCACACACTGATTTGATAAGCCATAATGACCACATCAGTGATCCATGGATGATAGGCCACTGGGAGATGGGACATTTTGAAACTGCACCTCTCAATCCACTCTGCTGTGCCTCTGGGGCGTTTCTGAGGCAGCCACAGGAGCCAGCCAAGAACTGATTTTGTACCCATCATGGAGCATCATAGAAACACCTTGGGCAGTGACTGTCAGCACAGCCCTGGCCTTTGAACAACTCTGAAAGACAACTCTAAACTGCAGGAATTTGAGCAAAATCAGAAAGCCAGGGGAGGTGGTATTGAACCACATTGCCTTGCAGTGGTATTCCTTTGCTAATTGGGGATAAAGCTGCTGTGGACCTTCTGAATAAGCCTAGAAGCACATGCAGGAGCATAGCTGTCCTGGAGGCACTATGTGGAATCAGTAGAGGGATGCCCGGAGACATCTGGCTGGTGATGTCTGCCTTGAAGTGCTTCGAGTCGAAGAGGGGACATAACTGAGCCAGAATGGACAGACAGGGTCAGTCACACATGTGCAATATGTGGTAGATGTGCCATCAGGTATGTAATACTTTCAACTAATACTGGTCTTTCCTTATTAGTCTCTTATTCTTTTGTTCTGCTAGTCTAGATGGAAAAAAAAAAAAGTTTCCTGAGAGCTGGAACAGGGAAAGACCAAGGGAGGAAAGTTTAATGTAAACCTTTAGAGCTGGAGATGCAGAAGGGCTACGGAGGAAAACACAAATGCCTGTGGCTCTGTGGGTAATGTGGTAACTGTATTCAAAATTTCTGTGTGCACCAGTGTACCTGCTGCTCTGTACCATGGGGAGGCACTGTTTCATATAGTTTCCCACAATGTACCCACAAGACAAGTTTGTGAGCACCTGAGGCTGTGAACATTCAGTCATGTCTTCAGGGAGACACAGTTACATTCAGGAGTTCCTGGCACTTTTGTTCATACTTCTCCCATAGGATCCCCTGACCCGCCGGCACAGTAGTTATTTTACCAACCTATTTTTGCTAATTCAGAAGTAAGAAGGCATGGAATTAACAACAGGTAACCTTTATTCCTTCCAGGAATGTGTTTCACCAGGGATTGAGAACTTGTCCCAGTGTGCAGTGCCTGAATCCCAAGGCCAAGGATGCAAAACTCCCTGCTCCTGTAGCATGGTTACACTAAATATCCAGCATGAGCAGCTTATTTTGGCTTTTCCTTCAGTTTTCAAGGTTGTCTCACAGACAGAAGCAAGATCCCTACATGGAATGCAGCATTAGAGTTGAACTCTTGCTTTATGGTAGTATACAGTTCTCTCTTGCATTATGAATATGATGATAGTGGGGATATGGCCTCCTGTTACAGACCCAGAAATGTGAGTTGGAGCTTCCCTTTATGCCCCTACTGAAAGTCAAAAAAATTTCTTGGTGATGTGAAGAAAAAGCCTCTTGTCTGAAGAGTTGATGATACAGATAGACAGCATTCAAACGCAAGGGGAGTGAAACAAGTGAGCATCCAAACCAAAAGCTGAATAGGGGCATTTACTGCCCTTCTCCCCTGTCCACTGTTTATTGGATGTGATCTCAGTGCTTGAATCACTGCAACTGGTAGCTGTTAATAAATAAGCTATAGGAAAATGGTATCTGGCTGAAAAAATGCGTATGTCTGTGTTTAAAGGTGAGGAAAAGGTAAGTAGGTTATGGTGAAGTCTTGTGGTGTGATTGACTTGTTTTTTAAAACATATTTGTTTACTTATCCTTCTTCTAAAAGCGTGGGTGCTAGAACAGAGGAACTCTGGTGTATCTTGTAGAAGGAAAAGGAATGGATGAAGGCAGGCAGGCAGGAGTGTGTGGTGGGAGGCATGGAAATCTTTTAAGCTAGATTTGTCTTTGAACATGTGACATGAAAACGCTCCCTTCCACCATTGGTGTACCAGGGTGGTCACCCACTTTCCCCATATCCTTTGGGACAACCCAACTGATTTTGCAGTGGTTTGCTGCAGCTAAACAACAGCTGCTCCTTGGCTTTCCACGTGCTGCTTTGTGCTGCACAGTGTGTTGATCATGGGACAGGCCAGTCCTGGGCAGTGCTCTGTTCTTATCTCAGTCCTCTTGCAGCTCTGCTCCCCTTGCCTGGGGATGCAGCCCCTGGGGTTCCTGGGAGTTCCCTGCCTTGGTCTGTTCTCTACCTGTTCTGTCCCTGCATGTGATGAGAACCTTCAACTATGCAGAGTAATTGAGGTAATTTGGCTGAAAATTATCCTTTACCTGATGTGGATGTCATGCAAGATCCAAAGTGTCCCTACAGAATGCAAGAGACAGTTACACTATTTATGGGAGTCATGGGTTAAGTATTGTATGGGGCTTAGAGTTGCAGAAGACAAATGTCTAACGAATTCTTCCTATCCCATTGTCTAAATTTCATTCTGTACATGCTCTCTTACAGAGAAACTGTTCTGCAAACATTACAGAGAGCTGTAAGGTATTAAAATCAGGTTTAGATTAGCATCCTCCCACCTGGAAATCCAGGTGCTTTACTTATCGTGACTTGAGCTCTCCAGAGCTTGGAGACAGCCATAAAGCTTCTGTGAGCATCCTTAAATAGCTGTTCTACATGTACAAATGTGGCTCCTGATTTTCAGAGTGAGTGATATGTATTGCTGTGTATAGCTGTCTCTTTCCCTGGATATTAATTACCCTATTCTTCTGCTGAAGAACATGGACCAGGGCCCAGAGTGACAGTTTTTGTGTTACATACTTCTGTCTGGTCAAATTTTCCTTCTCCATTTAGTAGAAAGATTAACTAGGCAAGAGAGAAGAAATGCTGTGTGGGAGAGAAAAAAAAAAAAAAAGAAAAGAAACAGCGTATGTAAGATTTAAAAATTATTAATCAGTTGTAGTCATTGGAGGTGTCCAGATAAGGTGATAGATGGATAACATCATCAGAAAGAATTTCTTAATGGAGATTTCTTTGTGGAGGGGGCTGTTAAACATTAGGATGGACTGCACAGGGACGTGGTGGAGTCATGATCCCTGGGGTGCTCAAGAAATAATTGGATGTTACACTTAGAGCCATGGTCTAGTTGAAAAGGTGGTGATTAATCAAAAACTGGACTTGATGGTCTTGGAGGTCTTTTCCAACCCAATTGATGCTGTGGTTACTATGTATCTGTGTTGTTGTAATCATCAGTGCCAGCCTAAGGACTCTCCAGCTAGTCACAGGAGAATAATTTCCCTGGGGATGAAGTATAGTAATTATTTTTAAAGACACCCTGAAATCTAAGCTCTGTCTTCAGCTGGTGTAACTACCTGACCTCAGCAGCGCTCGGAGAATTTGTTGCACCTGAAGTCCTGGCTTATTGTCTGATTGCCACAGAACACCCCAGATGCCTGTTCTAGGTGGCCAATACAGAGTGCTGCATCCAAGGGACACTTTAAGGGAAGAAGGAATAACATGAAACTCGCTGGCCACAGCCGGCATCCTGCCAGGATGCTGGGATTAAGCCATCAGATGCTTATAAACAGTGCAGCTGGCCTTGGCTGGAGCTTTCCCCTTAATCCACACATCACAGTTCCTCCCAAGCAGCCTTCTGGACCTTGGGGTCAATGCCACTTCTGAGGAAGAAAAGCTTCCAGTGAAGGGGCTGGTTGCCTGGTGTCCGTTTCTGGCTTATCTTTTGGGAGGCTAATTGGAAAGTTCTCATCTTGGGGGGAGAAAAATGTGGAAAAGACAAATGGGGAAAAGCTGATGGGATTTTGCTGTCAGCCTGAGGAAGTACATGGTTTCAGTGTGGAGTTTGTTGTGAAATGGAGGCCTAACCCAATGGCCTTGGAAATCAATAGGAAGCCTCCAACTGGCTTCAGTGTCTCTTTGTTCTAAGTGAGTAGAAGATCCTGGAAATAGGAAAGCAAAATGATAACAAACCTGCAGAACGCACTCTTATCCTGGGCTCTGCAGAGATGCAATTACCTGTCTGGGCTTGTGCAGAGACAAAACAGTGATGTTTGTCTTAAGGGAAATGACTTAAACAGACAAATGAACAAACGCAAATAATGCATTTAGGGGAATTGGATGTAGGTGTCTGCAAAAGATGAGGATTAAAGGCTTGGTTCTGCCTGTTGCAGTCCTGCCTGAGTTTAGAAGCAGTGTAAAATAGTACAAGAAGCAGAGGAGGCAGTCACAGTTCTACAAGGCGATGGTGGGTATCATTAGCCAAAAGATAAAGGAGAATGAATAAAGGACAACTAAAAACTTCCTAAGGTAGAGTCAAAGATCTGTTAGAGATATACAGGTGGGAGCAAACCCAAATTCCCAATAAATTGAGTACAAACAGGTTGTTTGGGGAGTCTCCAATCTACCTGGTTCAGCTGTCTTATACATGGTGCATTCTATAAGTATAGTAGAAAATCAGAATAGACCATGACATACAGTGAGGATGTTCCTTTGCATATGTATTCCTGAACAATTCCTGGTTACTATGGTGATAGGCACTATAGAAAGTGTTCATATGGATTCCTTGACAATTTGTAATCCTGTGGGGAGAGTGCTGAGAATGTGGGGAGAGTGGGGAGAGTGCAGAGAACACCCCGGAAACCTTTGATTCATATATTGAATTAATATATTTTAAGAAGAATGAAATGAGCTCTGAACATTCAGTCTCTGCAGCTTTGGTGGCTAGACATTCATTCAAAACTTATGAACACCGGAGTAAATACCCTGGATTTTACATTTAGTGAGGCCCGCCCATCAAATATTTAAACATGTATCTGCTTTTAAACAGCTAAATCTGTATGTAGGTGATATTAATAACTTTTAACAGTCAATGAACAGTCATGAAATCAGAGTCATGGAGGTTTGAAGGGTCCTCTAGAGATCACCTAGTTCCCAGCTTAAGCAGAGTCAGCTAGAGAAGGGTTGCTGAGAGCCACATCCAGATGAAGGCTGAGTATCTCCAAGGAAGGAGACTCCACAACTTGTCTGAGCAACCTGCTCCAGTGGTGACCGCTCTCATAGCAATGAAGTTCTTTATGTTTAAATGGCATTTCCTGTTGGCCACTTTGTGCCCATTGTCCTCTGAGTGAGTCTGTCTCCATCTTCTTTACAGTCTCCTGCCAGGTATTTACACACATGGATAAAATCTTTCTGAGCCTTCTCTTCTTGAGAGCTAAACAGTCCTAGCTTTCCTAACCTCTTTTTCTGTGACAGATACTCCCATCCTTTAGTCACTTTCGTGGCCCTCTGCTGGACTCACTCCAGTATTTCCATGTCTCTCTTGTATTGTGGAGCCCAGCACTGGATTCCTTGGCTACAAGCATTGTCCTTTGGACACCATCCACATTGTCCATCAGAGAATGATCAAAGGAGGCAGGATCTGGACCCATGTGTCCCACATCCCTGCTCTGACAGCAAGACCATGCCTTCTAGCCAGGCTCGGAGATGGTTCCCTTCTCTGGCTTCTCTTCCTTGCTGCAGTGAAAGCCTGGTTGGAATGATTATCAGAAGTGGAGAAGTTGATGAGTCACTGTCTTGTAGAGCAGTACAATTTTGTGTGGAGCGCTGTGCTGATCTGCCTACCCATCTTGGGTGAAGATTTATTTATGGTGTTCTCCAAAGTGATACTGTAATATCCTTTCCTAGCTCACATTCCTGCTGGTGCCTGCTCACTATGAGACTTCTTTTTTTTTCCCCCCCAATGTGTTAAATAAGATTATAGTGTATTGAGGTTGAAGGGAGCAGGATATTGTTAGGATTTTTATCATCAAATTACTACTTTAAGCAAACTGGAAGTCTCTGATCAGTCATGTACAGCACAGTGTACTGGTCCTGGCCTTGACATCCTCTCTCAGCACTATGGCAAGATTCAGTGATTATCCAGAGGTTACCCAAGGTAAAGGTGGAAAACATATTGCTCTGAACAGCTGCTTCTGGTTCTGGCTTCTTCACTCTCAGGGAAGGTTCAGAGACATTACATTTGTCTCAGTAAAACATTTCTCCTGCTTGGCAAGTTGTGCTTCACTAATGTACTCATCTACCAGGAGGCTATTTTCAGTTTATGCCCATTCCAAAAAAGAGAGAACCTCTCCCCTTTCCTTCCCAGCCTCCTTGCTCTACCCTGTGAGGGCTCGAGGCATCTGATGCCTGCAGGGAAATGTGAGTGCTTTGCCATCTTCTGCTTCGATGCAGTGTGAGATAAGCAATCTGCTAACGGGGTCTATGAGAGGTAGAGCTGCCTGGCTGCTCCTTTCTCCTCATCTCCTCACCTGTTGCAGATATGAAAGTGGTCAAGTCATATTTAATTTTGGTATAAAAATTAGATTGTGTTTAAAGACAAATTTAGTGTGTTGCCTGGCAGGGGACCTGAATTATCCTCAGCACTGCTAAGTTTAAATTGCTGAGTGCAAGTGATAAAGTGGTACTTTCCCTGCTTCAAAAGTCAAACATCTCTATTTCTGTTCATTTAGCAATTTCATTCCATACTTCTATTATAATAAGATCATTATATTTGATAAAATCAAGTATGATAGAAATGCAACCATGAGTTTTGGATTCCCAAATGCTGATACACTTGTGGCCCGAAAGCTGCTCCAAAGTGCAAAAAAAAAAGGCATTTTCTTTTCCCTGGTCAAAATGCATCAAAATGCATCAAAATGAATCTCCTTGTGCACTGCCCAGTGCACCACTTAGAGCAGCTGTGTCTGGTTTTCACTTTGGTGACATCCCTGGAAGTGTTCAAGGCCAGGTTGGATGGAGTTCTGAATAACGTGGTCTAGTGGAAGATGTCCCTACCCTTGACAGGGGTGTTGGAACTAAATGACCTCTAGGGACCCTTCCAAGCCCAAACCATGCTGTGGTTCTGTGGTTCTGCAGTGGGCTAGTAAATGCATGATGGTGCTCCTTTCACCTACTGAAATACTAAATTTTTACTTTTTATTTTGACTCATGCCAGCCTTCAATCAGTATAGAGAGGCTATTCAGTGTACTCAGTTCCCAAAAAATTAACTTAGAGGGGCAGCAGTGAGATGCTTACAAGGGCAGGGGAACTCAGTGATCAAGATGAAAGGGAGATGAGACAGGATTATCCAGAACAAGTTTGGATTTGCTGCAGGGGGATGAGTCACTGGTGGTGCTAGCTAATGTAGATTTTGAGATATGAGGGTTTTTTCCTGAGTGAGATTTTCAATGGAAAATCTGGTTTAAATGTGGATTAATGTGAAACGATGCAACAGGGACAGTAAAGTGCATATGTTAGACTGAACAGCTCTGCAGTGGCCACCTGGTGAAAGGATTGATGGGTTATTTATTGCAGATTATATGACAGGGTAAGCATTCTGGCTCATCAAGGGTCAGGGAATTCAAATATTTTTCTCTTGTCATGGTAGGTGCTGAAATCAATCTGTTACCTCCTGTTACTTCTTTTGATGAGCATGCGGAATAACCTCTTCCCCAGTGGATGAGGTCCATTTTTAGATTTGTAGCTGATTAATTTTGAGGCCAGCAAGAACATTTCTGGTTATGAATTTATCATAGAATCATAGAATTGTTTTGATTGGAAAGGACCTTAAAGATCATCTTGTCCCAGCTCCATGCCATGGGCACTAGACCAGCTTGGCCTTGAACACGTCAAGGTATGCAGCAACCACGACTCAATTTCAGAGCATAAAATATTTTCTTCATAAATAAAAAAAAAGACAGCATGTGTACCAGATAGAATATTGATTGCCCATTATGGAAGTATTTTTACATAAAGAGAACTTCTTTGAACAGGTAATGGTGCTACTAGAAGCATGATGATGGAGCAGACCTGCCTTTTTTTTTCCCGTTTTGTGCAAAATTTTGACTTGCATAAGTTTCAGAGGAGGTCACCCAGTTTACACCCCTATGGGGCTCGACCCCGTTTACATGTCTAGTAATACTGTGCCAGTATGTAAATACTGTGTGTCTACTTCCATGTGGACATGTGACAAAACTTATCAAAGTCAAAAATCATGTGTTGGGAATGTGTTAATCCAAGCAGATTGTCCTATGCTTAACATCCAGTCAGTGGTACTGTTCCCCAAACCCTTCTTAGATCTTCAACATTGGAAGTGTTCAAAGTCAGGCTGAGAAGTTGAACAACTTGTTCTAGTGTAAGGTGTCTGTGTCCATTGCTGAGGGGTGTAACTAGGTGATCTTTAAGGTCCCTTCTAACTCAAATCATTCTCTGATTCCATGATTCTATGGAAAAAGATCTGCACACACAGTCACTGCCCTCGGTGACTAATTTAATTGGCCCAACATTTCTAAAAGCAGAAAAACATATTTCTTGATTTGAAAACAGTAGTCATTTCTTTTCTTATCTGTCAATATCTGTCAGTGTATGCCAGTCATGATTTATGTGTGTTAATTGAAGGTATACCATGCTCTAGCACCTACCAAACCCCAGGCCTAAAAGACCTCCGCTTGTGCCCATGGCCTTTGGAGACCATTGCTATACAATTAAGTAATATTGATAGCATCTATGTCATGGCCCTCCATAGCTGTTAATACCAACATTTGGCAGATTTTGGCAAGAGCGTTGAGGATTGGGGGTTGCCTTATGGCCACCCTTGGTATGAAAAGTGGTACAGATAGTGCTAAAAAGTACCTAGCAGGTATAGCTGGAGAGAAGTAAGTACTGATTTTACAGTGGAGACACAGACTAGAAACCCAACTCTACCTTGTGGTAACATAAAGCTAAGTTTTTGGGGGACTTTATGTGCAGACCGATTGCTTTTCACATACATATTTCTTCTGTTACAAAGAACCTGCTGCCTAGTACCTGGCAGTGGGGTTCATTTGCATTCAGCTTATAGAAGTGTTGTTTCCATATCAGAAAATACTGAGGACCTGAATCTGTTCTTACCTGGATGGCTGTGAGGTTACCAAGCAAAGTGCATTTGGCATTACAAGGTGATTCGGTAAATCTGAATGAGGTCAGGAGACATTGAGAGCAGCCTAAAGAACACCACATGCGAGGCAAGCTGAGTGCCAGCTGAATGGATGCTGTTGCCTTATGCAAGAGACAGTCATCTGGAGTCAGGACATGGGCAGAAAGCAAGGCTAACCAGCTTAATAGACAATTAGGCTGTGGCTAAGTGAAAGGTTGTGTGATTCAAATCCTGGCACAGTTGTTGGGTTGGGGTTCTGCTGCTAACTCTGGCACAGGCTTTCAGGCTCCTTCATCCACTAATTGATGCTTTCCCCTGCACAACTTTGTTCCTGCTCCCTTACTGCTGAGATACAGGGGTGTTCATGTGGGCAGCCAAATGTTTTACTGGAGACTTTGAGCTCATTGCAAAAGCAGGTCTTTGTTGAGAGAAGGACTCTGGTGACAAGGCTAGTTCCTACAGTATCTGTAGCTATTTATGCATATATGTGTGTATATATATATGTATGTATATGTGTTTATATAGCTATGTATGTATGTGTAGCTGTAGGGTTGTCATTCTTGCCACTGCTTATCACAGACTTGGAAGTGCTTTTTGGAGGTGGTAGAAGAGGTAGGAACAGGAATGTAATTGCAGCCTCACCTTCTGCAGCCTGAAATCTTCTGGTGTCTGTCTGGCCACAGAAAGAGGATGAAGAGACCTGCATCAGGGTCTCCATCAGACTAAAGCAATAGCTGAGACTATCTGCATTATATTTAAAAAAATGTTGTAAAACAGGGAGTTTGTGGCCATTTGGGTAGAAGAATCAGCGCATTGTGATCATCTAGGAGAATGATGGTCCTTTTGAAATCCCCCTGGGATGTGGCAAATCCATATCAGGAAAATAGCTCAATTGTCTGCTCAAAAGGCAGAATTTGTCAGCAGGTTTTGTTCTGAAGTGTCCAAGTCACTGTTCTGCATGTAGGCAAATTCAGGGTTTCCCAAAGCCATCCCAGTGGCTGTAAAGCTCAGTGGCACAGGAGCTGGCAGCAGTCTTTGGAGGTGGATAGTCTTCCTGCTACAGCTCGCCAACACCACACAGGGGCTGAAACCTTTCAGACATTAACCTCAGGAAGCTCAAAGTCACTTGTGCTTTCTTGTGCACATAGAAAGCTCTCTAGGAGCACAGAGCTTGCTGTGAAAAGGGGAAGGGAAAGGGAGGGACAGATGGGAAAGAAAGAGGCAGGCAGGAGAAAATAAATAGGGCAAATACCAGCCAGACTTAGAGTCAGGGGTGGTCAAACCTGCTAGCCAGAACATGCCAGGAGGAGACAGAGATCATGATCAGCCATCAAAACATCCCTGGTATCCTTTGCCAGACATTTCTCCCTGGAAAGACAGAGGAAATAGGAAGCTAACTGATTTAATGTCATTCCAGGAGCCTTCAGCACAGAATCATCAGCCGTGGCATGCCATAGGCTGACCTTCTCTACTCTGAGTCAGACTTTGTCCTCCCTTGGTTTGGAGCCCCTCTCTCAGATGGACCAGAGAAGATCAGACAGCCAGGAGCCAGAGTGTGAAGGGCTTGACAGGCTGTGACGGCTGTGTCCTGCATGGCCAGGAGCAACAATGAATGTGACACAGCTCTCCAACCGAAACACAAGGAAATGTGAGGAGCCCTGTCCCTAATTTGTCAGTCAGGAAGAGCTCTGGTGATGTGAGGCATGGGAGGTGACACCCTGTGGCACAGCCGCTGTTAGGGACTCAGCCCTAATCTGCATCAGTAAAGTGGTTATTTCCTACTGGTCCCCTTGCCTTCAGAGGTACTTGAAAAGATCAGCCAAGTATACTGAATTACCTGTTTGCCTGTAAAAGCCAGTGAAACAGTAATTTTGGCAAAGAACAAGTTTTCAGGAAATCAATTATCTAAAATTGAACCTCTGGCTGGGTAAAGTCCTGTAGATTCCAGCACAGCATTTGTGTTGTCTGATGTATTTCTTGTGTTTGGGATTGCTCTCTCCTCGTATTAATTATGGCCTCCTTCAACAAATGCAGCAAGAATACCCTTAAAAACCCAGTCAAGCAACTCTTCCCCATGCACCATTCAAATATGGGCAATGAGGCCACTGATGTCCCCACCTTTTTACCCGAAATCATAAAATGAGGCTTGTGCTTAAATGGATTATGTAGTTCTGCTCAGTGGCTTCATGTGGAGAGCAGAGAATGCGAGCCAAGATTTCTGGTTTCTTGCCTTGCCTGTTGGCAATGGCTGGGCTCTTCCACAGCATGTGACAAGGCCACCTGTTTCATTATTTGATAGAAAACTGGGGCTTCCTTTGAATGCACCTTCCTAGGGGACTGTCCTGGATCCCTCCCACAGAGCTGGATTATCCCCTGTTTATTCCTTTCCTGTTTTTGTTATATGCTTCAGTCTTTATCTCTGCAGAATGCAACTGGAAAGACGATACACAGATGAACATAGAGATTCCAGCTTGTGTGTGAATCCCCCTGCACTCTTGGCATGACCTCCTCCAGCTATGCTGTAGGTGCTGGAAAAGGAGTAGGTGGCTTCATGCCACGATAAAAATGTGCAGCACTTCCTGCAAGCACTAGCATAGTGGGGAGAAGAAATCACCAGTATGGGCATTGGGAAGAAAAATTATGAGACTGAAGGTGCTGTTGGAAGTTCTTCACTCTAGCTCCAGTAAGGGCAGGTATTTGGACTTTCCTTTGTTGTTACCATAAAAAACCCCTATGGATTACTAGGAAATGCACAACAAGCAGTGGGAAGGCATTGCAAAATACTAGTGGAGGGTTCAATCTGGAGATCTTGTCCAAGAGATGAGTAAAAGGGCTTGTGCTACCAAGCTACAAAAAGTTAATGGGTGCAAAAACTGAAGAAAAGGGAGAATGATTTGGCTTGGTCAGAGGGCAAAGCACTTAACAGTAATGGAGGAAAAATTATGGAAGGTTAAAATCCAGGTTGAGTACAGTACAAATTTGCAGTCAGATGTGTTAGTTTAGAGAATAACCTCCCATAGAGATGTGTGGCACTTGTTTGGCATTTTGTAACTAGGTAAGTGCACAGAAGGGATAAGGACAAATGGGCATCTGGAGAAAGAAATCTCTGTGTGAGCAATTCTGTCGAGATATGAATGCATATGAAGCTGTGATGTGAGGACTCCCTTGGTATTTTGTCCATAAATAATATGAACAGAAGAACTGGGAGAATCCAATGGGATGGCTTTCCAAGCAGCTATCACAAGGAAAACTCTTGTGGGAAAAATCACAAATCAGCAGGGTTTATCTGAATATTGTTATGTCCAGTGCTTGCTGTTCAGAGATCCCACAACTATTTTTACTTACTGATGGAGACAATAAAGAGAAGACTTGGAAGGCTGAGGCTCTCTGTAGTCACTCAGTTGATTAGCAGCTGATCTGAAATAGATTATTATGTCTTATCATTTAGACTTTTCTCTGAAGTGTACCATCTCTGAATCTCAGATTCATTTGTTTTTTATCCTTTTCCAATCAGTACTGGAAGCTGTACCAAAAGGTTGCTGGGAAACTGTGTCATGGTTGGGGGTTAATCTCCATTTGAATCTCAAGATAATGGTCAACTTTACATCACAACTTCAGAGATTTTTTTAACTGCTTTTAAAACAATATTTGAAGAAATAGTGGTTGTCCAAACACAAAAGGAGAAATGTGTGAGATCACTTCAACATTCATGTTGGCAACTTCAACCAAACAGCTTCTTGTGGTACCTGTTGTTATACTCAATATGAAGGAGCTGCTATATTCTAAATTTACAGAAAGCCACAAGTTCATGTATTCATTCATATATTTTTCATTCATGCCCTGAGCAGGAGTCAGTCAACAGCTGTTGCACCAGGATTCAGGGAACAGAAAGAACAGTAGCAAAGCAGTGATTACAAATAAGTCCCTTGGGAACAAGGAGCAGAATTTCCAGGTGAACAAGTCAGAGACAGATACATCTGTAAGAGTCAAGGAAACAGTCCCTAACTAAGAAGCTGGTCTAGTGGAGAGTCAGCCAGGAGCTCCAGAAAATTATCCAGAGAAAGACAATCATTTTAAAGCTGCAAATCTTGATGTAGCTGTGAATTTGTTCTGAGATAGATAAGTCCAATGGTGACAAGAAACATTACATTTTCTTTTCTTTCCTTGCTCATTTGATGTGCCTGTTTATTCTTAGCCACAGTCATTTTCCCAATCTCTTTAAAGCCCCAGGATCCATTTCTCCTCATTCTTCATCCTATATTTATTCAATATGTGCAAGAAGTTGGTTGATGAAATATACTACAGAATTGAATGAGGCCATCACAGGAGAAAATGGGTTTATTTTTCTCCTTAATGACAATTCAGATAAGTAGGCAATGACTCTTGGAGATTTTTGCACTGAGATTATGGAGTTAAAGGCAGTTCTCCTTCCATAGTTCCCCTCAAAGCCTCAGCCTTGGTCCTAAACACAGAATTGCAGAATGGTTAAGGTTATAAGGGACCATCAGTAGTAGAATGTCCCTGCTCAAGTGGGATCTTCCTAGAGCACAATGCACAGGATTGTTCATACTCTGTATCCTCTTGGTACCGATGATGTTATGCAGTGAGATGCACTGGGGAGTTGAAACAAAGCAGACAGCCTGAACTTGATGTCCAAAGATCTCATGTTGATTACCAAAACTGCAATGTTAGTAAAAAAGTACTACCCAACCACCACACCTAAACCTGAACAGGAGCCATGTCCTTTTCCCCAACCTGTGTGTAAGTGATTGATGGCATCAATGGAGGCTGTATCTCTCTTACTTAAGGCCAATATTTGAGCACAGTGATCTCCAAATTAGTACCTGGAGAGACAGTGCCTCCAAGTCAAGGATACAAAAGTGCTAGTGTGGTGTTGGTGTGAAGACAGGCTTTGACATGCATACAGTTGGCAGTGCAGGCACCTCTGCAGTGGTGTGGTGACTGGTTGGTGTCGTGTCTATCAGACCAGGGCTTTAACCAAGTGCACAAGATAAGGTTAAAGAAAACCTACATAGCGTTAAAACTGGCCATTGAAGAGAATCTATAACATACATGGCCCCAGATCTGTGTATGACTATATCTGACATCCTTTACTGCTTAACTCAACTTACAGAGCAAATATCTTAGGCAGGCAAGCAACAAGATCTCTTTCCTCTCGGAGATGGGATTTTTTTTCTAAATTGGTTAATGCCAATTGCCCATGCTTCCTGATAAGCTGAATAATTGCAGTTGGGATCATCTTCATGGAAATTTCCAAATGCCCCTTGCAGAGAAGCCAATAACCAGCTGTCAAGCAATGAACCTCATCTCAAATACCCGACCAGGATGGCTGCTAAATGGGTATGGAGGGAATGATGACTCCACAGCCAACTCTGCATGATGACAGGGTTGCAGGGGTGCATAACTGCTTGCACAGTGGGCTTGGGTTGCTGCAGAGTGGCTGTCCCAGCTATGCAAGAACCTTCCAGGTAGAGACATGGGAATGGCTGCTGTCGGACTACCCATAAATTCAACCCAATTAGGAATGGAGAAGATGTCTACTTCCTTTGATCCCCATCCCTTTCAGTGCAAAAGTGGAATGAAGTGGTGTAATCAGTTCTGGGGTATTGTAGCTTTTTTTTTTTTTGGCCAGCAGTTTCTAAAGGTGGTCTTGCCTTCTCCAGCCCTTACAGAGTTCCCACAAGTGGCAGCAGGGTGAGTTTTTCTTTTGTCACTTATCAACTCCTCAGCAATACCATGCTTTTTTGCAGCTTTGCTCTTTTGTGCCTTGAAACATGAGCTGGTGACTCTTATTTCCTTTATGCTACTCAAGGAGTAGTAGAGGTGGTGTATTTGTAGTATTTAGAGTCGAAGTTTACAGTTATCTATTCTGCAGCTAGAGAGAAGTAATATATGTCTTTCAGTAGTATAAAGAGTTGTTTTGTTATTATTCTATTAAAAGTGCATTTTTTGGTAAGGGGGATCCTTAGCCAATAATCAAATAAGAAGCTGCACATCATTAGGAAAACAATAAAGGATCAGACTAATGACTCTTAGGGCCTCATTTGCTCTCCAGTTAATTAAACAGACAACACAGATGCTGCTGCTGTTAATAATATCATTCAATTACTGTGCTGCTAAGTATTATGGTCCCTAGGAAACCATTACCCAGTGCTGATTGAGAAGGGGAACTGTGAAGGGCTACTCAGGGGACAATAAACCATGTCTCTGTTGAAAAGGGGGCTGAAAGCAGTGTTTACTGGAGACACGAGGTGCTCCAGTACAAGTAGGTGCAAGGTTGTTGGAAGTGATGGAGGAGCTGAAGGTTAATCTGAAAAGTTATGTTCTTACCCCATGTGTGCCAGTGAAACTCAGGGCAGCCAGTCTGGGGTCAACAGAAGGCATAAGGGGCTGGGGAGGAAGACTTTTTGCTTGAAGAAAGCAGAAAGTGTGTGCTTATAGCAGCCAGGAGATGGATGGGAAATAAAAGGGAATTGGAAATGGAAATGAATGTATCTCAACACCCCAGAGTGTACTAAGCATTTCTCCAAGGGGAAGAGAGAATATCATAAAAGCCTTATTGAGCAGTGCAGGTAATAGATTCACTTGCCTGATATTTCCACTCTCCTAGCTTGAGGGCGAGTGCAAAATCCAAAGCTGGCAGCAGAAGGCCTCATCTCAGCCCTGGCGACTTTATCAAACCCAGCTTTCTCATTCAAACAGTGCAGTTACTATTGATCTGAAGGAGCACAGCCCAGCATGGTCCCAGGAGGCTCCCACTCGTGGCACAAGCCGGCTTCCCCCAGCATCCTGGGAAGGAGGATGCACGAGGGTGTGAGAAAGCAGAGGATAGGTGTTGAAAAAAAACGGTGCCTTTCCCAGAGTTCTGATGTCTCCTTGCACTGTTTCTTCTATCCCAATCCATTGGGTGTCTCATTTTCCCCACAAGGACTCATCTGTTTTGTATTTTTTTCTCCTTTTTCTTTTCCCCTTTGTTTTTGTGTTTGCTCATGCAAAAGGAGCTTTTGTAGTATTTATATATACTGTGGTAGCAGCTGGAGACCCTGACCAGGGATGTGGGGAGTCTTGTATGCTGTGATGCTCAAACTGACCATTATCAGTCTGGGACTAATGGTGTGTGTGTTTGGTACTCTCAGCTGTACTCTGAACCCTAGGTAAGCCTTTGGGTCGTGGCCATAATAGCTTAAGTAATATGAAGATACATGTTGGAAAATGCTTGGCAGTAGGTCTGTGTAAGAAAACCTCTCCTGCATGTCTGTGCTGATGTTTGGAGGACAATGCCAAGGAGTTTACATCTCTGTCAGGCTACTTTGTGTGTTCTCAGGGTAAGAGAGTTAATATGGGTGTGCTAATAGTCCACCTGTAAGGAGGTGTTGCAGTGATGGGAGCTACACTGCCATGTGGTGACACCAAGCTGCAATCATTGTAACTGGGATTGCTGGTTGCTGAGGGATCCTTTACTGAGCTCTCCTGGAACACTGTGCCAAGACTGGAGCTTCAGTTTGCATATTAAATGCTAAAAAAATGGATTTCCCCATGATACAAAATGATTCAACCCCAAACCAGTAGGAAGGGAATTATACTCAATTCTGAAAGATGCTCTGGGGAAAGTGGTTCATTTTCTTTAAAGCTCAATTAAAAAAAAAAAAAACCCTCTAAGGTTTTTTACCCAAACTTGCATTTATTCATTCAGGTTTGCCTTTATCAGTAGATTAATAGAATCATAACTCATTTAAGTTGGAAAAGACCTCTATCATCATTGTGTCCAACCATTAACTGAACACTGCCAAGTCCACCACTGAACCATGTCCCTCAGTGCCACATCTACACATCTTTTTAATATCTCCAGGGAAGGTGACTCAACCTCTTCCAATGCCTGACCACCATTTCCGTGAAGAAATGTTTCCTAATATCCAACTTAAACTTCTCCTGGTGTAACTTGAGACCGTTTCCTCTTATTCTGTCGCTTGACATTTGAGAGAAGAGACTGACTTCACGTGGCTACAGCATCCTTTCAGGTAGTTGTGGAGAGTAATAATGTCTACCCAGAATGTCCTTTTCTCCAGGCTAAACACCCCCAGCTCCCTCAGCTGCTCCTCACAGGACTTGTGCTCCAGACCCTTCCCCAGCTCCGTTGCCCTTCTCTGGACAAGCTTCAGTCCCTCAATGTCTTTCTTGTCGTGCAGGGCCCAAAACTGAACCCCAGATTCGAGGTGTGGCCTCATCAGTGCTGAGTACAGGTGGGGAAATCACTGCTGGCTCATGTTCAGCTGCTGTCAACCAGTACTCTGAGGTCCTTTTCCACTGTGCAGTTTTCCATTCAATCTTCCCTAAGCTTGTAGTGTTGCAGGGGATTGTTGTGACCCAAAGGCAGGACCTGCCATGTGGTCTTGTTGTAGCTGTCATGGTTTAACCCCATCCAGCAACTAAGTACCACACAGCTGTTCCCTACCCCCAGCTCCTGCCACCTCTGTGAGGAGGGGAATCAAGGAAAAAAGCTAAGCTTCATGGGTTCAGATAAGAACATTTTGATAACTGAAACAAAATAAAATATAATAATAACAATAATCATAATAACAGCTATAATAATAAAAATTGTAATGAAGTTACAATTATTACAATTGTAATTGTAATGAAATGGAGAGGAGAAGATTAATAACACTCAGTATAAACAAGTGGTGCACAACACCATTGCTCATCCCCCGCTGACTGATGCCCAGCCAGTCCCTGAGCAGTGACCAGTGCCAACAGTTTACATATTGGGCATGATGTTCTTGTGGTATGGAATATCCCTTTGGCTAGTTTGAGTCACCTGTCCTGGCCGTGCTTTCTCCCAGCTTCTTGTGCACCTGCTCCCTGGCAGAGCATGAGACACTGAAAAGTCCTTGACTTAGGGTAAACACTGTTTAAAACCAACTAAAACATCAGTGTGTTATACACATTATTCTCATACTGAATCCAGAACACAGCACTGTACCGGATACTAGGAAGAAAATTAGCTATACCTCAGCTGTAACAAAGACAGAATCTCCTACTGTTGGCCTCGGCCCATCGATCAGCCTGTCCAGATCCCTCTGCAGAGCCTTCCTACCCTCCAGCAGATCAACATTCCCACCCAAGTGGGTTTCATCTGCAAACTTACTGAGGGTGCATTTGATCCCCTTGTCCAGATAGTTGATAAAGATATTAAATAGTACTGGCCCCCGTACTGAACCCTGGGGAACCCCACTAGGGACTGATTGCCAACTGGACATGGCTCCATTCACCATCACTCTCTGGGCCCAGCCATTCAGCTGGTTTTTTACCCAGAGGACACCTGTCCAAGCTAATAGACTGTGCCCAAATATATGTATAATATACTACCCACTATAAATAATTGGCGTGGCATGCTATATATGTCCTAGCACCATGGCAAACTCAGGCAGGGACAAGTTTAAACAGGAGGATACAGTGGAGCAGTTTCAAAGGAGATTTGGACTCAGTTCTGTGCTTAGAACATGGTAAATTGGGCCAAATGTCAGTCAGGGGAATTAAATGCAAGAACAGCCCAGGCCCTTGCCATCGCCACTGCTGAGAAAGGAGATTTATTGTGAATGAAATCATTCTCTGGGATGCTTCTGTGTAAGAAAAGCATTTTCTTGTTTCCATGTTATTTGTACTATTTGTACTATTTGTATCTGCTGGCACTGGCCTATTGAAATGAAGATCTCTATCTGCTTTGTGTCAGCAGGATGGGGCCCCTGGAGACGGGCCGATAGCTCCCCACAGTCACCCTCTATATGGTTAGAGGTGCTTGGTGACAAGGCAAAGTTTCCCAGTGCTCCAACTTTAGTTTTTGGTGGTATCAGCCACAGACTTGTCCTTTACTGTGGGTGTGTTCATGACTTGCTAGCTGATGTATCTCATCTCTGGCATCCTGCTTCTGTCCCAGTAATGGAAATATTAATTAAATTCAGCCCTACTGTGAAGAGCTCCTCATGTGCTTGCAGGGATGGGACCTCTCTCCTGCAAGGCTTTGGCATCTCTACCAGTTGCCCAACCGCTGTCCCTTGCCTGCAGCCTGCTGAGATCTGAGATTCCTCATTTTCATGAGGGATTCCCTGTGGAGCATATTAATTAATCTCACCAAAGTGTAACAAGAAACACACCTGCAACCCTTTCTTTCTTTCTTTCTTTCTTTCTTTCTTTCTTTCTTTCTTTCTTTCTTTCTTTCTTTCCTTTCTTTCTTTCTTTCTTTCTTTCTTTCTTTCTTTCTTTCTTTCTTTCTTTCTTTCTTTCTTTCTTTCTTTCTTTCCTTCCTTCCTTCCTTCTTTCTTTCTTTCTTTCTTTCTTTCTTTCTTTCTTTCTACATTTCTACATGGATGTGGGAGTTGTCCAGTACTTGTTGCCACTTCTCTATCTCAGTAACTCATCTCTATTTGGACTTTGCCTGAGCATTAATTAAATGTCTTTCTGCTTTGTACTTTTCCTATTCCTTTTAAATGTGCCTGACAATTCTTCCCTTGCAATAAGTATTATTGTAATCTTGAAATAAGTTGCACGGTATATTGCAATAAGCATTTTTGTACTTTAATCTTGGTATTCTTGTTGCATTTGTCATGGAGAAATTTCAAGCTGCTTTTTTATCATCTCTGCATTCATAATACCAACTGACTCAGTTACTAATCCCTTTCAGTTTTTATCCTTGTGCTTCAGAAATTAAGGACTTTGGTACCTGTTTTTCCTCATCCTTCTTTTCATTCCAACCATAGTAGTGAACATTTGATGAAACACTTTTCCATAATGCCCTCACTGTTGATCTAAACCAAGTCTAAAATAGAATTGCTTTTTGCTGGTTCCAATGATATTTCAGGGGGAAAAAAATCTATTGCCTATTATATTCAGGAAGGTCTGAGCTCAAGTATCACTCATAACAGTAATTCTCCACTTGCCATCTAGAAAATTGCAAAATGACATATTTCCCAGTATTTCTCTTTCTAATAATTTCCAAGAGATCTCATGTCATGTCTGGATCCAGTGGCAGAGATCTGTAACAGCTTCCCAGAAAATTAATTATATTCAGACTGATCCTGTTATGAGCATGGCCTCATCTTTTAAACCCATATGAGCCACTATGTTGTGCACCTGCACTGCGGTTTTGCCGTTACTGCTTTTATTTCTCTCTCAGATCATATTCCCCAGTCTCATGTACTGATTGTATCATGTTCCTGTTATCACAGAAAGACTCTGTTCTTCCAAGCATTCACACTGTGTATCTGCCATTTTCAGTGGGCAAGTTTTCCTCATCTTTTTATTTCCTTCTCACTTTCCCTTTTCTTCCCTCTTTCTTCATATCCTCCTTTCTCTTTTTCACCTCTTTGTTCTTCTAATTTAGTGTCTTTTTTCATACCCTTTCCCATCTCATTTTATTTTGCTCTCCCCTCCTGTCTTTTTCCCATTTCACTGTGATATAACACCCATGTCCTTATAAACCCACTTGTTCTTCTTTCCATGCTGCTCAAAGCCCTGCACATAATGACGCTTGATGTCTCTGCTGGCCAGTTAACGATTTTGCTTGTGTTCAGAAATCCTGATGATTTTTACACTGAACATTCCACTTCAGGCTACAATTGGAAGAGGAAGATGATGCATACAGTCCAGGAAGTGGAGGACGGGGTGTAAGAGCTGAGAGATGATGAGAGATGAGAAGAGGCTGGAAGATACTGAGGGTGGAGAGAGATAATGAGAAAGGAAAGTTAAGAAAGTTTGGGGGGAACCGTGATGCTCAGGATTGGACAAGAAGAGTCTTTCAGGCACTCACATGTTGCTGGGGATTGTACCATGGCCAAGACAATCTCCAGTTCTGTGCTATGTTGCACCTCAGGTGGGAGTCAGCCCTTCTCTCAGGCAACTAGCAATAGTACCAGGGGAAATGGCCTCAAGTTGCACCATGGGAAGTTCAGGTTGGATTTAGGAAAAATTTCTTCACTGAAAGAATGGTTAAACACTGGAACAGGCTCTTCTGGGAAGTGGTGGGGTCATCATCCCTGGAAACGTTCAAGAAATGAGTAGACAGGGTACTCTGCAATATGGTTTACTGGGCATGGGCAAAGGTTGGACTTAATGACCTCAGAGGTCTTTTCCAACTTTAATGATTCTTTGGCTGTGGATGGGGGAAGAAAAGATCTGTGCTGAACAGGATTCACACGTAAACCTTGTGTGGGCTGTCAAAAGTTGAACCTGGTTCCCAGAGGCTGTGTTATCACTGTGTAATGATTTGCATGCCTAGGACACTTGGCCTTGACAGACACCAGAGGACTACAGATCTTACCCTAAAGCTGGTGTCTCATGATTCTGTGATTCTGCCTGCAAGGAAAGGGAAGTCAACACAAAGCAAAGAGGAGATCGTGTGTGACAATAAAGGAATGGGAGAGAACTGAGAGTTATAATATGTACAGAATGGGCATGCAATTAAAGATTCCTGATGCATGCCTCTCTCGTAGTGGAAAGCCACTGTTCTCCCCTCCAAGTTCCACCTTGTCTCTGGGGTTGCCGGCACCATGCTGACATTCCCTGCCTGCTGCACCCTACAGAGCTGCCTGGCCGAGGTTTCAGTGCTTGTTCCTTCCATTAGCATCGGCAGAACTGGCAACAGCAGTGAAGTACCAGGGTCAGCTGCTGGAAAACTGCTATAGTTAAATAACAAAACAACAACAAAAAGAATTTATATACATAAGAAAAGGAAAATGAAGCAATGATGGGTTGGGCAATTAAACTAAAAGCATTTGAGAGTGTAATCCGGCTTTCTCTATCAATAATTCAGGAGTCCAAGATCAGTCTAATTGATTGAACACCTTCCACAGTAGTCAGCCACTAATAAGACAAATGAAATGTCTTTTTTATTGTCAAATCTCCATCTCACATTTGCTCAGGAAAAATCCTGCAGGGCTTATCATTTCAGGAGTTTGGGTATTTTTTTCTCTTGATGGAGATAAATTGAAGGCCAGCGTCTGTTTTTAAACAGCAGTAAATTAAGCCTGTCTGCTCCTTTGGCTGTGGGTGGGTGGAGAAACAGAGCTGTGCTGAACAGGATTCACACATAAACCTTGTGTGGGCTGTCAAAAGTTGAACCTGGTTCCCAGAGGCTGTGTTATCACTGTGTAATGATTTGCATGCCTAGGACACTCGGCCTTGACAGACACCAGAGGACTACAGATCTTACCCTAAAGCTGGTGTTTCTTACCTCCATTCCTCTAAATAAGACCCACATTAGGATCCTTGGTTTCTTCATTGTGATACTGATTTTTAGCTTTGACATTGCATAGGTGTTTAAAAGGGGCTGAACAATTGTTTAACCTTTCCAATTTATGTGAGCAAACTGCATTGCAGGTTGTGGAGGGGGAAAAAAAAGGTGTGGGTTGAAACTGGTTTATTTTATGTAAGTTTCTTCCAAGATTGTACCAAATGCAGTGATTTGGGAGACCTCTGTGGTGTCAAAGTAGGGCATGCTCAGCAAATTTGCTTGATTTTGTTCCCTTTGGACTGTATCACTGAGGTGGTGGGCAGGGGGGTGATTGCCCCAGCAGGATGGAGCTTGTGGACAGCAGCTTCAGAGCATTGCCCATCATTAATCAACAGCTGATTTGAAGAAGAGGTAAAGCTTGAGCTGGCACTGATGCACACACCAGTGTCTGTCTGCATGATGTAAATCTGCATGTGAGCAAGGCTTCGTTAAACTCAGATACTCACCAGTTAGGCCAACACATCGTCTTGTATGCACAGGGGCTCTGGGACTGGATTTTTAGCCAATATAAATCAAAGTAGCACCTCACGGTGTTCTGCTGACTTAGACGAGCCAAAGATCCAGCCCAGGGGTGAAGAAAGAGCTCTGATTCCGACATGTGTGTATGTTTATTTAATCAGGAAAGACTGCAAGCTGTGTGTGTGCTCCAGAGTCTCCACTGAGTGTGGCACAAGTAACCTCCCGAACAAACTCAAAATCTGAAGGTCTGGTAGTGATTTTCCTCATTTGCTATTATTACATGTCCGTCCCCACAGCTTGACCGGGAAGGGAAGGAAAGAGGCAAAGTGCCTGAGAGGTTTTATTTTGCCTGTATCACCTCTGAAACATTATGTATTGTATTTGAATGCTTGATCTAACCAAGGAGTAGTTGTTTTACTTCCTAATCTAATCACTTCTTGATGTCTGTCTCCTCTTAGCTTTGCTCTAACTTGGCTGCACAAATACCATTTAATTGTGTTCTTGTGGAAAATAAAGGCCAGCAGCTTTGACAAGAAGGGCTAATTTTATAATGACCCATGCCAGAATTAGTCTTGATGGCAAAGATAAGGTTGATGGTTTATAGCTGGCAATTATCGTAGGAGACCTGTTGCATCCCTTAAATACTGGGCATTGCCTTTGGAGGCAGGTGTTTGCCATAGTTAAGACAGAAGAGAATGAAGAAGAGGCAGATGGAACTAAAGAAAGTGGGCGAGGGAGAAGAGGAAAATAGAACAAAAAAAAAAAGGCAATAACAGCAAATGAAAACAAAGTAGGGTGAAGGCACAGGAATGGCATGAGAGTGATGTACAGATGGAGCAGGCAAATAAGTGGAATGGATATGGCCAACAAAAAGGAAGAGGGTGTGGAAATGAAATAGAAAGGAACCCATGGGAGAATTAGGCCAGTGAGTACAGAAGTCTATCTGAGATTCAGTTTAGCCAAAGGAGATGTTTTTTGTTATTTTGAAGGACATTTTCTGTTTCACTGTCTTTAGATCATGTACCACTTATATGCCTGGTAAGAAAAGCAACTTGGTTACCCAGTAGGTGTGCTGATGGTTGCTGGAGTCTTCTCCCTGGGACAGGTTCTTTGAAGCTAAGAGCTGGTCCTCTGCAGAGGTAAGTCAAACATTGCCAGGTTTATAATGATGCTGCTGCTACACAGCCAGGAAGTCAAAAGTCTCCAGGACTCAGGAACAGCTTCAGTCTTAGTGTGAGGACTTGAGGCTGCTGACAACAGCTCCATCAAACAGTTTTGAAAGGCAAATGAGACCCATCAGCGAATGAGGGAGCAAGTCTGGAAGTGAACTTGTTGCTTCCAAGACGTATAAGCAACCAAACAAGCAAATATAAAATAGCTGTTGATCTGTATTTCATTTACGTAGCAAGGTTTTGGTAGCCATGGGCTGCAGAAGTGGCTTCTGTGAGAAAATGCTGGAGGCTTTCCCAATGTTGGACAGAGTCAGCTCCAGCCAGCTCCAACAAGGACCCACCGAGGCCAAAGCTGAGTCCATCAGCAACACTGGTAACACCTATCTGATATATTTAATAAAGGGTAAAAAAGGGAAAAAAAGTCCTCTGTGAGAGATGAGTGAGAATATGTGAGAGGAGCAATTCTGCAGGCAGCCAGGTCAGTGGAGAAGGAGGGGCAGAAGATGCTCCAGGCTCTGGAGCAGAAATTCCCCTGCAGCCTGTGGTGCAGACCATGGTGAGGCAGCTGTGCCCCTGCAGCCCATGGAGGTCCATGGGGGAGCAAAGATCCACCCTGAAGACTTTAGAGGACCCCATGCTGGAATAGAAAGATTTGCCCTGAAGAAAGCTGCAGCCCTTGGCAGGCACACACAAGAGCAGACTCCTGGCAGGAACAGCAGCTCATGGAGAGGAGCCCATGCTGGAGCAGGTTTGCTGGCAGGACCTGTGGCCTATGGGGAATGGACATTGGAGAAATCTGTTCCTGAAGGACTGTGCCTCATGGAAAGGATCTACACTGTAGCAGTTCTTGAAGAACTGCAGCCTGTGGGAAGGACCCATGTTGGAGCAGGTTGGTAAGGACTATATCCCATGGGAGGGACCCCATGCAGGCGGGACAGGGGGAAGAGTGTAAGGAAGGAGTCGCAGAGAGGAAGTGTTATGGACTGACCACAACCCCAAGGGAGGGGAGGAGGAGAGAGAGAAAGTTGAGAATGAAGGAAAAAGGTGAGAATAAAGGACTAAAGTTGAGAATAAGAAGCTGGGAGAAGTGGGGAGAGGGTTTTTTAGTTTTGCCTTTGTTTCTCCTATCCCAGTCTGATAGCAACTGTCAATAAATTAAATTACTCTTTGCCAAGCTGAGCATGTTTTGCCCATGCTGGTAACTGTTGAGCAATCAGATTGTCCTCATCTCAAGCCACAGATTTTTCAGTCCCACTTTTTTCCCCTGTCCTGTTGATAGAGGGGAAGTGAGAGTGCAACTTTGTGGCCTGCCAAGGTCAACCTACCACATGATTATATATATTGATTCCAAGAAATGTGAAGTTCAGGAAACTTGACTTCCACAAACCAGTGCTAATATCCTTACTGAGAGTCCAAAACTGAGCATGTGTTTGCAACTCTGATCCCAGGCTGAGGAGTATGAGATGATAAATAAATCTCACTGTAAACACAGGGCATGCATGGGAGAAGTAGTGCAATGAAGGATCATTATGTTTTATAGACAAGAACTCCAGTGGACCCTCAGCAGTGCTGCTCCTTATTTATATAACCTTCAAAGCCTGCAAGTGAAGCTGAAACAGAGACTTAAATCACAACAGGAATAGTTCTGTAGGATGTTAGCCAGGGTTTTGTTCAAAGAAGTTTTAAATAAGACAAGAGGGAATGGTTTAAACTGAAAGAGGGTAGATTTGTGCTAGATAGTAGGAAGAAATTTTTCATTGTGAGGGTGGGAAGGCACTGGAACAGAAGTTGTGGTTACCCCATCCCTGAAAATGTTGAAGGCCAGGTTTGATGTGGCTCTGAGCAACCTGGTCTGGTGGAATATCCCCTGCCCATGGCAGGGGGCTGGAACGAGATAACTGTTAATGTCCCTTCCAAACCATTCTGTGATTTTATGAAAGGATTTTCTCCGTTTTTGAATAGACTAATAACTTCTCTTATTACAAGGCCCTTTTTGGGGGGGATATTAATGTCCTAGTCTGATCTATATTCTTCATGACTAGGCCCTCTTCCACTCTGGTATTCATGTTTGGAAAGTGCAGATGGTAATTCCCTGTGTCAGAGCAGAATTATGAACAGTCAAGGAGCATCTCATGTGTCATTTATATATCCCCTGCCACTGCAGGGTCTTGGATCACAATGGAGGTTCACAGGTATAAAAACTGTGCAAATGATGGTTATGACTGCTCAGAAATGTCACATGAAGTATTTTGTCAGTCTGATTTATTGAGCTACCTTGTATGGAGGAGTTCAGCGATGAAATAAAATGAAAAACACCAGTTATGATATTTAAATAATCACTGTATTCCACCCAGAAAAAAAAGATAAATGGTGAGGGGTTTGAAGAAGTTTTGCTAAGTGACTTCCCATTTCTTCCCACTCAGTTTGACTATTCCTGTTGGCTGGAAATAGAAAACTGAAGTGATGGATGGCTCTGATTATGCCTAGTCAGGTGCATTAAATGGTGTCTCACATTACTGCCTCCCATAATCTTGACACTCACTGTGCTTATCAGGGCTGATAGGGAAAAGGTAGATGTCTGAAAACAGTAAGGAAATAAAAGGGGAGGTGAAAGTTCTCAGACTGGTCTCAGCAAAGGATTTGTTGGGCACTAGGAATGTGTTGAGAAGATTAAACTGATCCACTTTTAGAATAACTAATTGGAATATGTCTGTCAGCTTCAAGACTCAGTAGAGCACATGAACCCCATCCTGCTTTTCATGGGTCACTTGGTGGAGAGATGCTTGCATTATATGGAAAGTTTCTTTTTAGCATCCATCTGTTTAATGCTAACATGGAGCTTAGCTCAAGTGCTTGTCTCTGGTTAAATCATGAACTCATGTGTGAGTTATAGTGCTGTGAGTCCACAGACACAAAGAAAAATTACTCTATTTTCATCAGTGTGAGACAAAATAAGATCCCATGGATCTTTAGCTACGAACCAAAGACAGGTACGTTTGAGATGCAGTACTTAATTTCAGATTTTGTGTCAGTGCTGTACACAAGATCTATCTAAAATGGTATGAAATACTATTTGAAGTCTGTACAAATGCAGCATTGAATTTCTGTGGTTCTGTATCTAAATTTGGGTTGTTGATGTATAAGAAAATTGAATTCAAGCTGGAAGGGTGCAAAATGCTATGGAAGTGACACTGTCTAATGCAACAGACTAGAAGAGGCTGGTTTATTCCTCCTAGCAAAAAAAAACCCCAAAGCAGGCTGGTAAGATATGGCTGATCTTTACTTGTCTATGGGAGTAGGAAAGATAAACTGGGAGGATTGCTGTTTGAGCTAAGGATTTTTATGGAAAGAATAAGTTTGGATTGAAAATAGGAAGACTTCTAGTTGTAGGGGCAGTGAGTTTAGGGACAGCCTTACAGACTGATTAGTGGAGACAAACTATAACTGGGGTGTATCTCTATCTTTTTAGGAAGGAGATTTTCAATGCATGTGAATTTAAGTTCTGAGTTTAATATCTCTTAGGCTCAAGTTCCTAAAACACCTGACTTTCCTTGGACAATTTCTGATGGCTGGAACAGCATCCAAGATAAATGCCTCTGCTTTTGTCTTGTTGGGGAAAGGCACTAGGGTCCCTACACTCCTGGTGTGTGCTTACTGCTGTGAGATCAAAGTTGGTATCTGGAAACAGATGACTTCATTTGAAAGTGCCAGCCCAGTGAGTTAGACAGGTCTAGCTCCAGAGGTGTAATTACCCTGATACTGCAATTCTAGCAAATCTTCCCCTAGACAACCCTGAACAACGTGCAAAACTTTGACCTTCATGTTTTAGCTCAGCTCCTCTGCTTTCAAAGTGCAAGGACAAATGTGCCTCAGAGTTAGTACTGGCTCAATGGAAAACTGAACAGGGTGGTACTGTTGGGCAATATATTTCCATTAACTTTCTTGGTTTCAACTTCAAAAAATGCTTTCTCAATCAGAATTGAACTTCTTACTTCACAGAACTTTTGACTGAATGATTTCAGTTTTTCAAAGACAAGTGACAGAACACACTTAAAATTTATAAAGGAAAGTTGAGAAATCTTTTTGCTTCTGTTTTCAATTATAAGGATTTTTTTTAAATAAAATCAAGAGAAATAAACTCAACCCAAAGCATTTTAGCATTAGTTTTTTCTTGATTTTTAATGGAATACATGTACCCCACTTGATGAAATCTATCTATAAATCCAATTGAATCTCTGCTCACCCTGTATGTGATGTAATGGAGGAAATTGTGACAGACGCCACTTGCTATGGTTGTTAGAGCACTGAAGGCAGGTTTCAATTAATAAAGCTGCTGAAAAATTAGAGTGTCTACAGGGAAAATAACCTTGGCCAAAACTGCAGCCAGCCAGATTTAGAAGACATGTTTGGGAATGTTTTCTTCAGAGAAGAGTGTAAAATAAATGCTGTAACTGACATAAAGAAGTCTGTGATTGCAAAGATCTAGAAACATGAAAACTTGTGTCCATCTGGCTGATTCCTTATCGTGGTCATTAAGGGATAGACAATGACTAGCAAAGTAGAGGGAAGAGGGTGATTCTTGGGTTTTCCCCACTTGATTGTTGATCTGCCAAGACAGACACTACCCTGGAAGAAGCAGTTTTGTTTCTGTGTAACTTTGTCTAGATCAGAGCTTTATCTATTACAACAGAAGTTGTGTCTCATAACTGATTTGCTGGCATGCTTTTCTAGTGGGGACCGAACCTAAGCACAGTGGGAATAACCAACACTTCCTTTAACTGTCCTTTTGAATGGGGAAAGTCCTGGTTTCTCAACAGCAGAAAGACAATCTGCTTAAAATACCATGAACCTATGAGTATTTTCTAAAAGTTTGAAAAATGTCCTTTTTCTTAGATCTGCCTGGGAAAAATCTGCAGCAGATAGAGCACAAAATTGAAACAGATATGGGAGAAAGCTCATGGCAAGGTGTTTGTGCTCTTGCGTGTGTCTTTGCATAGAGGGGAGAGTTGTAGATGGCAAAATGCAATTGCTTCAGTGAAAGCACATTTAAACCACTTCCTTAAGTGTCACCTCATGTCTCTAGTTGGATGTGCTGTGTTTTACCAGACTGCCTCATTGCATTTGATGTTGCATGGATTTATGAACATTGCTCTGTGAACTGCACTGGGTAGTGATATCACAGGTTCAGAGGATGTGGTGGCTACGTCATTAATGATTTCAATCACTCTGCTCTGTGCTTGCCTTTGGTAACATTTGATTAACAGGGTTTTTGTTGATATCCAGCTTCTCAAGCCCTGGCAGTGTCAGACTGAAAACTGAGAGCAGAATCCTGTTAACCCAATGAAAACTCAGACCTGTTAGTCTGAAAAGAACTAACCCTTCAAACAAAGTGAAATCACAGATTTCTCATGCCCCTTTTTTGTCATCACAGCATAGAAGACACCCATTAATTTTCAGCCTTTTGGTAAGATGTGAGTCTCTGCACTTCTCCCTGATCTATTTTGCCCTGATCCCTCAGAGGGCTGCTTGGATCATCCTGTCACCTCTGCAGGTGATGAGTCCTCCATCTTCCCCCTCATGGAGAGGTCTCAGATCATTGCCAATAAACTATGAGCAACAAAAATCAGTTACAGAAAACTATTGAAATTGCCCTAGAAGGCCATTTATAGAGAGGTTTAAGGAAAAACAATATTGCAATCACGTCCATGGAGTGAGAAAGAGCCTTTGTGATGTAAAGAAATGAGGGCATTGGGAAAATCTTGCTGTACAATGAGGACATAATGTTATCATGATGGCCAGTCAGATCTACAAACACAAAAAGGATAATATTTTGCTGTCCAGGGAATCGATAACCCTGCTACCACAGTCCTGCAGCTGTAAGTACTGTGCACAGCTCCAGCAAAGATCCTGAAAGTTTCTGAAGAGCAAGAGTGACCTCAGACAAGTGCAATAAAAGTGATCACCTAAGGAGGTGTTTCTTCAGAGGAAAAATCTGAATCTAGGTGTATGTTGTCATTCACCTATTGTCTTCCTGGCTGCAGGACTCTGCTCCAAAAGAGCTCTGTTTATAGTTAATGTTGATTAAGGGATGAAGCTGTGACTATCTCCAAGAAGTGTAAAGGAGTGAGTAACGATGTAGGAAAATGGATGTGTTGAATTAAAGAAGAACTCTATGATAAAAGGCAGCTTAGAAAAACACAGGCTGTGTATCAAAAAAGAACTTCCTAATAGCAGGATCTGCTAGACAGGGGAGTAATTTCCTAAGGGACAGTGCAGAAACCCTGTTATTCAGTCATTTAAACAAAACTGGACAAAGCCCTGGAGAATATATTGTAAGGAACAATCATATGCTGTCCCCTGGGAATGGATAACATGACCTGATAAAGTCTTTTCCTAGTGGTTGCTACGATTCTCTTCAGATTGAGAACTTGTTCTGGGCATGCTTTGTCTTGGGACTAGATGTGATGTGAGCCTCAGGTCAGTTCTCTGATTGATTCAGAGAACCAACAAGAGGGGAGGAAAGGAGTGCAGGGCCAGTCAAAAACAGACCACATGGGAAAATACTGACTCAGAAGTCAACTGTCAACTGCTGTCCAGATGGAAATCCAGCACAGAACTGCTCTTGGTTTTGGGAGGATTCAGGAAATGGTACACCAACTACACATCCCAAATTTCTGCTTTTTTCAGTGTTTGTCTCCTCACAGAGCTGGAGAGGAATCTCTCCCCTCTTTCCAACCTCTTTTCTGAAGCACAGGGATGAGCAGAGATAATGTTATACCTGAACAAAATGAACTGGCAAGTGTAAGCATCCTTGACTTCTTGGAGGTAGTACACCAGGTGAAAATTACCACAGATGCTCTGTCATCTTATTCAAAAGAATTGCCAGTGATTGCAGATATATTTTATCTAAGCAGTTAAAGTAGACCCTAAGTTCAACAAGAGGAGGTTTGAGACAATCAGGTCTTCTGTGTCATATAGGTGAGCGGGAAGATTGTGAATTCAGGTGGCCATTTGAGGATTTTCACTTTCTCTCATTTACCTTTTTAGTAAAACCCTTTATAGTGTAAATTTTACACTGGAAAGTAAAGGGAAATGTTCACATGCAAAAGACAGAAGATAACAAACACAGGCATACACAGAAGTCTCAAATATTTTAGGGTTTTTCATTAAAGAAAAATTTTTCAAATTCTTTTGCTAGACACTGGTCATTCCTTGAGCAGCAGCAGTAGTCAAGCCTGATTTCCTATGAACTCCAAAACATGCCCTCGTTCTCTTTACCCCAGTTTGCATCTTCATCCTTGCAGACAGACAGGTATTCCATCACAGGCTGTTTTATAAGGAGATGGAGACATCTTATTCCCTCAGTTCTCTCCCATGCGTCTACATCTCAAGCCACCTTGCGGGACCTCCTGCTCCTGTTTCTTTCCTGTAACTGTCCAGAGAAAGAGCTGATCACACTGCAGCTGAGTCTGCACTATGTGTGTGGATTTTTAGACCTTTTTATGTGTATTCACAGACTGGCCAGATGGCAGGCCCAGCAGAACACTGAACAATGTCACTATCAAGTTGACATTACAGCTTCTTCTAAGTGGTGGAAATTGGTGAGCAGCTTCAAAGCTATTGTGGAGGAAAGACAGATGGGCAGAGATATAGACATAGATGGCTTATCCTTATCAAGACATGAGAAAAAAACCCCAGAACTAATTAGAAAAAAGAAAGTTTTTTATGTCTTGGGTTAAACTTCTAAACCTCTTCCTCAATGCTGTAACTCAGTGAGTATCTGAAAGGGCGAAATCTGACCAAATCTATGTTTTTTTGCATTATGTAGAAACAAGAGGTCTCAAAATGTAGGAGCTGTGTCATGCTGGGATCTAAGCTTAGGAGGAATACAAGATGTTTTCCAAGGGAAGCAAAGAAGCCCCCAGCTCTCTTGACCTGGGGGAGTGTGAAAACTGCCTGGGCACAAGCCTCTGATACAAGTTCAGCTGAACAAGCAGCACTTCCAATTACTTTGCCTCAATGAACTGAATGGATTTGTCTCCTTACTTCCCCAGGTAGGCATCCAACTGGGAAGGGGAAAGGCCATCCCCTATGCAGTGGAGTCCAGACAGGGAAGGAGTAGGAAAGCCTAGTCTGAGCAGTCTGAGAACGTCTGAAAGAGAGTTCTCCAACATGTCCCATGAAGATGGCCTTACTGAGAGTCTCAGTGGGACTGGGACACATTACTTGCCTTGATCCTTTGAGAATCTGAAGGAAGTTTCCTCAAGAGGCCCAACTTCCTGCAGGGAACACCTGACTGTATTGCATGTAATCCCCAGCTGAAACCAGCCAAACCTCAAGTCCTTAATCTCACTCTGAATCAGAAATGAGCATGGCCCTGTTTCACTAAATTGCTGCCTTTGGATCCCTGTAATTTCAGGTACTGTGAGAAACATACTGCCTCACTAAGCTACACCCCCAAGACATCTACATGAAAAGCTGGCACACTGGACAGCCTCAGTTCTTGTTCCATCAAGGCTGCAAGAATTCAGAGCTGTGTTCTTAAGCAGTAGTCCAAGCACTGTTGGTACTTTTCCTGTGGTTGAATCTTCCAATGGGACATGGTTTAGCCACATCTGCTAATTGTCAGGGTTGGGAACTTATACCAACAAGTAGTTTGGGTGATACACAGCATTCACAGTGTTGGTGTTTACTGCAACTTGGTGTGGCTGGAAGAGAAGCTATGGAAAAAAATTGCCATGAGTAATGCTCGAGAGTGGGAGGTTCAGGTTCCACAAGGAAGGAGATAATGTGTGGTGGCTGCTGACCAGGCTAGTAGAGGGAGTGAGGAAACATGGCAGAGGGATAAGTGGCACAGAAGCTGATATTGTGCTGACTCAGCAGTAGTTATCAGTCTTACCCCAGTTGTTTTGGATGAGTCCTTCAGGTTTGCTCCTGGGCTATCACATACTGGATTTGCAGTAGATTCAACATCCCTGGCAAGCTCACAGCAACAACTGTGGCAGGGATAATTTCTGAGGCCAAGGCACTTGTCTGTCCCAACTCACAATGTGCATGGGTTGATGCTGGCCTTCACTTTCAAGACTGGCAGGCTCCACTCCTGCTGCTCAGCAGATCACAGAGAGAAGCCACTTCTCCTCCTCATTTCCTTGCTGCACATGGCCTGTGCCTATGTGTATGCCTGCCCCTCCCCTCAGAGCTGCTTTTGGAGCTGTTTTACCTGAACATCTTGAAAGCTTAGTTTCAAGATCAGCAAGAAAATACCTGTGCTCGTGGTAGGGAGAATAAATCAAAGGAAGCCTCTTCCACCCCTTCTACCCAAAACAGGAGATCTTCTTCAGGTCTTGATGCAAAGCAAAGCCGTGAGTACAATTTCCAAGATGATAAGATCTTGTGTTTGCAGACAGGACATGGAAGCAGTTGTAACAGTCCAGGGATGAACCAGGAGGAGAGGCTGTGCTGACCTTGTTGAGGGATTTAGGATTTGAGGCTGCACCTGGGGCTGGCAAATGCTTTTTCCACTCCCATGGTGTTGCTGTCTTCACAACAAGGGAAGATATTATCCTGTATTGCTGTGTGTTCCTGTAGGGAGCAATGTGCCATGCTTTTTCCTGACATTAGAGATTGTCTATTAAGCATGGAAGGGGAGGATGTCTTTGAGGATGAAAGGGAATGTTCAAGACTAAGAGAGATTGTTGCAGTGAAATCAACTGACAAGGGAATAAAAGAAAAAGGAGAACCTGGAGATGTTTGAGGAGAAAGGCAGCAGGATTTGGGGAGAGGCCAGACATGTGGGAGAGAGTAGGGAGCAGTCAGCAGTGCTTGTGTGCCAGGAGACTGGTGTAGATACACAGCAGTTTTCATCCAGGTAAAAGCAGCATCGATGATGCACTCTTGATTTCCTTACAGGAGAAAACCTTTCTCCTGCTAAATGAATTACTAGCAGTTATTTAGATGCAGTATTTCCCTGATCCCTGCTGAAACCTCTTTCGTCTACACTACAAAGGCCATGTTTCTGCTTCTCCCTGAAAGCACAAGCAGCAAATCCAGCACAGAGACAGCCTGATCTTTGTGGCAGTTTCTCTGACGTAGACGCACGGAACATGTTTTAATCTGAATTACGCTTGCCCATCCAAATAACAGGTGCCATTATCCTCTCTTCATTATCTGCCAGCCAAGGCTGCTGCCAGCATGAGTAAGAAGCCTTTGAGTCACAGGGATCGAGAAGTTAATTTCTTTCCGGAGACTGTTGTCAGAGGCAACCCAGCCTACATGTCCATCATGGGGATGAATGATGCGTAGATGAATGAGGGACGAAACCTCCTCCTAAGAGAAATAAAACATCCCTCATGAATAAAGCAGAGCACTGCTTTGAGATTCAAGACGTCTAGGACCTGGTGTACATTGAATGTGAATGAGGCTTGGCTGCTCTGCAGCTACACACTGGCCTGAGTGCAACCCACAACTAACTTACCACTGCCACATTTAATTTTTGTTTTTTAACACTACCTATGTATTTTGCCTGATACCAATGTACTTTTAGAAACAAACCTCTCTCAATTCCTGACAGACCCCAGTGTAGAAAAAAGTCTCAGAAAACCCACTCAGGCTCCACCTGTGCTGCTAAATAGAGCAGGATCTGTGTTTTGTAAGACACAGAGGCCAACAGAGATGTCTTGGAGAATGCCAGTGACAGCTAAGCACATGTACTGTCCCAGCGTGGTGCTTAGTTGCAGTGGTCCCTGGCCAATATCAACCTCCATGGGTGGATCAGGCATGGACTTTGCCTGGGACAGTGCTGGTTATTCCAGGGTGAAGCCGTAACAGGAACTGTGCTGATGATTTAAGAGTAGGCATCATGGGTTGGAGTTCATCTACAGACTAACAGAATTGTTAAGGCTGGAAAAGACATTTAAGATTATGAAGTCCAACTGTCAACCCAGCACCACCACTATGTTCACAATTAAACCACGTCCTCAAGTGCCACATCCACATGTTTTTGAATGTTTCACCGCTTCCCTGGGCAATCTGTTCAATGTTCAATGCTTTATGTCCCTTTCTATGAAAATTTTTTTCCTAATATCTAACCTAAACCTCCTCTGGCAGAACTTGAGGCCAGTTTAGTTTGCTAGATTAGAATACTGCCTTTCAGTGCTGGAGATGATTACTATGTAGATGCAACACACTGAAAGTATTCAGAATTTTTTGCCTCAGAAGCAAAGTGTTATTCCAGGGAATTTGTGTTGGACGACAAGGCAGATGTTACAGACCTGTCTGTACCCTGCAGTTGAGAGTGGTGCAAAGATCACTAATGTAGATCTAAGCAAGCTGCTCTGTCCACATGAGGCTACAGAGTGCCCGAGATACTTGCTTAGGGCGTGAATGCAACACAGCATTTTTCTTGATAAAATGTCTATGAAATCGTGAGTGACACAAAGAAGGGGAATAGGCAATAATTGTTCTTGGTCTCATCCATAGAGAATGAAATACCATCACCATCAATTGACAGTGCTGAAAGAGAAATAAAGATGTGATGGCAATTTTTTAAAAGAATTAATTGTTGATCTATGAACCTTCTTGCCACAGGACATTGCAGGTGCAGGAAATTCATACGTACTGAAGGGACAGTGCCCAGGCTCATGGAAGAGAAATCCATTGTGTGTTACTAAAACCAGCAAAACCATGTCTGGCTTAGGAAATCTCTGAGCACCAAATAATGAATTCCTGGGGAAAAGTCACATGCAAGCACACTATTCTTACACTCTTCCTCATCCATCTGCTTGTAGTCATACATGTTGGAATCAGGGTAGCTGTGCACCGTGTTTCTCTGCACATTATGGTTGCGGGCTGGTACCACAGCACAATGTCCCTTTACAAGCAAGAGAAAGCTATTGGGGTTGTCCCCCCAAACGGACCTCATAGAGATTTCAATGAGAAATTTCACTCTGTGTCTCAACTGAAAGGCACCATGGAAAAATAAGCTTTGAAGAAGGCTTAGTGGGTTTTCCTCAGACTTCCATGGTTATACTCTGGTAAGCCAGTAAATAGTATTCCTTTTTATTCTTCTAAACTTGCATGTAAATGCAGATGGCCTTTGAGAGTTTTCTGTCAGAGAATGGACAAGGCCTGGAAAAATTAGTCAGGGAAGACTCCAGCAGAGTACTCATTTGGCGTCAGCCCTTACAGTGTAATTCTTTTCCTCTCTTGCCTATACCTTCCTGCAGGTCTGTTTGATGTCTGTATCCCAGCTGTTCCATGACTGGAAGGAGATGACTTTTGTGGTGTATTGGTGCTCTGCAGTCCAGAACTGGAGCCACACTCTGAGGCATGACATTTCTTCATGCCAAGCTATTTTTTCTTGGTGCCAACCCAGATGAGCTCTGTCTTAAAAGCCTAAGCAGCTGGGAGGGGTTATAAAAGAGAGAGAGAGTACTAATGACATAGCCTCCAGTCAAGATGAAAGTTATTTAGACTGTCCTTGATAATTCAAATTATATCTCATTAAATATCAGACAAACCTGCTTTCTATGGTCAACTGCTGTATGGTGGGACCTCTACAAACACCTTATTATACTAGAGTAGTACAAGCAGTATTTACCTAGGTGTTGTGCAATGAAATGCTCCATCTATACCATTCTCAATGTTATCTCAGCTCCATGGCATTTCCTATACTTAACTGTAAGTTCTTCTGTTCGATCTTTCTTCTTCACCACAGAAGAGAAAGAAACCCCAGTGTCATGCTTAATCTTTCTATTTCTTTTTAAACCTAGTGTTTCTTATGGATGACACAGAGTCATCTCTTTATATTCTGCTAAAGGACAGGGGCATTCATGTAGAGCAAATTAAGATGAATTTTTGTAGCTGGAATATGCTACCAAGACAGTTGTTTCTGCTTCTACCTTTACTTGACACAAGTAAAACCCATCTACTTGGAGACTGTCTCTGTGAACTGTGTCCTTTCCCAGCATTAATGATCCCTTGTGCCCCTCTTCCTCTGGTAATTACCAGCCTTCCCATTTTTCCCAGGGGCAATTTCTAATGCTAAGAAGACTATAGTTTGTCCCAGATTTGAAATTTACTGAATTCTGGAGAACATGCACTGCTGCAGTTTGCTTTCCATGTGTTACTCTGTATGTTGCTGGATAGATTCTGTAGTGCTTAAGTAATGAACAGTTGTCTTTCTTTGGTGTATTTTGAAACCCCTTGTTTCAGATTGTTGAAGGTGATGACTAAGGTGTCTGTTCTTTAAAACTGTGTTGTATAGGGGAACTATGTGACTCTGATCCTGTATGCATGAATCTATTTATAAAGTCTTATTCCAGTTCCATGAATAAAGTCCTTTCCTTACCCCAGATTCACAGTGAAAATACAGTAAAAAAGACATTTATCTGATATTGTGGAAAGTGAGTATGACTTGGGGCAGAACAGAAATCAGGATTTCTGGATATTCTATCTACCTGTGTGAATTGGAGGGAAATTAAAGCCTGCTGGTGTCTGTGCTTCCCTATCTGTAACCACCACAAATAGGGATATGGATATATTGCTGTCTTATGGGATATATAATTACAAAGTCTGTGACAAATCTCAGAAATTCAATTGTGAGATAGTGTGTAAGCACATGATATTAATGTTTTATAATCTCCCTAAACTGTCTCTGGGGATATCTTTAATGAGAAGGATATAGTGATATCAAAAGAAATCTTTTTTCACCCAATCAGTTTTTTAGAACCCAAAGTGAAAGTTGTTTCCACCAACTGCTATCTCTGCAACCGTCTGGAAAATCACATTTTCTGAAGCTTTCATTCTCTTCATAATCTGTAACTAAAGCTATAAAATGGGAAGATGTTCCAGGTTTAATTAACACCTGTGTAGTTCAGAAGCTGATCTTAGTAATGAGAGACAATTATAGCTTTTATTGAGGGACAGTCAGGTAGAATGAACCCATCATCAATCTATTGCAGACACTTCCCTTTCCAGGTAATTTGAAAAGTGCTTTTCATGATGAACAGATTACCGGGCTCAATACGACAGGTAAATCTCTTTCCATTGTAACCTGAAAAAGAATCTCCTATTTTGAGTTATGTGGTCTTTTTAAATTGGTTTTTACATCCCATCTGTCTGTCAACAACTAGCAACTGAGCTGTAGAAATATGTGATGCTTCTTGAAGGGAATTCTTGGCTGATTTTCTTGTTTTATTTTCCCTGTCCATGGTTGCTTTATAATTTGAAGGTTACCTGGTGTTCATATTTTAATTCTAGTTAAAAGTGCAAGCTCTGTACAGCATCCACATCCAGAGAGGTATGCAGAGTTCTCGTTCCTGCACTCAGAAATGTTGTGGTAGAGCTACAGAAAGTCCAGAGAAGGACATTGAAAGGTTCAAGGAACTTAACTTCTGCTATATGAGTTAAAACAGCTGTGGCTTCAGTTCAGACAGGAAAAAAACTGAGAACAGAGAGAAAGCTGAGTTTTGCTGAAGTTGTGAAGGTGGTAGATTAGGTAGATGTAAGACTTTAATACTGGAGCTAAGGGGCACTAGCTGAAACAAAGAAGAACTGCTTGAAATTATAAAGCACCTTTTTTACATAGCAAATAGTGAACTTCTGGATTTTTTTGCTACAGTAACAACAACAACAGCAGTGTCAACAGTTTCAAAAATGGACTAGACAAATTCAGAGCAGCAGATATATTATATTAGGTATATTAATCTTGAACTGACTTCTGTCCCAAGATTTGTATTATTATGATTGCAGAGAAATAGTTGTCTCCTGAGAATAACTTATTGACCCATTTTACACACCTCTGTGTACACGAGAGGAGTTGCCTTTGTGAACTGCGTATTTCTACTCACTGACTTTAAAGGGACTCTAGATAGTGGTACCCACATGGTCAATGCACACCATGACCATGTAGGTCCCAGCCATCCCATTTTTGGAGACCTGGATACTGTCCCTTAAAAATCTCAGCTGCAAGGAATGTGTACTTTTTTAAAGCAGTGTAATGTGAAAAAATGAAATTACAATTTCAAAACAGCCCACGCTTATGATTTGTTTTAGAATAAAGGCTTAGCTATGATTTTGCCATCAGTAAACTGTGCTGTGAAACATGGTACATCCTCAGATTAGTTTAACAAGTGCATTCCTGGATTAGTTTAACATTCTGACAAAATTGCCTTTGCAATACTAACTGTCAAAGCTGCAAAACTGTGGAACAAACTGATAAGTTGTTTATTCTTCAGCAATGAAATATAGAAGAAACATTAAATGCCTAAATTCCTATGTTTTTCCAGCATCGACTTTCACAAGGTGTCTAGGAGAAAGGGCTATTCAGTATGGAATAGTTTGAAAAGCAATTTTTTTTTTGGTTGGTAGGTCTGTGGATGCTGTCAGCAGACACAGAATTTGGATGCCATCAGTGTACTCAGGTTTTGGGATAGGGCAACACCAACTACTCTCAAAAACACGGTGGGAAAATCCATCTATGTCCAGACTTCACTGTTGCATGTGATACAGGATGAAAATGAATTTTTTTCAGTGAATTAATGTGATATAATCTTGCTTAGAAGAGTGACATTGATTGAGGTAGGATGGATTACCCATTCTTTCCTCTTTCCCATTCCTGTGTGAATAACTTGGTTGTTTTGTGTCTTGTTTACTTCAGACACAGGATGTGGGTGAGGGGATATCAGAAGATCGTGTGACTGCAGTGTTCCTGTAGCTTTGGATCTGGCTGTGGCATCAGTCTCTGTGATTCACGTGGCTTGCGTGAAGGGGGAACTGTGGTCATCACCTGCCTTGCTGACTGTGCTGTGTTTTCATCCCCCTTCCCAGGTTACGGACATGCTGCCCCAGGGACGGACGCGGGGAAGGCCTTTTGCATGTTCTACGCAGTCCTGGGGATCCCACTGACACTCGTCATGTTCCAGAGCCTGGGCGAGCGCATGAACACCTTCGTCAAGTACCTCTTGAAACGCATCAAAAAGTGCTGTGGGATGAGGAGCACCGAGGTCTCCATGGAAAACATGGTCACTGTGGGTTTCTTCTCCTGCATGGGGACACTCTGCATTGGAGCAGCAGCCTTTTCCCAGTATGAGGAATGGA
Source organism: Scytalopus superciliaris (assembly GCA_013400415.1). Lineage (NCBI taxonomy): Eukaryota > Metazoa > Chordata > Aves > Passeriformes > Rhinocryptidae > Scytalopus > Scytalopus superciliaris. Next base: position 60,868 of record VXBX01002667.1, on the reverse strand, counting down.
GCTTTTTCCATGCTTACTATTACTGCTTTATAACATTGACTACGATAGGGTTTGGAGACTATGTGGCCCTGCAGACCAAAGGGGCCCTTCAAAAGAAGCCTCTCTACGTGGCTTTTAGCTTTATGTACATTCTAGTGGGGTTGACAGTCATTGGGGCATTTCTAAATCTGGTTGTTCTCAGGTTCTTAACCATGAACAGCGAGGACGAGAGGCGGGATGCTGAGGAACGGGCGTCCCTGGCAGGGAACCGCAACAGCATGATTATCCACATCCAAGAGGACTCCCAGCATGGTCGGCCACGGTACAAGGCCGAAGTAACAGACCTTCAGTCAGTTTGTTCCTGCATGTGTTACAGGTCCCATGAGTACACCAGCCGGGTGGTGTCCCACCAAAATTCTTTCAGCTCAAAGCTGAATCCCCAGTACTTTCACTCCATCTCTTACAAGATAGAGGAGATCTCGCCAAGCACATTAAAAAACAGCCTTTTCCCATCTCCTGTCAGCTCCATCTCACCTGGGTTGCACAGCTTTACAGATAACCACAGGCTGATGAAACGGCGAAAGTCCATTTAAAGGGATTTGTCTTCTTTTGCTTTCCTTGTTTTCCCCAGTCTTCTCCGTTGTTTCGGGTTTTTTGTTCCTTGTGTGAGACGGAGCGAGGCCAAAGGGAGTAGAGCAAGCCAGTCCTCCTCTGAGACTCAGCTCTTGAGCATGAAGCATGGATTATTACTGTTCCAGCAAAGTATGCCTTACATTACCCCCTCGGTGGATGTCAGAGGATTCAAGGTGACGTGAAGTGGGTACCAAATCCAAAGTTGCACACACAGCTGGGAGCCTTCATGTGCCACTGGCACTCCTGACCTAACAAACTTTTTTCCTCACGAGCAGGTTGCAGCGTGCGTGTGTGCTTGTGTGTGTGTCGGGTGTGTGTGCGTGTGCGTGCGTGTGCAATTCCACAACTAGTGCCATGTGACAAAAATTAAAGCATCAGGTATTATTTTTTTTTTGCCCTTGAAGCAGTTGTGTTCCAGCCTGCTTTTTAGATCGCTTCCAA